>CM068744.1:61147295-61464398 GCA_035084275.1 Hydrolagus colliei | reverse complement strand
TTCTCTCTGGACAGATGGACTGATTTTAAAAGTGCAAGTATCATGGTATGGAGGAATTTTCAGGCAGGCTGAAGAACAGGCTCAGAACAAGCCATAAGGAAACTCCTTGAGAGCCATTATATTGGTAGTTAATAACCGATAAATGTTGCACCAGTAAATATTGCATCTAAGAGGGCTTTAAACAGCTGTCATTTTCATTCTACAGATGGAGACAACTCCCTATAGAGGCAACAGGAGCGCTGACTCTGAAAAGAGTCTGGACATTTTGCAGACTTTTGATAACTTTTCATTACTGTTACTGGTGTAGGTGAACCTGTCTCTACCTAATGTAAAAATCAGATGATTTTAACACATCGAAAAAATAAATACAGTAAATGCCCGTTTATCCAGCACCCTCGGGACCTGGCTAATACCGGTTAAAGCGCGTGTCGGATATTCGGCCGAAAACGCCCCCCCAAAAATTCCCCCCCCCCCAAATTTAAATAATGCATTTTTCCAGATAAATTCCGGTTAATCGAATGCGGACTTTTTTTTGCGGTGCCGGTTTATGTGGAAGTTACGGTTGATCGGGTCACAGATAAATGGGCTTTTACTGTACTCATAATACTGTATTAAATGACCTCAGAAAGCAACTTGGAAATAGATGTTTTTCATAATGAGAGAAGATTTTGTCCACAAAGGTAGTCAATTCAATTTACAGTATATTCTGTGAAGCGATTTGAGACGTCTAGAAGACGTGAAAAGCGCTATATCCTGTATATAGCGCTTTATAGTATCCTGTGAAGGGCTTTGAGGGATCTGCTGACATGAGAGGCATTGCAGTACATAGTACAGTGCACTGCAAACACACACAATGTATTAAATGTAGCGATGATACTTATTATCATCAGTATTGCTGATATCAAATGCAAGGATTATTATTATCACAGTAATATGTAGTTGGGAGCTAAGGAATATGGCTTCCATTTTGTTCACATTCACCTGCAAGACATTTGCGCTCATCCAGGCCTCGATTTCTGACGAAGAAGCTTAACAGTCCTACAACCTGTTCTCATGCACCTACTATAGTTACTAATTACCCTCCAGGCTGGGCGCTCTATAAAATAGATATTTTGCCTGCAAAATATAGATTCATAGAATTTTACGGCACAAAAGGAGGCCATTCGGCCCATCTAGTCTGTGCCGGCTCTTTGAAAAGAGCGATTTAATCCCACTGCCCTGCCCGCTCCCCATAGCCTAACAGACCTGTTCTCCCTAAATAAAGATCTAATTCCCTTTTAAAAGTTGTTATCGAATCAGCCTCCACCACCTTTTCAGGCAATGCATTCGAGATTCGAACAACTCACTGAGTGAAAAAATTTCTCCTCAGCTCCCCTCTACTTCGCCTTGAAACTATTTAAAATCTGTGACCACGAGTCACAGATTCGCCCACGAGTGGAAATAGTTTTTCTCTATTTGCCCTGTCGAAACCCCTCATGATTTTATAAACCTCTATTAGGTCTCCCCTCAATCTTCTCTGCTCCAGAGAGAATAACCCTAGCCTATCTAGCCTCTCCTCATAGCTGAAGTCCCTCAATCCTGGTACCATCCTAGTAAATCTTCTTTGTACCTTTTCCAAAGTCTTCACATCCTTTCTGTAGTGTGGTGACCAGAATTGAACACAGTATTCCAGCTGAGGCCTCACCAAAGTCTTATAGAGGTTAGTCAGCACTTCCTGACTTTTGTACTCTATACCCCTATTTATAAAGCCTAGTATCCCATATGCCTTCTTAACAGCCTTGTCTACCTGTCCTGCCACCTTCAACGAGTCACTAACACAAATCCCCAGGTCTCTCTGTTCCTTCACACCATTTAAAATTGTACTATCTAGCCTATATTGCCTCCCTTCATTTCTTCTCCCAAAATGCATCACCTCACACTTCTCTGCATTAAACTTCATCTGCCATGTGTCTGCCCACTTTACCAATTTGTCTATATCCTCTTGCAGATGGCTACTATCCTCCTCACTATTTACTATTCTCCCTAACTTAGTGTCATCTGCAAACTTGGAAACTGTACTCCGTACACCCAAGTCCAGATCATTGATGTAGATTACAAACAGCAATGGTCCCAAAACTGATCCCTGTGGCACACCACTGCTCACTTCCCTCCAGTCTGAAAAACAGCCGCTCACTACAACTCTCTGCTTTCTGTCTCGCAGCCAGTTGTGGATCCACGCTGCCACTGTCCCTTTTACGCCATGGGCCTTTAATTTCATAATACGTCTCTCATGTGGCACTTTGTCAAATGCCTTTTGAAAGTCCATCAAACTACATCAACTGCGCTACCATTATCCACCCATTCCGTTACCTCATCAAAAAATTCTATCAGATTTGTAAGGCAAGATTTGCCTTTAACAAATCCATGTTGACTGTCCTTTATTAGCCTATATCTTTCTAAGTGAAGATCTATCTTGTCCCTGATTATGGACTCTAGAAGTTTGCCCACTACCGACGTTAGACTGACTGGTCTGTAGTTACCAGGCTTGTCCTTCTGCCCCTTTTTATACAAGGGAGTAACATTAGCTATCCTCCAGGCCTCTGGCACGACCCCTGTGTCCAAAGAAGATTGAAAGATCGTGGCCAGAGTCCCTGCTATTTGCTCCCGTGCCTCACTTAGTAACCTAGGGTGCATCCCATCCGGACCAGGTGCCTTATCCACCTTGAGCGACGTCAACCTTTTTAGCACTTCCTCTCTGGTTATATTTATTCTATCCATTTCTCCTACCCTCTCCTCTAATACCATGGCATTGGCTGTATCCTTTTCTTTTGTGAAGACAGAGGCGAAGTACTCATTCAGTACATCAGCCATGCCCTCTGCCTCCACAATGAGATTTCCTCCTAGGTCCCTAATTGGCCCCACCCTATCCTTGACCAACCTTTTACTCTTAATATGTTGGTAAAAAACCTTAGGGTTCCCCTTAATCTTACTCGCTAATTGTTTTTCATGCAGTCTCTTTGCCCCTCTAACTTCCTTTTTTAGTTCTATCCTACACTTCCTATATAGTCAATTAGTCAGCTATTTACAATTTACATCATTGATGTAAATTTACATCAATGATGTAAATTGTAAATACAAGGACATTGAATGTAATGTATTTTAATTCGCAGATGACACTAAACTAGGTGAGAGGTTAAGCTCTAAGGATGATGCAAACAGATTGCAACGGGATATAGATAGGCTAGGGGAGTGGGCAAGTAGGTGGCAGATGGAATTTATCTAATCGCTGTTTTATTTTTTTTAAAAGACGTGTTGAGGCACTATATCAAATGCAAGGATTATTATTATTAATTTACCCAAATAGATGACTTGTTAAAGAATTGTTGTTTAAGCAATGGTAGAGAAGAAAAGTTTCACATAGTCCCTCCCTCTGTGAGGACATACCCATATTAAGTCACTCCCTGACTCACAAAGAGCTGAATCAATCTGAATTGTAACCACATTTTTGGGAAAGAAAGCCTGCGAGATGCAACCACTTTGCAGCCCTGTTGTTTCAGATGATGTGAAGCTGAAGAAAGTGGCGATAGTTGGCGGTGGCTTGGTAAGAATCAGACTTGGGGGGTGGGGAGGGGGAGCTGTGTAGGGGGGGAGCTGTGTGTGGGTGGGGGGGAGCTGTGTGAGGGGGGAGCTGTGTGTGGGGGGAGCTGTGTGTGGGGGGGAGGGGGGGGGAGAGCTGTGTGTGTGTGGGAGGGGGGGGAGCTGTGTGTGTGGGGGAGGGGGGGAGCTGTGTGTGTGGGGGGGGGGGGGAGCTGTGTGTGGGGGGAGCTGTGTGTGGGGGGGAGGGGGGGAGCTGTGGGAGGGGTAGCTGTGTGGGGGGGGGGGAGCTGTGGGGGGAGCTGTGGGGGTGGTGGGGGGGAGCTGTGTGTGTGTGTGGGGGGGGAGCTGTGTGTGTGTGTGGGGGGGGAGCTGTGTGTGTGTGTGGGGGGGGAGCTGTGTGTGGGGGGGGGGGGGTCTCTCCTCCCTTCTGCCGGCAATATCATTGAGAATGCTTCCGTTTTTTTCACCGAGAAAAGGTCAAAAACGGGGGGTGCGCCTTATACGCGGGTGTGCCTTATACGCGGAGATATATGGTAATTGATTTGTGCACAAGTGAATTTGAGCCAAGTTGGGCAAAGTTAAAAAAAAAGCAGAAGTTTATAAATATAGATCGAAGTTCTTGTAGTATAAAGGATTTTACATATAGGTGTTGCTATGTGTGGTGGGTTATCAAGTGCACTTACATAGTGGAATTCACTCCCAAAGTCAGTCCTCATCATGAAATCGCTAGGTTTAGTGATAAGTGCATTGTCATTCGCATTGTTTCCCAATCACCTGCTCTTATCATTGTCTTGCAATAAGGTTTATCAGTAAACCCAGGGCAAGAAACTTTAGGTTACCTTAGAGCTGGCGAGATATTTATCAACATTTAGGATTTTTTCTTGGGGCGGAAGTGAAAATGCCTTGTTGATCCCAAAATAGTTTTTTAGCACCCATGGGAAGTGCTTTACATTTGTTGCAATTAAATAATTTTCATTGCTTGTCCCTACCAGGTTGGTGCTTTGAATGCATGTTTCTTTGCTAAACGAGGTTTTCAAGTGGATGTTTATGAAGCACGTGAAGGTGGGGTTTCTTATTCTCTTATTTTCTGGTGAAGTTAATGTGTAATCATGTCGTCCGAGAATCTGTGATTTGCTCATTTACTTATTCCTTACTAGTAGAATATTAATTTCTGGAAACCATTCACTCTTTGTCCACATTTCTCCTTCCTCCTTCTCAACCACCATCACCCACATGAAGTAGTTACAGCACTCGCCTTACAAGCATGAGAGCTGTGTTCGAATCCAGGCAGAACAGGATGAAACCTTGGGCAAGTTTCCTTACTTCACACGCCTAATAATAATCTGTCCAAAAAATCCACACTAAAAAAAATTGTTCATTTCAATCCACGACTGTTTGTGGGATGCTGCTGTGCGTAATTGGTTGCTACGTTTCGTCCACAAATATACAGTCAATTCACTTTACAGTATATTCTTTGAAGCACTTTGAGACATTGATAAGATGTGAAAAGCGTTATATCAAATGCAAGAATTATTATTACTATTATTATGAACCCTACTACATGTTGTCTTGACGCCCCCTCTCCACCCAGTTTCTAGCCATTCAACAGCACATAATTTGGGATGTGCATCAGGAATGTGGAGTAAGAAACTTGCCCGAGGTTTCGTCCTTGCTGGAATTGAACCCAAGTCTCTCGCTTCCAAGGCGAGTGCTCTAACCTGAGCTACAGGACTCCTGAGTATCTACTTAATAGTGTTCAAATAGCCTTTGTGCACGATTATTAAAACTGAGCAATTGGATTGGACTATGTTCTTCTCAAATACAATAACTAATCTCTTTATAACTGATTTATTGAAATCTGCCATTTTACATTAACTAAAGCAGAGGTTTATTGAAAGCAAATAATAATAATAATTGGCACATAAATGCGTTTGGCAGCTGGTTTCAGTGTTGCAAAATTCTGTGTACAGTATTTACACTGTAAGTGTTGACTACATTGATGCTGTTTTCCAGTAGCTTCATTGGCAAGAACTTCTTGGTTGGCAAAACAGTGAAACATAAAAAGTTTTTGGGTGCAGATCTCTTGGAAGTAATTCACGACCCTGCATGTGCGCTTCACATAACGCTTGCCCCATTGATTGTCGAGCCACACAGAAAATATTTGCTGGCAATGAAGTATTTAAGCAAGGTGCATCTGTAAGGTAATTGACAGGTTATTATTTTTAACCAGATATTCGAAAAGCCAAAATTGCAAAAGGGAGAAGCATCAATCTTGCTTTATCCCACCGAGGACGACAAGCCCTGAAGAGTGTTGGAATGGAAGACCAGGTAGGGATGGTGGTTCCTACAAATCCTGTTTTTCCTCTTGAAAACTATGTAATCAGGATATTTTGTCATATCACATGGACTGCTAAATCCAAAAAGGGAGCTTGTAAAATTTATTTCTCATTCTTAATGTGTTATGCTTGCCAACAAGAATTTGCACTTGTATCAGCAACTTTCATGTGGAAGAACATCTAAAAGTGCTTATAGAGATGAAGTAGCTCTCCGAGTCTAACAATCCCTCTCTTCTCAAGGGCATTTAGCTCCACCCCTTTTACATTGCATCCACAAATACTTCCCCGCTAAATTTCTGTATTTCTATACAGTGTAGATAGTACTGGGTCTCTCCCCCCACCACCCCAGATCCATGTGACCCTTTTCCCGCCTTTTGGTATCAGTAACTACTCAGGTTGGAGACCCTGTGTTACCAAAGTGATACTGCTTTTAAAATTATATTTTGGTGTACACACCATAAGCAGACCATAAGTGCACTTAAAGCAAAGCATCTATTTTCAACACAAAATCGTATACAACAACAACAAAACTTACATTTATATAGCGCCTTTCACGTCGAGAGGACATCCCAAGGCGCTGTACAGTCAGGTAGGACAAGAGCAGGGTGGGAAGGATCAGGGCAGGATAAAGCATAGTAGGAAAAGTAACTGCATATTAGTGGGCGAAACGTGGCAGCCAAATTGCGGACAGCAGTGTCCCACAATCAGTCACGGAAGTGGGACTAGGGGCAAAAGGGGGTAAAGAAGCAAAAGGGGAGGGGTCGAGGCAGGGGGAAGAAAAGCAGGAAAGTCGACTGTATACTTGTGGGCGAAACGCGGCAGCCAAATTGCGCACAGCAGTGTCCCCACAAACAATCGCGAAAATGGGGCCAGGGGAGAAAGGGGGAAAAGAGGGTAAGGGGGGAGAGGGAGGGAAAGGTGGGATGGGTGAGTGTTAGGGAGGAAGAGGGGGGAGAAAGGGGGGCAAGGAAGAGAGGGAGGGAAAGATGGGTGGGGGCAAGATCAGGAAGAGGGAAGAGGGAGGGAAGGGGAAAAGGGAGGAGAGAAAGTGGGGAAAGGGAGTGAGGGAAGAAGAAGATGGGGGCAGGGGTGGGGGGAATCAAACAACAATAATAAACAATAATAAACAACAAAAGCAATAATATTAACAACAAAAACAGCAACAAACAATAACCAACAATCGTCCAGCAACCACTCCCTGTCCTCGCCGCCCGCCCGGACGATCCCTGAGATGGCGGGAAAAAAAAGGGCGCGGAAAAAAGGTCCAGTGTGGTGTCAGGCCCCAAAACCGATCGGCTCCTCAGTCGGTGAACCCGGGGACTCGGTGATGGCCCTGGCACCTCGGACATGGTGTGTCTGGCCAGCTCGCGCAGCAGCAGCAGCAGCAGCCCGATCGCCGTCTGGATCTCCCGCGACGAGATGATCCGTCGTTTGCAGCACCTGGGCGCTCTCCCCCTCGCTCTCCCCCTCGCGGAAGACGTGCGCCACCCGCTGCCTGAGGAAAGTGCCGAGGTCGCGGCCTTCCTAGGTCCTGTTGAGGGGCCACACTTCGCACAGCCGGAGGAAGCGCCGACATCGAGTGGCCGCCATTCCCTCCGTGATACTCCCCGTCGTCCAAAAAGATGGCTTCGTTGGCCGACTGCCCATAGAGGAAGAACCGGCAGCGATGGAAGCCGGCTCCAGCTGGTGGGCTGAGCGGTGCATAGCGTGAAAGCTCTGTCCCCGCGATCGTTCCAGCCCGAAGATCTCTAGTCTCGGGAGCGGGTGGTCCGTGTGAAAAAATATCACTATATATCTAATATATATATATCCAATATCACTATTAGATAAAATAAAATAGATGATATAAAATATCATCTATCGCCAGGCGAGGTGGAGAGAGTGCAGGTGCTATCCTGCACTCTCCACCTCGCGGACTCGCGACTCACTAGCTTTCTACAGAAAATTAATGTTATTTTAGAAGGCAAAGTATAACAAATAACATGGTGTCCATAACCACAACCAAGGGTCACACTGCAACCTAATGGAAGACAAATTGAGGAGTCCAAGTCTCTTCCATAGCTAACACTAGGGCCGTCCTCATTGCTCTCCTCTGCACTGCCTCCAAGGCCTTTATTCATAATTGCCCTATAAACAAAACACAAATTACAGATAGACCTCGCTTAATGTTGCTTCGGTCAACATTGTTTTGTTATTACATCGCTGATACATAGGGAACATATATCCGTTTAACGTTGCGATATTTCGCTATTACGTTGTTCGCCAGTGGGTGGAAAAGAACTACTGTATTTTCGGTAGCGTAGGCCACCGTCCGGTATTCTGACACAGTGTCCATCCACAGTCTGAACGTTGCCATTTTAAGTTTGTGCGCATCCATGGAGAAATGAGAGTCAATGTTTTGTGGACCCAAAACGCTGACTCACTTTCCTTTCTCCATAGATGCTGCCTGACCTGGTGAGTATTTCCAGCATCTTCTGGGTTTTTTTCAATTTGCTTATGTTTTGGCCATTCAGATTTGTACACAGTGCTCCAGATGCAACACTGCATGACTACGAGGGGATCTAAACTCCACCAACCTGGGAAATATCTCACTATTTTGATTGCCTTACTTATTGCACTTGAGATGCAGCATTTGTTAGGAGTTATTCATTTTAAATTGTGGAATAGATGGCAATTTACTCAGGGTCAGGTTTATCCTATTCAACTTTCTCCACAGAAAGGTTAAAATTAAATGTAAGGTTACATTGTTTATACAAATATATCCTTCTGTATTGTTTGTTTTACAGATTGCGTCCGCAGGCATTCAAATGAATGCCAGGATGATCCATTCCATTTCAGGCAAAAAATCGTCTATTCCTTATGGAAGGAAAGGCCAGGTAGTTTATAACTGATTGACTTATTGTGACAAAGGCTTAATAAAATGTTACTATCCTCAAAAAGTGGGGGTAGAAAAAGGGGAGAAATGGGAAAGGAGGGATAATACAGGGAAGTGGTGGGTGGGGGGGGGGGTGTTGGGGGAGAAAGGGGGAACCGGGGAAAGAAGAGGGGAGGCTAAGTAGAGGTTCATTAGAAGGATAATCTCCAGCACAGTCTAGTTAGGCTGGATGGCCTGCTTGGGGACTGTAGCATTTATCTATTACTATGTCCTTTCACCTGCAACATACATAATGATGATAAATCTGTGTTTTTCAGTATATTCTATCAGTGGACAGGGCAAATTTAAATCGTGAATTATTGACTGGTGAGTGAATGAGTGACATCTGTGTTTGAAATTATTTGTCTTTCTTCCATTCTTTGAGTTTTAGTCACTTTGTATAAATTGGATTTGCAGCTGCTGATAAGTACCCAAATATCACATTGAACTTTGAATGGAAGCTGCAAAACTATTCTGTTGAAGAGAGGCTGTTAATGCTCATCAGGTAAACGCTCCTCTGTTCTGTGCATTCTTAGCCTTCGCTTTGTTTGAGGCTAGAAGTCTTGCAGATTGCAGAATTGAGAACAAGATTGCTGAAAGACAATGTACACGGAGAGGGGGAATAAGCAGCACAACATATTGTGTTGCAAGTTTTAGTTGGGAGTATATGAACCATTGTCCTCGGCCCCCTCCTTTTCACCCTTTACATGCGCCCTCTGGGCGATGTCATCCGCAGACATGGGGTAAATTTCCACATGTACGCGGACGACACCCAGCTGTACCTTTCTGCCTCATCCCTCAACCCCCAGACCATCGATGTTCTGACAGCATGTCTGTCCGACATTGAGTCCTGGATGAGGGACAACTTCCTGCAATTGAACGTGAGTAAGACTGAGGCCCTCCTGATCGGCTCAAGCCAGCGCCTTCGCACATCGGGCGCTGCCAGCCTCAACATCCAAGGCTGCACTCTCCACCTCACAAAGCCGATCAGGAACCTCGGCATCATGTTCGATCAAAAACTCTCCTTCCTCACCCACATCCGTGCCTTGACCGGCACCGCTTATTTCCACCTGCGCAACATTGCCAGGCTCCGCAACTAACTTACCCCCCGCGCTGCCGAAACACTCGTGCACGCGTACATCACCTCGAGGCTGGACTATGGAAACTCCTCGTCGGCCTCCCCAGTTCCTCCATTCACAGGCTGCAGGTCATCCAAAACTCTGCAGCCCATGTATTATCCCGCACCCACCTCCGCGACCATATAACCCCCACCCTTGCCCGTCTCCACTGGCTCCCCATTCTCCAGAGGATCGAGTTCAAGATCCTCGTCCTCACCTTCAAGGCCTTACACGGCCTTGCCCCGCCCTATTTAACCAATCTACTTTCCCCCTACAAGCCCACCCGGACCCTCCGTTCAACAGGACTTGGCCTGCTCCAAGCCCCCCGCCCGAACCGCCCCACCATCGGAAGCCGGGCCTTCAGTTTCTCCGCTCCCACCCTATGGAATACCATCCCCCAATCCCTCCGTCTCGTTTCTTCGCTTTCCTCTTTCAAGGCCGGTTTGAAGACTTTCCTCTTCGACCGTGCCTTTTGTTCCACCCCGAATTTTTCGACCTCCACTTCGTGTCTCACCCCTTCCCAAACACTCCCCTCCCAGCTCGGGTCACACGCCTCCTGTGCAGCGCCTTGGGACGTCCTCCCGACATGAAAGGCACTCTATAAGTGTAATTTGTTGTTGTTGTTGTAGGTGTTGTGGAATTAACTCACACAGTACTGAAACTCAAGTAGCATATATGAGAATAAGTTTAATAACACTTACAGCTGAAAGGGGAAGCACCCACTCAGGCTAATGTGGCCCGAAACGGCACTTCCACTGAGAGTATACAGACAAAGGTTTATATTCTTTTTTTCTTATCATGACCCGTGACAATTCTGCGGCATTTTACAACCAATCATAATAATACGTTTCATATCTTGACCATGTGTTCTTGCCTGATCTTGAAAACCTGCTGTAAAACACTAACTAACTCAACCAATTGATTACTTGGACATTGTCCAGAAGCGATGTTAAAACCAGACTATCTAAAGGCCAGAGTTGTAACAACAACAACAACTTCGATTTATATAGCGCCCTCCATGCCGGATGGCGTCTCAGATGGCATCGCTCACTTAAGAGTGCTCAGAGTTGTAGAAAGTTGTTCGCCTCCCCACATCTTTTCCAAGACCTTGAGATGACTTTCCTTCAATTCTTTATTTATCCTAGAAGCTACTGATGTTATTGCGCTCCTTAGATAATTGGCATGGACCAGTACCCAAGGTTGTCTCAGCACAGGGGAAAGTGCACCTGGTGTTTTGTGTAGATAAGTTGTTTCTCTCCTATTGCTCAAGATTGCTGACCATGCCTGTGTTGTGCATAGATTACTTTAATTGGTGCCTGATTGGAACTAACTATAATAATTGCTGCAGAGAAAGGTGGACAGATATCCCTTGGTTCTCTCAGCTACAACAATCTTGAGGCTGGACAGGAGAATGTAAACACAAAACAAGGAATATGTATGTCTTGCCACCAGTCTCCATTGTTCTGCCATGCCAGGGTCATATGGCATAGGCAAACTGGTGGTATATTCTGTGTCACCTTCCACATAGGTTCTTGGTTTAGTCTGAATACTTGAAGTTTGGTTAGTTAGGATCTCCAGCTACTTTCCATGAGAGTTTAGGTCCTTTATTCAAATTCATTTATTCATCAGCTGTCATCTGACTAAGTGACAGCTATGTCCCTGAATATAATACGGCTAAAATTTCACCAGTGTAAATTGTTTAATTCAGTTTTCACGTTGATGTCTATTTAAAGGAACTTTATAGAAAACCAGCATCAAAATAAAAGAATCAATTTTTATAATTTAAGAATTTGACAAATTCTGGTTGCTTCAAAGTGCTCGGTTAACAGAGTAAATGTAAATAGTAATAGCAATAGTAAATCAGAGTACCGGCAAGTGCCTTGAGTCACCCTCTTGATGTGAAAGGTGCTACATAAATCTGATTTTGTTGTGATACTTGGAAATTCAATTATAAGCGGTGCTTATGGTAACTCCTACAAACACGCATTGTTTCCTTGTGTTCTCCCAAATCCTCCGCTCCATCCTCAGCGGCCAAGCCTTCAGTCACTATGCCCCGAGGCTCTGGAATTCCCTTCCTCACTACCTTTGTCTTGCCTCCCTCTTTTCTCAGTTTCAGGTCCCAGCTGAACACCTTTCTGATCGACCGCGCCTTTGGTCACCTATCTACCCCTGCCCCTGGCTCAGTCCCGGGATCCGCTATTGTGAAGCGCTCTGAGATGCCGTCTGACGTGGAGGGCGCTATATAAATCAAAGTTGTT
Source organism: Hydrolagus colliei (assembly GCA_035084275.1). Taxonomy (NCBI): domain Eukaryota; kingdom Metazoa; phylum Chordata; class Chondrichthyes; order Chimaeriformes; family Chimaeridae; genus Hydrolagus; species Hydrolagus colliei. The sequence goes on along the minus strand of CM068744.1, from coordinate 61,452,196 downwards.
GTTAGCTAACACAAAGAATTGGTTACACCACAAATTCTTATATTTTTTTCAATCTAGCATGGTTTAATTCGATGTGGAGACATCCATGACAACATTATGTTGTGTATCATTAATTGATACAGAAATAGCAATTCCACCTCTCTCCCCCAATATTGTGTGTATCTATTCTTCCTTCTCAGTTTATAGAGAGCACCCTTCAAATCAGTTTTAATTAATGGAAATTTGTTTATCAAACACTGCATGTTTGTAGCTGAGTAGACCCACAAGTGTTGCTTTGAATCTGAACAGTTGTTGCTGAAGTGGAAGCTGCAGGTTTAACTGTTTGTGTGTCTCTCTGCTTATCAGGTCCGATGGCTCAGTCTCTGAGGTTTGCCATGACCTTGTTGTTGGCTGCGATGGGGCTTTTTCACGTACAAGGAAGCAGTTTGTACGACAGCCAAGGTTTAATTATAGTCAAACGTACATCCCACATGGCTATATGGAGCTCACCATGCCACCCAGAAATGGGGATGTAAGGAACAGTTTACATTGGAGGCACATTTTAACAGTTTCCGTATGTTCACATTACACAATGTTAACGATGCAATCTTTACTTTCAGTTTGCAATGGAGCCCAATTATCTTCACATTTGGCCTAGGAATACTTTCATGATGATCGCCTTACCAAATCTGGTGAGAATTATTCATTACGTGTAAATGTGCCCTATGTCTTCGTGTTATTAGTTTCTTCTTTTTTTCTGAGATACGCTCCTATAAAGAGGAGTAAATGAGGGGTTGAAGGTGAAATATTAGGCTTTCTCAGCAGCTTCTGCTTATTACTAGAATCCTGAATTATCATCATTGGGCACTGGAAGATGACATCCTGAAAGTTCAGACCTGTGTTCTTGAGCTGGTGATTCAGCAACATATTATGATAGTAATAGCTTTAGGGCTATAATACATTGATAATTCAGAACAATCTCACTACAGTATATGATTGCAGAGGTCAGCAGCTAATATGATGTTTTATTTTACAACAAGAACAAAATTCTATTTGTATAGCGCCTTTCACATCGGGAGGACATCCCCAGGTCAGAATGGCTTACCTGCTGTCAAAATAAATGTATCTCCTTCTGCTTTGCTCTCTCCTCGTCGGCCTCCCCCAATTCTCCAAATTTCTGCAGCCATGACCCTATGACCCCCAACCTTAACTGGCTCCATTGGCTCCCATGGTGAGAAGTTTCAAAGTTAGAGGTGCTATATCAAATGGAAGAATTAGTGTAGTTCTCTGAGTGATTCACACAATTCCAAGACTAAGAAAAAAGGCAGCACTACTGCAGAACCCCGTTGGTGGTCAGAGGTGATTCAAACTTTGATTTCACTCATTTCCTCTGGAGAAGTGTTTGACACCTCTCACCCTTGTACTTTTGTCTTTTGTACTTTTTTTCAGCGCCTTGGGACGTCCTCCTGACATGAAACACACTATACAAGTCTAATGTTGTTGTTGTTGTCTGGCCATAGAATCTTTAGCCACCAGTATATGACCCAGTCATCCCCATATGGGCCATGCTGAGCCACAAGATTACTGCAAGATTGGTTCAGAAGATAGTCCTTTGGCCCAATTACCTAATTATTCCAGAACACCAACTCTACTATCTTCCCATTATAGTGTGGAGTTGCTTGTCCTTACATTCTGACGTGCCTAAAACATTGAAACTTCTCAAAATACTTCACTGAGAGTTGCTGCATAGTACTGTACAACTGTAGATGGGACTACATATAATTGCGAAGCATAGACTAGATATCTGTAGGTAACAGCTGTAGTTATTTGCAGTTCCCACAAACAGCCAAGACGTTCCACCAACTGAGCCATTTATGGGGATGGAATGAAAAATAATTGAATTGGGGCATACACACATTAATGCCGTGTTCTGTATTGCTGTGTGGATAGGATAAGTCCTTCACCTGCACTCTCTTCATGCCTTTCGAAAACTTTGAGGAGCTTACCACAGAGGAGGAAGTGCTCCAGTTCTTCAAGAAATATTTTCCAGACTCCATACCTCTATTGGGAATGTAAGATTATTATTTATAGTAATGCTAATTGTCTCTATCAGACTGTATAGATTTGCCCACAAAATACATAGTCAATCCACTTTATAATATACTTTGTGAAGTGCTTTAAAATGTCTCAATAATGTGATAAAGTGTTATGTCAAATGCAAGGATTATTATTATTTATTGGAATGTCTAGTGACTCTATTTTTAGGCAAATATCACAGTTAATTTGCCCATAAGGCTTATTACTATTATTATTTGACGTGCATATACCTGTCTTAATATAATTGTTGTACTAAATACAGGTACTGTGATTTTTGCCATGTGAAATGTGAACCAACCTTAGCACAGTCCATCCTGGTCTCACTTTGCAGAGTTCTGATCTGAACTTTGTTTGTAAGAGACCTACTAGGCCAACCATCTCTTGGAGTTATACTTTGCATCCCGGGGGTTGCCTGGTTCTTGGTGACCACTTCACCATGTTATTGGAAGATGCTTTCGAGTACTTTGATAGTTCATTTAATTGCCAAAGATGGTGTGTGATTTGGGGTATATGGGATAAATTAAACCATAAATGTCCTTTAAAATTAAAAACAAATTAATCTGATCAATAAAGCTCTACCTCTGATATTACGTATATAGTGGATCAATGTCACTAGAATTATTTGAAATTTCTTAGCACAGATTTAAATGTTTGTTATTTGGCAACGTCCTCCCGATGTGAAAGGCACTATATAAGTGCAATTTTGTTGTTGTTGTATTCACACCTCCAAGTCAAAAGGTTGTTGGTTAAAGATTCAGCTCTGGACCATAAACGCACGTAGTCAATGCTGTCACTCAATTACAGTGCTTGGGGTTGCATTGTTGGAGGTGTCATCCTTCTGATGAGATGCTAAAGTAAGCTCCTATCTGCTTGTTCAGATGGATGTTAAAGATTCCATGACACTCATAGAATCACAGAATTATATAGCACGGAAGGAGGCCATTCGGCCAACCATGTCTGTGCTGGCTCTTTGAAAAGAGCTGTTCTAATCAATCCCACTCCCCACTATCTCCCCATAACTCTGCAAACTTGTCCTCCACAAATACATACCTACTTCTCTTAAAAGTTGTAATTCCAGTTCCAAACAAATCACTGTGTGAAAAAGTTCCCCTACCCTCTTTCTTTTAACAATTACTTGTATTTCAAATCAGTATCCTTGAGTTACTGACCTATCTTCCAGTGGAAATAGTTTCTCCTTGTTCACCCTATTGAATCCCCTCATAATTTTGAAAACTTCTATTAAGTCTTCTCGTAACCTTCTCTGCTCCAAGGAGATTAATCCTAGCTTCTCTAGCCCCTCTAGATTATGTATCTTGCGAAAAGATAAGGGAGTTTCTCCCAAAGTGATGGTCAACAATCTCCCAAAACATTGGTCATTTACCCATGGATGTTTGTTGAACTAAGGCTATGCACAAAATTGGCTAGTGCTTTTCCTGCAAATGACACAGTCACTGCACTGCATTGTAAAGTATATCTTATGAAGTTCTTTGAGATGTCCTCGTGATATGAAAGGTGGAGTAACAAATGCAAGGATTAGTACTGTATTATTATTATAAAGGCAGAAAATTATTATTCTTGGTTTTGTTGCATACTGTGATTGATGAGACTTTTCTTTTATCAGTGAATCATTGATGCACAACTATTTTCTACTGCCAGCCCAGGCAATGGTCTCAGTAAAATGCGACCCTTTCCATATCAGCTCCAGATGTGTGCTCATGGGAGACGCAGCTCATGCAATTGTTCCGTTTTATGGCCAAGGCATGAATGCAGTAAGTACTGAGATATTTTGCAGAGCTTCTCAAGACCAGGGTCTCTGATTCACTTGTCATGCATTTTGAAAAGAAAACATGCTTTTAAAGATATATCTTTTCTGGTTTTCCTATCGTTTTATTTTATTAATATTGTGTCTGAAGTGCACTAGTGTTGAGGAATGGAACCAAATTCCATACTTTTTTCCTTAGTGTCAAGTGTCAAGCACTCAGTGGACCATTACACCTCGCGGCAGAGCAAAGCTCCCTATCCAGTTCCATTAGTATCCATTAAGCCCATAATCAGAAACATTGTCCCTATGCCAATATTAGCTGTTTTAATGTTGAAAGGTAGTATTTTACACTTCTGAATCACTTCACCTGTCATTCTAATTTGTTTTTGAAAGAAACAAATCTATCTAACTAGTTTATTTCGAAAGCAAATTAGAAACAAATGGATGGACCTTGATCTTCTGTTATAGAGCAGTTCTTAATCTCTCTGCTATGAATCAAAATGTTAAGATTTGGGTTGGAAATTAACTCCCAGGAAACTGGGGACTCAACAACAACCAAATTACACTTGTACAGCGCTTTTCATGTCAGAAGGATGTCCCAGGGCTCTGGATAGTCACTGTGCCAAACCCGAGCTGGGGGCAGGGTGGGAATGGAAGAGAGTGGGGGAATTAGGAGTTGCCGATGGGGCCATCGAAGAGGAGAGTCTTGAGGTGGGACTTGAAGGAGGCCAAGGAGGAGGCGAGATGGAGGCACTGCGGGATGGAGTTACAGAGGTTGGAGGCAGAGTTGAGGGCTTTAAATGTGAGGACCAGGATCTTGAATTGTATTCTCTGCATGATGGGGAGACAATGGAGTCGGGCAAGGATAGGGAAGATGTGGTCACGGAGTTTGGAATAGTAGAGGACATGGGCCGCAGAGTTTTCAGTCATCTGCAACCTGTGGAGGGAGGAATTGGGAAGGCTAACAAGCAGGCATTTGCATAGTCGAGCCGGGATGTAGTGAAGGCATGAATGAGGGTTTCAGCGGCTTTAGGGGTGAGGTAATGGTGGGGTCGGGCGATATTGCGGAGATGAGAAAAGGCATAGTAGGTCATTGCTTCGATGTGGGGGACGAAAGATAGTTGAGGGTTGAACAAGACAGTTGAGAATCAACCCAACCTGTTCCAGTAATGACTGATTGACTGATCATTGTGACTTCATGTAAGAGAGAAGGCAATATAGGGGTGGGCTGGGGAGGGAGGTTAGGATGAGTGAAGGCTAGTATGCAGTGTAAGTACTAGCACAGACTAGTTGGGACAAATCACCAGTTCAGTGCAGTAGATTCTATGTAATTCTACATAATTCTCATATTTTGCAACTGTAGACCAGTTGCTGTGGAGATTTCCTTGACTATCCCAACACTGACTCCTTGGATGTAAGTCAGCTCCATTTTCTACATAGTGAATCCTGGCTAACAAACCCCCAAATAGGGTCCGTCGATATGGAAATTTTCCGATTTAGATATATCAATGGGCTTATATCGAGATATACCGAAATATCAATATTTTCCAGGTTTTTTGTACTGCGCATGCACGCGCGTCGCGAGGTGTACGCGCATTCGGGGTGCGCGCGCATTTGGGGCCTATATCCTCAGGAGCTAAATATCTCTCTCTGTGAATATCACACTCACTCTCTCCATCTCTGTGTTTTTCTGTCTGTGTCTCTCTCCTCTCTCACCCCCCCCCCCCCCCCCAATCTCTATCTATCTGTCTCTATCTCTATCTCTCTCTCTCTCTCATCTATCCTCATCCCCCGTGTCTCCCTTCCCCCCCCCCCCCCCCCCCCCCCGCCGTCTCTCTCTCTCCCTTCCCCCCCCCCCCCCCCCCCGCCGTCTCTCTCTCTCCCTTCCTTCCCCCCCCCCCCCCCGCCGTCTCTCTCCCCTTGCATACCTGTATATTGTATTCTAGGACTATGAATACAATATGGCGGCTTTGCACCTCGGTCTGTGCATTGTGTATAAGCATGAGCATTCTTGGTCTTGTAGTTCAGTGTGCACGCATTCTGATTTTTTTCTCGATATATCGACTTTTCGACATATCGATATTTTTCAAATGTCTATATCGGCATATCGATATGAAAATTATATCGGGTATAACCGATATATCGATATATCGCCGGACCCTACCCCCAAATAATAAAAAAAAAGTACTGTAATTCACTTTACAGCTGTTGGAATGTGTTTCCATACAGAATAGCCTGAATTTTGTCTTGTTCAACACAGTCTCAAACTGTACAGAAAATTGTGCAGTCGAATACACCTACGCAGTCACTACATTTCGCAGTAAAACCCGGGAAGCATTTTAACACATCTCACCAATGTGATGAGATCTATATCAAATGCACATATTATTATTACATTTTCAGTGTTCATGCAATGGGATTTTCCATTGTAATTGGACATTGATTGTAGTGAGTGGAGCAGAATACCACTTGTTGTACGCAATAAGCACAACATGTATATCTACTGACCTGACACATTTTGCTGTTAGCCTGTGGTGAAAATGAGCAGAGAAAGGAGATAAAATGGTGTTGACCCACCAAAGACAAAATCATATTTGTTCCAGGAAGGCTCAGAGAAGCTTGACCTTGGTCTTTTTTTTATCTAGCAAAGTGAACAAGGTGGAATTCAGGCTATTCTATACTAGTGACCATTTTTTCAATTTCCCAGCTCTAACTGATGGGTACTGGGGCTTTGGGTTAGTGAAACATCATGATTTTTGTTTGTGTGATGGTTAAGTTACAACAATAGTAATAAGCCATTTTTCCTCTGGCCCACTAGGGTTTTGAAGATTGCCTCGTCTTCGATGAATTAATGGATCAGTTCCACAATGATTTATGTGAGTTTATAAAGCTTGTGGACATATTGTTGATGCCAAAACATTACCATAGTTGCAGGATAATACAGGTTCAACAATAACCATACAACTGGCTTATTTGTCAAAATTCACGCAGCAGATCATTCTACATTGAAGACATTTCAAGCTAGGTATAACAGGTCGAACCATGGAAGAAAACAAATGTTTTGTAGACTGTTTTTGGTGGACCATAGATATGCATGACTCTAATTGTGGAATCGTGTAGCTCAGTGTTAGAGTACTTTCCCTTCAAATACTGTAAAATCTAATGACATTGTAACTTGGGAGGCGAACAGCAGCTAATTTGTGTACAACAAAAAACAGCCGTGAAGTGAATGATCAATTTTAGCAGGGGAATTGTTGGCCAGAGTACCATGAGAAACTCCCTTCTGAATTCAGGTAGAATACAGAAGTAGTTCCTTCACTGAACACATCTAATTCCCTGTTCTTCACCAAACCCTTGGAAATCGTCCCTTTTTAAAATATTTATCCAATTCAATTTGAAATTAGTATATATTGAAAGGAATACCTTTCTTTCATCTTTGAATCCTGTCAAAAATTGCAGCAATATTCTTTAAAATTATATTAATGTTTTATTAACCAAATACTTTTTTGGGGGGGAAATGGTGCAAAGTGGCAAAAAAGCCTCATCCCCACAGAGCTATGAGCAAGTTAAAACCAAAAAGGTACTTTATATGGTTTTCCATTGCAGCCAAATGTCTTCCTGAGTTTTCCAGAGTGCGTGTGCCTGATGATCATGCCATTTCAGATCTGGCCATGTACAACTACTTTGAGGTAAGTAGCAAATGCTTTCAAAAACTTCATGTTAAGCAACTTAACCTATCAGTCATTAACATGCCCTTTGGGGAGGTTTGTGTGGGGAATTAGGATGAGGGGAGTTTTGGATGGTGTATTGAACTAGCTGGTTCAGTGCTGTAGATGGGGTCCCGTAGCTCAGTAGCCTCGCAGAGACCTGCATTTGATTTCCAGCAGAGCAAAACTGTAAGCAAGTTTCCTTACTCTACATGTCTGATAATTATCCCTCAACAAAAAAAAATTGTCACTTCAATTCATTACCATCTACGGGACAAACTAAACTGAGAGTTCCATGCTTCTCACCTATATCTGGAAATTCTAATGATGTTTATTGGAATGGAATGTGCACTCTCTCCCTGAAGGGTACCTGCTTACCTAATTCTGGAGAGCATTTGGTGCAGGTTTGCAAGAGCCAAGGCTTGGAGACTCCATAGTGTACATCTAACCAGCTAAAACCACATAGCTTGCCAAAGAGAACTTTCCTGCTGCTTGTCCAGCTAGAACCATGCTCCTGACAGTAACTACATCTGACAGTAACTATATCTACTTTGAGGTCCTTGCACTATCAATTTATGTAATCTTGGCAAGCCTACTTGTGGCCGGTGACTGCAATACAGTATGAATGTTCATTAAAATCTTTATATATGCACTATATATCAATAACAATTACAAATTTTAGGAATTAGACGTTCTGGCCCCCATGCCTTATAAATCGCTGTGCCACATTATTCATTTTTTGCATTGTTTTATTCCACAAAATTGCAATTGCAAAATGTTGATTTCTGAATGGGTGTTTCTCTTTCCAGATGCGTATGCTTGTGAACTCAAAGTGGTTTATTTTCCGTAAATATGTGGACAACTTCCTCCATTTCATGATGCCAAAGACTGTTGTGCCCTTGTACTCAATGGTGAGATCATATCATTACACAGCCCACAGCCCAGTCCACTTGGTGCCAAACTGCATCAAGTTGAAACTGATCAAGTTGGACAATGACATGAGCTTCTAGATTTAATCCTTCATATTACCTTATGTTTTCAATGCAGGTTTCTTTCACCCGAATACGTTACCATGAAGTGATAAAGCGATCGAAACGGCAAACTCAGGTAGTAAACATTTTAACTTTTATGGAGTCTTTTAATCTAAAGTGTACTGAGGATGTGGGGACTGAAATGGGATTGAAAAAGCTATCATTATATAACAAACTGGCAGAACGGGATCGCTGGACTATATGGCCTCCTGCTGTTCCAATGAATCCTTCCTTTGACTCCATGCTCTGAACAAGAACTATTATCGTAAATAGCACTGGAGGCAGTAATGCTGGGCCTAAGACCAATCATATTATTGTTTCATTTAAGATGTGAGAGAATGAGGCCCATCTCAGCAAAATACATAATCTCCCACCTTGCTTGGGTTTCCACTCCATCTGTGTAAATCAGTCAATTTACAGTAAAACTCACAGAACTCATATCAGTTTAGGATCATAACATTTAACATGACTTATGTGAAGTTCAAGTTGCAGGAAACCTGTATGAATCTTATAAAATCTGATTTCATCAATAATCTACACTGCGCATTCATAATTCAACGAAGCCGGTAAGTGCACTTAGGGTAGTTTGTCACCGCACCTGCTAAGTACCCATACGGTGACAGGTCAAGACTACATTTTCTGTGATTCAATATGTCTTGACCTGTTGCCACATGAGCACTTACCAACATATAATTAAATTGAATCATGGGAAATGAATTTCTTCCGTGGAGCAAGACTATGTTTCCATGAAGAAATGAGGCTCGCTAGTAAATTTTTATTCATCGATGGATCAGGATGTCATCTCCCGCGAATCAACGCAGTGCAAAGAAATCTTAGTGGTTTTGATAGGAAACTGAATCTGACCCAAGTGAATGTATGATTTAGGCGAATATACGATTGATAAAGATAAGAGTTATCCAAGTTTTACTGTATTATAATACTAATAATCCTTGCATTTGATGTGCACTTTTCATGTCTTCTAGATGTCTCAAAGCGCTTCACAGAATACAGAATACACTATAAATTGAATTGACTGTATATTTGTAGGCAAAACTTGGCAGCCAATTACTTTTCAATTATGATAATAATAATCTATAAAATACGATAATTTCACAATTGTCAGATGTGAAAGGTGCTTAAAAGGTGCTATTCCAATGCAAGTTGTTGTTGTGATTGTTAACATGCTCCTTTGCCTTGCAGATAATCAATACAGGGCTATATGTGTTTGGAGCAGCAATCACAGTCACTGTGATATTTGGTCTGCACAAGTATACTCCCAGCATTGTGAATGTCCACATGGAAGGGATCCGAAATTTGATTTTCAGTTTTAAATAACTCAGAGTAGTTGAACGTGATTGGGGTCCTTGAAGTTAATGTTGGAACCCCCTGATTGTGAAACTGTTTTAAAATAAGCTGCTCACTTAGAGCTTGTCACTGTCTATAAGGGGTTTTCTGTTGAATAGCCATGAAGTTCTGTCTACTGGCAGTGTTGAGCTCCTCAATGTAAAATTACTGACGTTTTTGTGTTAACAAAATAGAGGCCAGGAGGATCATGTGGAAAGTGATTGTGTCTAATAGAAAATGAGAAATGTAAGAATACATATTAAAAAATCTTCTCCCCGAAATGCCATTTGTGGGCTAGTTATTCAATGCCTTTAAGAACATACTGCCCATCATGGGTTTCCCTACAAATACATAATCATGATAGTTCGCAATAAATCCTGTGAAGTGCTTTCAATTGTCCTCCAATTTAAGGATTACAGTGTTTAGAACACTCATCTCGCAAGCAACTGATCTGGCTGTGATTCTCTGCAATGCTAAACATTGGGACAGGTTTCCTTCCTCCACACAACTTATATTTAATACATTGACTTATCATATCATTGAGACATCTCAAAGCACTTCACAGAATATACTGTAAAGTGAATTGACTGTATATTTTGTGTACAAAATGTTCTTTATGTACTACTGGCTCATGGTCTTAATTTAAGCCCACAGGTGGAACACCAGATTTGATCTATTGATTTAAGATTTGCACTAAAGCCTTTTTCTGGACATTGCCAGCTTCACAATTAGCCATTTTATGAATATGTAAAGTAAACCTTTTGGGGGGCAAATTACAAGTTGGAAGAAACTTACTGAGAATCCTATAATACTCACCAGACTCCATTATGGGCTATAAAAATTTAAACTAAATATTAACCACAGAGGAGACTGATTATCTCCTCCCCAACTGGACAAATACTCATTGAAAGCTCCACACATAGAAAGGAATGAATGAAACTAACTCCTAGAATGACTCCTTCCTCCCTCCCCCTCCCCCTCATCCACCTCCCTCACGATATATTTCTATACATGTCTCCTGGTGTTGGCTACACAAGGGTAAAACCAGAATAAGCCACAAAGAAACAGATAACCAAATACTGTAGTTGGTTTGGAGGGTAGGGAATTTCTAAGAAGCACCTGCTTTATATTGCCAAACTGATAATGAGTGAGGTGCTTACTAGGTCTTTTAGTTGTTATTTATTTTATAGTTCAGTCACCTAGAGGGTAACTTTTTGCAAGTGAAATTTGTGCTTGTTTGTCATTTTTTTGGCTGAATGTGTAACTGAGGGGTTAAAGATTATCCCAAACATATTATGCATATTGTATGGTCAATGTCCACACAACCAAACTCTGCAACTCACAACATTTATTACAACAGTGTCCTGTGAAGTGCTTTCAATTGTCCTCCAAGTTAAGGATTACAGTAGTAAGAGCACTCGCCTCACAAGCAAACAACCTGGGTTTGATTCCTGGTAGTGCTAAATGTTAGGCAGGTTACCTGGCCACACACCTCTGACACTTAGCAGAAAACCGGTAGTTAGTCAATTGGCGGATTGCTTTTAATAATGCCCCCTAATAAGAACAAATTGGCCACTCAATACGGACACGGTATTACAACACAGTGTACTGACTGAAGAAACATACTACGTTTATTCACAAACGCAATATATTTTTAAAATTCTTGTCGCCATAGTGTATTACAGTATCAAGGTGAACATTTGTAACAAATACTGTAATTGAATTATTTCTGCAGCTTAGTTGTTTAAAAAATAACTGCGGGTTGAAAGCCCAATTTAAACACAAAAAGAGTGTTTTGTTTCTCTCCTCTTCACAGAGTTTCAGTCTCGTATATTTTGCACAACGTTCACATCTACTGCTCTTCCCTGTGGATGTGACCATCAGATGGGAGTCTGAACCTTTCTGAACCGTTGATGGGCAGAATTCACCTATTTGCATACAGACTGGTTATTTTCATACCAAAATCAGATGAAATACCATAAATGGTTTGGCTTTGAGAACTGTCCTTTATATTGACTTTGTGATGGGCTTATCCACATTGTTTATTTCCCACATGATATCTCAAGGTGTCCACATCAAGAGAACAATTTTCCTCCAACTGAGTGAATACTTTACTGGGATAATCCATATTTGCCATTTTCACATGACGCATGGCACAGGTACTCAATGCTTTCATCTGGTTCAGACTTTGAAACACTTTTGTTTTCGGTCACAATAATGGTGCCTTGACTCATTGTGCAGGGACTGAGGGAAGAATAAGAAAGTCTCCCAGCAACCACTGCTCAACAAACTATATTGACCTATTATGCATTTTAACATATTACTCTAATCAAATCCAAGGATTATTATTATTTCATGATTTCCCATTCCAGATGAGCACTCACATCTCAAAATCTTGTATAAGGAAGAAAAGGCATTTCTTGTGAAGCCTGACACAAAAATAAGGCATTGCAAAGGAATTATTTGATCAGCAAGGCTTTCACTTATTCCACATCTGACCATCTAATAGTATATTTACACTGTAAGAGGGGCAGACCTGCCGAGGAATCTATCTGAAGTGATCATGATACCAGCCTATCATCCTATTCAGCACCCAAACTAGAAGGAGTCAGTGCTCTGAAATTTGCTTATTTCAAAATCAAACCAGAAGTGTAAAATGCCGCCTGCCTCAAATAATAGCAACTGTTCAAGAGCCATTTCTCGTTGGATATTCTTAGATTGGAGGCACTGCAGAAGCCTTGAAAAGTAATGATAGCAAGTGACCTTTAAAGAGAAGGGTCATTAAGGGTTTAATTTTACACATAAACTAAATCAATGCTGCTACACAGCATTGATTTCCACATTCTCACCAGCCGCCACATAAAGAAATTTCTCCTAAAACTCAACATTTCTGAAGCCCCCAAATATCGGAGAATTACTTTTCAGAAAACAAAGATTTTTAAAAATAAACTGACCTTCACCAAAAATTCTATGTATTTACAGTACAAATTGGGAAACACTGACCTAAAGATCTCTTTTGAAAAGGCAGCGTTTCATGAACGAGACTCACAAATGAGACTCCTAGAAATGACAAAGGAAATGCCATTCGCAGCAGAGTTACATTGACACCCAAAACCCACCTGCCCTCATTGTCTCTCAAAGCTATTCCCGCTCACAAAGGTTGCACTTGAACAATGCTGATTTGCGTGGCGTTGCTCCCAGCAATACTACCGAGTTCCTGAGTATCGTCACTGGTGATGATGAAAACGATCGAAGATGAACTAAAGGTCACTCTCTTTTTTGGCCGGTCACCTTTCTGTGACAGGACAATGGGCTTTACTGGCATGTTGTTTCGGGCTTTGGCGCTGGTGTCTTTTATTGACCACCGAAGACTCATTAGGCGAGAGCAAAATAGTTGCGATAGACATCTTCGATACTGTAAAAGATTCACACAAAAGAGTCACTTTTCATTCTTTAATAAAGCTGCCAAATAATAATAACACCATTAATAATCTTTTCATTTTGTATAATGCCTTTCCCACAGATGTACTTCAAAAGATAACCTGTAAAGTTAGTGACTGTATTGTGTAGTCTTATTAACCTGTATCCTTACTTTTAGTGATGTGTGTATCTGTAGACCTAGATCCCTTTTATTCTCTACCCTATTTAGATTCTTATTTTCCAGAAAATATGTGACTTCCTTATTTCTCCTTCCAAAATGTATCACCTCATATTGAAATTAATTTGCCTATTAAATGCCCATTCAGTGTGCTTATTAATGTCTTGTTGTAATTTGTTGCAGTCCTAATTAACTACACTTTTACAGTATTAACTATATCCCCATGGTTGGGTGTAATGGCCTGTTTACTTGTAACTCTATGTGTTCTATGTCTAAGCTGACACACCAATGCAGTACTGATGGGGTGCTGCATTGCATTTGGTGCCATCCTTCAGATGAGACAAAGCTGAGATCTGGTCTGCCTGTCCAGGTGGATGTTAAAGATCCCATGGCCCCATACATGAACTAAAAGTGAACAGAGTTTCTCCTGGTGTCACCAACAAAATACACAGTCACACCACTCATGGAGTCCTGAAGCACAGTGGTTAGAGCACTCGCCTCCAAACAAGGACCTGGATTTGATTCCTGACTGGGGAAAATGCTGGGCGAGGTTCCCTACTCCACACACCTCTATTTACCTAGCAGTAAGTAGGAACATGGTTGTTAGTCGATTGCGAATCGTTTTTCTGGGTATAATAATTCCTTACATTTTTTTTATTAATAATTTGGTCACTCAATCTACGACTTTGTAGAGCACTGCTGTGTACGATTGGTTGCCGTATTTCACCCGCCAAAATATGCAGTCAATTTACTTTACATGTATTCTGTGAAGCGCTTGAAGATGTGATAAGGCGCTATATCAAATGCAAGGATTATTATTATTATTTACAGTATATACTGTGAAGCACTTTGCAATTTCTCAGTAACATAATTTGATTATATCAAATGCAAAGATGATAATTGTTGTTAGCACCATTTAATTGTAAATGAGACCGACTGGTGCTGATCCCATCAGTATGGGTTATCAATGATGGAAAAATAGATGGAATAATAAACTGTTGACCAGGTTCTGAGGAGCACATAGAGTTACATAATGCTACAAGGAAACAGGTCAGTCCGCCCAATAGGGAACGGCGATATGGGAATTTTCCGGATATGGATATATCGGTTGGCTCATATCGAGATATACCGAAATTTTCAGTTTTTTTCGTACTGCGCATGCGCGCGCGCATCGGAGTGCGCGCGCATTCTGGGTGCGCGCGCATTCCGGGTGTGCGCGCATTCGGTGCGCGCGCATTCGGTGCGCGCGCATTCGGTGCGCGCGCATTCGGTGCCTATCTTCTCAGGAGGTAAATATCTTTCTCTCTCTGTGTCTCTCACTCTCTCCATCTCTGTGTTTTTCTGTCTGTGTCTCTCTATGTCTCTCTCCCTCTCTCCTCTCTCACATCCCCCCCATCTCTATCTATCTGTATATTATTACATCCACCCTGTCTCTCCCCCACCCCCCCCCGCCGTCCCTCTCTCGCACCCCCCACCCCCGTCGTCTCTCTCCCCCACCACCCCCCAAACCGTCTCTTTCTCTCCCCCACCCCCCGCCGTCTCTCTCCCCCTCTCCCCCACCCAGCCGTCTCTCTCCCCCTCTCCCACCCAGCCGTCTCTCTCCCCCTCTCCCCCCCAGCCATCTCTCTCCCCCTCTCCCCCCCCAGCCATCTCTCTCCCCCTCTCCCCCCCAGCCATCTCTCTCCCCCTCTCCCGCACAGCCGTCTCTCTACCCCTCTCCCCCCCCCCAGCCGTCTCTCTCACCCTCTCCTCCACCCCCCCAGCCGTCTCTCTCCCCCACCCAGCCGTCTCTCTCCCCCTCTCCCCCCCAGCCATCTCTCTCTCCCCCTCTCCCCCACAGCCGTCTCTCTCCCCCTCTCCCCCCCCAGCCGTCTCTCTCCCCCTCTCCCCCCCCCCCCCAGCCGTCTCTCTCCCCTCTCCACCCCCCCAGCCGTCTCTCTCCCCCTCTCCTCCCCCCCCAGCCGTCTCTCCCTCTCTCCTCCCCCCCCCCCCCCAGCCGTCTTTCTCCCCATCTCCCCCCCCAGCCGTCTATCTCCCCCTCACCCCCCCCCCAGCCGTCTCTCTCCCCCTCACCCCACCCCCAGCAGTCTCTCTCCCGCTCACTCCCCCCACCCCCAGCCGTCTCTCTCCCCCCACCCCTTGCATACCTGTATATTGTATTCGAGGACTATGAATACAAGATGGTGGCTTTGCACCTCGGTCTGTGCATTGTGTATAGAGATGAACATTCTGGGTCTTGTAGTTGATTGTGCTCGCATCCCGATTTTTTACCTCGATAAACCGTTTTTCGATATATCGGTATTTTTTAAATGTCTATATCAGCATACCGATATGAAAATCATATCGGGTTTTACCGATATACCGATATATCGCCGTTCCCTACCGCCCAATAGTTTAGGCTGTATTGTTTGTACTCCGCTCTCTTCCTCACTATCCCTCCTTTAATATTCCTTTGGCACTGTTTCAAATTTCACGAAATCTTGACCCTTACCTTTCTGCTCATGAAGATATAAATGATAGGATTATATGCTGTACTTGATTTAGCGATAAATGAAGGAGCAATGGCTACCGCAGGGGTGATTACATCAGTGTAACCATAAGACACCATGAAAGAGACCACAGCATAGGGCATCCAGCAGATTAAGAAAGTGGAGATCATTAAGAAGCACATTTTGGCCACCTTCCTCTCATATCTCAATATCTTCATGACTTGCACTGTTTGAAGATCCTGAACAGTACGGAGCTGTAGAACAAGAGAAAATAGAAGGTCCACATAAAGCAGGCATTTATAGATTGTGCACATTAATGTCTTACAAATAACCATGAAGCGATTGAACAATTTTATTTGTTGGCCAGAGCACGAGGAGAAACTCTCTTTTCAATAATGCCACGGGATCTTTACCTTCCACTTCAAAACTGGATGGGACTTTGATTTAACATCTTATTCAAAGCATGACACCTGCAAAAATTTAGCACACCCCAGCACTGCATTGGAGTATCAGCTGGACCATAAATTCAACATCCTAATGTAGGTACAATTTACATTCAAGTGTTAAAAAAAACAGCCACTCTTGTAACTATGTTTGCAGATTATGGGCAGGCTATACAAAAGTTGGAACCAGATAGGAACAGGAGTGGGATTTATTTAAGAAACACATTGATGCTGAAATGGGAGGATAGATAAAGTTGGAATTCGGGAAGGATGCAAACAAATAGACTGCAGGATTTTATTTCAACCAAACCACTCTTGTAAATTGACTGCAGTAGTCACAATTGCCTGGCGTTGTCTGGGTGAAAACATGTACGATAGACAAGGCATGTAGTGCAAGTGCAATGTGTTGCAGAGATGGAGAATTATGCATGGCCTTTCAAAGTTGCTTGTGTTTTGACACAGTGTAATGTAATAATACAGTCATTTTTCTGTGGAAATTCACATCAAATAGATTAATTTTTGCTGAGCTGTACAGGTGCTGCAACTGGCTTCAGCATTCCTGGACTAAACAGAATACAAATCACCTCAGAGCTCTGCCTGATCACTGCTCAGTGATTGCCTGCTAGAGAGTGAATGTGTGTAGATGGAAGCTGAGACCAGGACTGGGCTTGACAGTGATTATTGAATATCCTTCTCACAGTCTGGGAAGTAACATATCTCCCTGACAGGGATATAAAGTATATCACTGATCATTCACTGTCTTTTGTTCAAACCCCCCAAACTCTCAACCTAACATGTGGGAGCCTCATCACTTCAAGGACTGCGGAAATTTAAAGAGAAAATCCACCACCACCTTCTGAGGGCAACCAGGGATAATAACAATCCTTGCATTTGATATTTTATCATGAGACATCTCAAAGCGCTTCACGGAATATACTGTAAAGTGATTTGACTGTGTTTTTGAGGATGAAGCACAGCAGCTAACTGTGCACAGCAGTGTCCCACAAACAGTCATAGATTGAGTGACCAATTGTTTAAAAACTTTTTTGAAGGAATTATTTCCCCAAAAATACGATCCACCAATCGCTTAACAACCAGGTTCCTACTTACTGCTAGGTAAACAGAGATGCGAGAAGGAAGGAAACTCGTCAAACATTTTGCTTTACCTGCGAATCAAACCTCGCTTGTGAGGTGAGGAGAAGCTATTTCCTCTTGTGAGGAATCCAAAACAGGGGCGTGTAGTCTTAAAATTAGAACCAGCCCATTTAAGAGTGAAATCAAGAAGCATTTTTTCACTCAAAGAATGGTAGAAATCTGGTCATTTTACTGTGCATTTACACTCTACCACTTCTGAGTTGGTCCTAACATTAAAGCCGCTACACTGTTGGGCTCACTGAACCAAACTTGCTCTGTGCTATTAATAATAATAACACCCCTTGCATTTGATATACCACTCAACCATATCATGAAAATATTTCAAAGCACATCTCAGGATTTTACTGTACTGTATTTTATAGGCAAACAAATCAGATCTAAGCAGTCATTAGGTCTGTCGGAACCTCAAATTGCACAAATAAAGCAAATAAGTAAGCTATAATATCAAGTAAAGAAGATTGTGTCACTTAAAACTCTCCAAGTTAAGTGTTTCAATGGGAATCTGAAACTAGATATGAATAATATCTTAAACAAGGAAGATTAGACAATCTGGCCTTATGGTGATTAATTGTTTCTTATTTGGATTGTGGTTATTTAAAATAACTAATCTGATTGAATTCCCCTCATGTTTGGTTATTCTATTACTTGAGCTCATGGTGTAAGCTGATGTTTCAGAGAATTTCCTTAGATGAGACAGTAATTGAAAGCCCTTGTCTGCCTGTTCAGATGGATATTAAAGATGCCATCCCATAGCTCTGGACAAAATGAAAAAGGACTCTTGGTGTTTCAGCCAATTGTCCTCCAGATTAATTGATGTTAATTGTCATGGCTCTGTGTGAGACCTTACTGGACTGCAAATCAGACATTATAATTAACAGCATTAACCTTTGAAGCATGCAGACATTTCAAAATAATTAAGGTGTTTGAAAATACAAAACTATCTCCCTAAGTTTGAGTTCAGTAAGCCAGAAGGTGGCACTCGATGATAACTTTCATTCAGAGACCACAGTGTCTCCATTCCCACATTAGGAAGTAGCTGTTTTCACTTACCATCCGTATAGTGTATAAAATATTGCCGTAGCAATAAGCCATAACTCCGACAGGGACAACCAGGCAGCCCAGGAAGAAAAAGAGCACAAATAAAGTATCATTGGGGTCTCGGGAGATCCAGTTAATTGAGCAGCCCAGTCTGTGTAGCTCCAGAGTGTATCTGTTCCAACCAACTAGTGGTGCCCCAGACCAGGCAAGTGAGTAGAACCAGGTGTAGGTGATCGCACGCCAAGCCCAGGGAAAGTTGGTCACCTTCGCATTGACCACCCGAACGTAGCGCTCATATGCCAGGACTGTCAGCGTCATGATTGACACGGTTCCTGTGAAGTTGAATAACAAGAATGTCTTTTGAGTTACATTACAGTAAACCTTAAGCAAGTCTCCTTACGCTACACGCCTCTGTTTACCTAGCAGTAAGTAGCAACCTGGTTGTTAGTCGACCGATGGATCACTTTCCGGGGTTAATAATCCCTCAAAAAACATTTGGTCACTCAATCCATTGCTATTTATGGGACACTGTTGTAGGCAATTTGCTGCCACAGTTAGCAGAGAAGCCATTTGTAGGTGGTTAACCCTCCCCAGGTTTTCCTATTGATCTCTGTGATACCCTGCTCTATATCTGAGAGGGAAAATTGAATGCAGAGATGAGAATAGGCCTGAGAAGGAATCAAGTACAGGGTAGGGTCCGATGATATATCAATATATCGCTAAAACTCGATATAGTTTCCATATCGATACGCCGATATAGGCATTTCAAAAATATCGATATATCAATTTTTCAATATATCGAGGTAAAAAATCGGAATGCGCGCACACTGAACTACAAGACCCAGAATGCTCATCTCTATACACAATGCACAGACCGAGGTGCAAAGCCGCCATATTGTAATCATAGTACTCGAATACAATATACAGGTATGCAAGGGGTGGGGGGGGGGAAAGACGGCTGGGGGGGGGTGAGGGGGAGAGAGACGGCTGGGGGGGCGAGAGAGACGGCTGGGGGGGCGAGAGAGACGGCTGGGGGGGTGGGCGGGGAGAGAGACGGCTGGGGGGGTGGGCGGGGAGAGAGACGGCTGGGGGGGTGGGCGGGGAGAGAGACGGCTGGGGGGGTGGGCGGGGAGAGAGACGGCTGGGGGGGTGGGCGGGGAGAGAGACAGCTGGGGGGGTGGGGGGAAGAGAAAGACAGTGGGGGGGGGTGAGGGGGAGAGAGAGATGGCAGGGGGGGTGGGGGGGAGAGGGACGGCGGGGGGTGGGGGGAGAGAGACGGCGGGGGGGTGGGGGGAGAGACGGGGTGGATGTGATAATATACAGATAGATAGAGATGGGGGGGGATGTGAGAGAGACACAGAGACACAGACAGAAAAACACAGAGATGGAGAGAGTAAGAGACACAGAAAGAGAAAGACATTTACCTTCTGAGGAGAATGCACGTGCACCCGGAACAAGCGCGCACCCCGAATGCGCACGCATGCACGATACAAAAAACCCGAAAATATCGATATTTCGGTATATCTCGATATGAGCCCATCGATATAACTAAATCGGAAAATTTCCATATTGACGGACCCTAGCACAGGGGCTGTGAAATATGGAAAACAACAACAAATTACACTTGTATAACACTCTTCACATCATAAGACATCCCAGGGCACTGGACAATCAGGAGGTTTGCACCCAAGCTGGGAGTTGGTGTCAGGAGACGTGGAGGGCAGTGGTGAAGGGGTGGGAGGGTGACTAAAGGCATGGTCGAAGAGAAAAGTCTTCAGACAGGACTTGATGAGACAAGAGAGAGTGTGCAGTGGAAGGATTACAGGATAGAATTCCAGAGAGTGGAGGCAGAGATGTTAAATGCCTGTCCGCCAATGGTGGGGCGGGAAATGCGTGGGACCAGGGGCAGGCCAGTGTCCACTGAGCAGAAGGAGCAGACAGGCTGATGTGGAATTGGGAGGTCACAAAGGAAGTTAGTAGGAGCAAGACCATGGATGGCTTTGAAGGTCAGAATGAGGGTTTTGAACTTGATTCTCTGAGGAATGTATATTGGGTATTTTGTGGAAGTTGAATCATCCTGTAAGATAGCTTTGGCATTGATTCAGCTCATTGGTGTTTTTAATCTTATGCAGTCCACAGTGTGAACTTGGTGCTTTGCAAGTATAGGAGCTGGTGTTAGAAATCAGTCAATCCATTGGGCATCACATCAGCCTATTTTTGTAATAAATGATGCAAAAAAAGTTTAGAAGTTCTTTTGAACCAGATTTGACATTTGTAAAGATGCAGACATTTTAAAAATATATACTGTACTGGGTTTCTGATTAACTGCGTTCTTGTATATAATTATATTGTGTCTGAGTGAACTCTCCTTTGGCTGTTGTAACAGCAATTTGTGAAATTCAGCCTTTATGAAAACAAATAGACCCCACTGCTAAATCTCTGGGAAAGTTCTACTTGTAAATCATTGAACGCTCTGGGATGCGACCCGAGTGACAGGCTCCATATAAAGGCAAATTGTTGTTAATAATAATAATAATCCTTCCATTTGATACAGCGCTTTTCACGTCTTCTAGACGTCTCAAAGTGCTTCATAGAATATACCGTAAAGTGTATTGACTTGTGGGCAAAATGCGGCAGCCAGTTGCGCACAGCAGTGTCCCACAAACAGTTGTGGATTGAAATTACCCATTTTTTTTAATGGATTATTATTAGGTGTGTGGAGTAAGGAAACTTGCCCAAGATTTAGCCCTGCATTGATTTGAACCCAGGTCTCTCACTTGTAAGACGAGTGCTCTGACCACTGAGCTACAGGACTCCACAAAGTCCTGCTGTTGAAGTTATTGAAGTGTAATAGAGACAAAAGAGAGAATCTGTAAATGCTGAATGCAAATCTTCAACTGTGCTGCCATCTGATACCTCTTGTGACAGTGAGGGAGACTTTAACATGTCCCTCGGTGTCTCTGGGATATGGAGGGGAATACACACAGGGTTTTTGCTCTTGATCATTATCCAGTGATTCCTGTTGGAAAGTGCAAGAAATCATGGCTTCAAATCAAGAACGCAATAAATGAACAGGCAGTGGTTGTGTAACAAACTGCCATCTAGTGGTGAAACAATAAAGAGTTCAGGTGGACATGAAAGATCTCAAGGCACTGCACAAAAAGAGATGGGGAGTTTTTGCCTTACCCCAATACCTGATTGCTAATCACTCAATCAATCAATCAATCCTTACATTTATATAGCGCCTTTCACATAAAGAGGACATCCCAAAGCGCTGTACAGTTAGGTAGGGAAAAGAGCAGAGGGGGGAGGGGTCGGGGCAGGATGAAGAAGAGTAGGAAAATTGATCCTATTTGCCCAGATAAGACAGGGTGCCAGGCAAGATGCTTGAGGTCTTTTGGGCAAAACAGGTCAGACAATTGCACACAGCTGTGTCCCACAATAGTCGTGGATTGAGTGACCAAAATATTATCATTGATTTATATTTTTGGAAGGGATACCCCCAGAAAAGTGATCCGTCAATTGAATAACAACCTGGTTCCTAAGTACTGCTAAATACACAGAAGAGTGTGGAGAAATGAAACATTACCTAAAACATTAGTAAAGAAAATTCTGTGAAATGCTTTGAGATATCTTTGACAATGTGATAAGATATTATGTCAAATGCAAAGATTATTATATCAAATGCAAGAGTGTGTCAGCCTGGCTCAGTTGGTAGTTCTCTCACCTCCAAGTGAGAAGGTTGTGAATTCAAGCCACACATCAGGGCTTTGAACCTTTATTATCTAAGATGACACTCCAATGCAGTGCTGGAGTTTCTGTCCTTCCAATGAGATGTTAAACTCATGTCCTGTCTGCCTGTCAAGTTGGATGTTAAAGATCCAATGGCCCTATTCGAAAAGGTTTTCGCCAGGTGTTCTGGCCAGGAACCCCCAAATAAAATTGGTCACTCACTTCATGGCTGTTGGTGGGACATTACTACTGTATGTGCATATTGGCTGCCACGTATACCCACACACAGTCACATCATTTTACATTGTAGCCTGTAGTGCTTTGAGATATCTGGAAGACTGTTTTGCCCACAAAATATACAGTCAATTCACTTGACAGTAAGTCCTGTGAATGCTTTAAGATGTATCAACTGCAAAGATTATTATATCAAATGTAAGGATTATTTACCATTATTTATTTAGTTGCAATAAAGTATTGCACCACAGGAGGACACACTTAACCAGTTTACTTTGTGAACTGAAGGTATTTATACATTAAAACATTAAATGTATTAAGTGTACTGTACACTAGGGTCCGTCGATATGGAAATTTTCCGGTTTAGATATATCGATGGGCTCATACCGAGAAATACCGAAATATCGATATTTTGGGGTTTTCGTACTGCGCATGCACACGCGGCGTGCGCATTCGGGATGCGCGCGCATTCTGGGCCTATCTCCTCAGGAGGTAAATATCTTTCTCTCTCTGTGTCTCTCACACTCACTCTCTCCATCTGTGTTTTTCTGTCTGTGTCTCTGTCCTCTCTCAGATCCCCCCCATCTCTATCTATCTGTATATTATTACATCCACCCCATCTCTCCTCCCACCCCCCCACCGCCGTCCCTCTCTCCGACCTCCCCCCCCGCCGCCGTCCCTCTCTCCGACCCCCACCCCCTTGCATACCTGTATATTGTATTCGAGTATTACGAATATAATATGGCAGCTTTGCACCTCGGTCTGTGCATTGTGTATAGAGATGAGCATTCTGGGTCTTGTAGTTCAGTGTGTGGCATTCCAATTTTTTACCTCAATATCGATTTTTCGATATATCGATACTTTTGAAATGTCTATATCGGCGTATCGATATGAAAATTATATCGGGTTTTAGCGATATATCGATATATCGCTGGACCCTACTGTACACTATAAAAAAGCAAAAAATTGAATTATTAGAATATAAAGGCATCCTTCCACTATAATATTGGAAAGAGGAAAATCTGATATTTCTGGAGTTAGGTCCATTGAAGTTATATTTAAGATATTGATTCTGAGAAACGATGATTTCAATACCAGGCAGTTCTAGGAGATTGCTTTGTTGGCAGCTCTGCAGTAAAACCACTTGATAATGTTCTTTAGAAACTGCACTAAAATATGTCCAGAAAGTAACACAATTCACAGTTTAGAGGCACTGGTGGAACATGTAGGAATTATGTTTATCCTTCACAAATGTTCAAAAAGAGGGCAAATCACATGGCACACTTGATTTGACAATGTAACGTCATGAATCTGACTCAATAGTGACGTTAGCTCACTATCACATTAGTCCCACAAATTATGAAGATAAATAAGTATGTGTTCATGGTTTCTCGACATGTGTAGAACACATTGTTGACTGTTGAAACTGTTGAGTCAGACACGTAATGTTCCTTATACAGCCATAAGAGTAAAGGACCAACTTTATCTGGGGCAACATTGGCCAGGAAGACTGGGAGAAACTCCCTTCTCTTTTCGAATAGTGCCATGGTATTTTTGACACCATCTGAACAGGCAGAAGGGCCTCAATTTAACATCTTGTCCAAGGGACATGACATTCAACAATATGGCAACCTCAACACTGAGACTCAACTAGGATTCTGAGCTCAAAATCCTAACATGGGTCTGGACAACCTGCTTTCCTGAAAGCAAGACTTCGACCGACTGAAGCCAAACTGACACCTGGAAAGGATAATGAATCAGCTTTAGTTTACACTGTTCACCAACTTTCTAACAATCGCAAGCCTTGCAGGGTAAGGAAATACATATATATATATCTATATATATATATATATATATATACAGTATATGCTCGCATTTTACATTGCCATTCAACATTGATGATTGTACAGTACAATATGTTTAATCTTCAGTTGAACCATCACTCCAATTTTTTAAAAAATATTGGTAACTGTATGGCATTTTAAATATAGTATTTTAAAACCATACAGATTGTAGTTTTATAGATGAGTTAGGTTGGTCCACAAAGGGAAGCTAAAGGTAATCCTTTCACTTCTGAACACTGGACTGCTAATGGTTTCAAACTGTACTGGTTTGCTCTCCTTCTCCACAGTATGATTTATGATTTCTGAGTGGCTCTACACAACCACTTACCTTCACAAATGGATTTTGAAACGAACGGGAAATGCAAATGGCTTCTGTAAGAACTCTGATCTTTCCTAAACTGGGATTTGTGCAATGAAGGGTGGGATGGGGGAAACCCTCTTACACTGTCCACACCCAGTCCTTCCCAACATCACTGACAAGCTTTACGGATGGGGGGGGGGGGGGGTCTCCGATGGTGAAATTAATTCTATATCCAGAAATCTTTCCATGCCTCACATGCATCTTACCATTTTCAAGGGCAGTGTGTGACAGGAGGGTGGCTGGCACTCGGTAACCGAGAGGGCACACCGCCCTGCACTCACTGCAGTTCAGAGAGTGAGAGGCAAACCTAGCCATCCATCATCACTGTTACACCAGCACTCACCCAGGTGACTGACTGACTGACTGACCGGCTGGCTGGCTGGCTGGCCGGCTGGAGCGCTCCTTTCACAGACCCTTTGCAGACACACAGCCTGCAGCTGGCGAGGTCCAGGACAGGACAGTACTCACCAAATAAGCTGTTGCTGAACCCGTCCCACGTACAAGCCGCGGAGTCCCAACCCCATCGACCCTTTGCGCAGGACACGAGGGTGAAGCTGAGCCCGCAGACAGACACCAGCAGGTCACTGACACTGATGTTCACCAGCAGGAGGTTGGTGGGCGTCCTGAGCCGCTTGAACTTGTAGTACAGCACCAGCACGAGGACGTTGTTACAGAAGCCCACGGTGCCGATGGTGCCGATGATCACTGCCAGGAGTGTGTAGGTGTTGGGACTGAAGAGGCTTCCCTCCTGTGGCTCAGTGAGGTTGGCTGGGTTCATTGCTGCCTCCTCTCTGACTCTGACATGCTGCACTGTTGCATTTGAAGTCGGGCAGCGACGCAGCAGCTCAGCGAGAGAGAGAGAGAGAGATGCTCTTGATCTGATCTCATGCAGGAAGCTTCTCTGTGGCAGCAACACAGTCAGTCAGTCAGTCAGGATCGTTTCATTTCAGAGGGAGGTCACTTCCCAACCCCTCCCCCCCCCCACCTCTAAAAGCTTCCCTTAAAAGTACTTCCCGCGTCATCCTGGTGCAGCTAACCAGCGGAGAGAGAGAGGGAGGGAGGGAGGGGAGGTTTGCTGGAGACTGTGTGGATGGATTTGCCTTGTACTAGTTAGTAAAGCGGTAAAACATACTTATGGTTGCTGGATATATAATCATAATAATAATACTAATCCTTCCATTTTGATGTGGCGCTTTTCACGTCTACTAGCCACCCCAAAGTCCTTCATAGAATGCACTGTAAAGGGAAACAAAAACAGAAGTCGCTGGGAACGCTCAGCAGGTCAGGCAGCATCTATGGAGAAAGGAAAAGTGAGTCAACGTTTCGGGTCCACGACCCTTCGTCAGAACTGGAGCAAGTTGGGAGGGAGAGGATTTTAAGGATTAACAGAGAGGGAGAGGCAGGGCAAGGAAGGCAAAGGAGAAAATGGTGCAGAGGGCAGGAGATGTGATTCACTATAAAGTGAATTGACTCTCTATTTTCACTCGCTTCTGGGTGGCTAGTGCTTCCTGTCATTAATATCTTTACTTTCTTTTCACTTGGTTGGCTTATGGCAAAGTGCACAAAATGTGTGATGCCAACATCCGATCGACATGTCAGTATCAGTAATCATAGTAAATGGGGAGCAGCTTTGCTGGGATCCTCCTATCCTCGCTCCTGAGGCAATGTTAAAATGAGTCTGGTGTTAAAATGGGTCCAGAGGTGGAAACGCTGTAGATTGTCAGCTGAAACGTGGAGTCAAATCAGTGGCAATAGTTTCCTGTGCTCTCGAGGTTCTCTCTCTTATACTGCAGGAGAGCGAGCAGATCTGTAACCCACATCAGGCAATTGTAAATGTGTTGATTGTCCAGTCTAGTAAAAAGGGCAAAAAAGTGTAACATGAAATATCTGACCCTATATGTAGGTGAAGCTACAGCTGGTCACAAATTATGTGTCAGCTTCTGGAAACAATTTTAATTCTGCAGATTGCCAATTTTTTTTTAGTTCAGAGTGTCTCACTCTGAACAACTCTGAACATGTTTATTAACTGACCCTGAAAGCTGTTTATCCACTCCCCCAACACCCCCACCTCTCACACACACATACACACTTCCCCCTGCATCCATCCATCTGTGGCAATGTTGTTACTGTCCAGTGTCGGGAATCAAATAAGAATCTATTGGTTTGGCGCCTTCCAATTTCATTCAACTTGTTCAATGTGGCTTAAACACACGGTAGTAAGGATATGGGGAAAAGTGTGGAAATGAAAATAATAATCCTTGCTTTTGATTTGACTTTATCATGCTGCGCATTGACTCACAGCACTTCATAGGGTTTAATAATAATCATTGCATTTTATATAGCGCCTTTCAGATTACTGAAACATCTCAATTTTATTTTCACTTTATTTATTGTAAAGGGCAGTATACTATATGTCAATACAAGGTATAGAAGAACACAGTGCTTGAACACAGTGGGGTAGTGTTACCAAAAATAATTTTGTTGTTGAGAGATGTATACAAAATCCTTTAGTAGGCGAGATGTAAGCGGAGTCTGCATAGATCTGAAGTGATTCCCAAGATGACATGGGAGTGTCAGAATCAAACCAACCCTTTTTGGTGGTCTCGGTGTCCAGTTTCTCGGACAGACCTGCACTACTCCAGGGCAATGCTGATGACAATCCAGAGAGCCTGGCTCATCAGTAAAATTTGGGGAGCAGATTAGTCACTGAAGGAAGGGATTCTTCCTATTTAGCTCCAAGCCAAAGTCCAACAGTGGTTCCAAACATCAGGAAACGTGGTAGATAATGTTTGCAATGGGCAAGCTATATAGGTTCAGTTGATTATACACTCCAAACAGTACATTAACACAAACCCTGGAGTCTCCAAGCTTGAGCTGCAACCATTTATCTGGAATTAGGTAAGAAGAATGTGTCTTTTCCAGGAAGGGAGTGCGCATTCCATCCAGGAATATAAATGTTTAGGTTGCATACATGGAATTCTCAGTTTGATTCGGATATCTTAAGCAGTAGCACCAGGAGAAATCTAGGCAATGGGGCTATTGCTCTTCAAGCCTCTTATTGCAGGAGTGAGGAGCCTCTCCAACCAACAACAACAAAATTTGGTTTGTAAATGTATTGTGTCTTTCATATGGGGAGGATGTCCCAAGGCACTGGCCAGTCGGTGTTTTGCACCCAAGCTGGGGCCGGGATCAGGAAGGATGGATGGAAGGGGGGAAAGAGGGGTGACCGATGGCCCCGTCGACGAGGAGGGTCTTGAGGCAGGACTTAAAAGTGCTATGAGACACCGTCTGGCATGGAGGATGCTATATAAATCCAAGTTGTTGTTGTAGGGAGGGGATGAGAAGGAAGGATTGTGGGATGAAATTCCAAAGGTTGGGGATAGTGTGGCTGAAGGCTCGCCCACTGATGGTGGGGTGGATGAGTCAGGGGACATGTTGATAAGGGGTTAGGAGGTAATAGAGGTGGGGCGTTGGTAGGGGCAAGGCTATGGAGTGCTTTGAAGGTGAAGACCGGGATTTTCAATTGAATCCTCTGTGTGATGGGAGGCTGGTGGAGTCAGGTCAGGCTGGGGGGTGATAGTTTGCACAGCCAGGTGCAGGAGAGGCCATGGGCTGTTAAGTTCCAGAGGCCTACAAGCAATCCAGCTTTTATAGAATTAGATTTTCTGGACTATGATTTGAGAGACTAATTGTTTGCAGTTGTGCTGGGATCATTGCTTATATTTATTTCTGCCATACTGATAAGATTTTGAATAGAACTCCACTAGTCAACAACAACAAATTAAATTAGTATAACGTCTTCCATGTTGGGAGGACAGCCCGAGTTGCTGGACAACCAATATTTTGGACCTGAGCTGGGGGTTGGGATCGAGGAAGATGGAGGGCAGTGAGGGAAGGAGAGTGACTGAAAGAGAAGATCAACTAGAAGAGGAGGATCGTGAGATGGGTCTTGAAGGAGGCAAGGGACGCAGTAAGGCAATGGGACTAGGGGATGGAGTTCCAGAGGGTGCGGGCAGAGTGGCTGAAGGCCCGCCCACCAATGGGAAGTACTGGACAATGTAATGTGCTGACATTTGATTTGGGAATTTCAGGATTGAAACATCACCTGGGTCTAGATTTACTCTATTAATGCATTTTGGAATGTCCGGATTTTGGTATATTCCTGTGAGCAGCCTTAATTTTGAAGCAGGCTTTCTGTTAAAGAACGACAGAAAACTGACTTCAAAGGTAAGACAATTTGCCAAATTCTGGATGTTCTAAAATATTAAGTTAAAATAATTTTACCCATTGAAACACTGCAAAAAAAAACTCAGTCTATTAAGTTGATCACATTAAGATATTTCACTCAGATTTTGCTATCTCCGGAGCATATTTCCTGCACTGAATTTAATTCTCTTTTCATTTTCACTTGCGTTTCACTTACGTAAACACCATTTACAATGTAAAAGGAGAGTCAGTTTAGACTGCAACTTATTAAGCCTGCAAAGTACTTGCTATCTCAACCATGAATGAATTCACAATGATCTGGATTCTAATCTTCTACAAAAGAGTGCTGTTTATCCAGTTTGAATGTAGGATACATGAATACTTCCAATCTATCATGGTACTCCATTATGGCTGAAGCTAGTGTTGGGAAGATTGACAAAACTGAGACATAACACAGTAAGATTTGTCTAGATTTTAATTAACATGACAAGCTAAAGGCTGATGTCATGTCCATTGAAATTAATGTCTACTGGCTGAAAAGAATAACTTGTAAAAGTTACATTGAACTGAGAATGTCACTATTAGATAACAAACAATATACTGTAACATTCTAAAATGTAATGGCTCCGTACATAAATTAAATCACAGCGAGATGCATTTGGTAGCGTAGGACTATTGCTCTTAAAATCTATTATGGCTCAGAATAAATTTGGCACGGATTCTCAGTTTTAAAAAAATGTTAATGAATACAGTACTGTTAAAAGTCCAATGTGTAACTGTGTCAAAAGAAAGAATACTTCCTGTTGTTCACACACACATAACAGGATGATTTTCACATCTATCTACCCAATGAACAGAACAAATCTCCCCCTCCCCCAAAAAAAGTCTTCAAAAGACAAAATTAGAAGGATTGTGGCAATCTTTGAAATCGCAAAGCTGTCTATTGTGTTTGTGTGTTCCATGGTGTGTGAAGCAAATACCCAGCAATCCACAATGGTTACTCCATTATGCCCGGAGGTGTATTGATTTTCAAGCGATTCACTCAGGTGAGAATTAGCTGAGGCTTTAAATTGTTCTCAAATACAAGAGCCTGTGGAGGACCAGAGGAACAATATCAAAACAGCAATTCTGAACATCACAGAAGGAATCAAAAGAGAGGGGGAGAACAAGATACTGTATCACTGTTTGACTATTTCTGTATCGTGAAGAAAATTCAGTAAAACAACAAATTGTCGGTAAAACCTCACTTTTTTTTCTATTGTGCTTAATTCTTTTACTTATTATTTTTAAAGTGTGTACACATATATTTATATAGATATAGATATGTACACTTTTAATATTTGTTTGGCATTATGAATTCAAAGCTTCGTCTTATATTTTACCTACAGACACCGTGTACACCTCATGATAGACTTGTATTGAGTGAAGCCAAGTGCAAAGTGAATTTTACATTTAGACACAGAACTGCACAAAATTCTTAAATGCAGTTCTAATTTAGATGCCATTTTCTTTTGAAGAACTGTCAAACCAGTTTCCAAATCAAGAATTACATTCAGGAATTTTCCCAAATTCACATTGTATTGTAATATGAAAGCAAAATGGTCTTTTTGGCAAGACAATACACTGAAGAATTATAATTAACTGTCAGTAAACATACTTGCCTGCTTGTTTACTAATGCAAAAAGCTCCCTTCACCATTGTTCAGGGATACAAGGCATCTATTACATTCAATTATCGTTCTATGATTTATTGCTCTTGGTGAGGTGGAAGCAAAACATCCCTTGAATTGCATTGACTTTGGATGACTTCTAGAAAATCTGGTGCAGTAATCAAACAATCATGAAATATAAGAAGGTTAAGTACGCCCTGAAACTAAAAAGGTTGCCAAAACAGGTCTGACCCATCAATAGCAGCAGGGGGAAGATGCTGAGGTTGGTAAATGCAATCCTCAGCTTCTTGTTACCTGTGCATTTTTCATGTGCATCACCTGCATATTTCCCCTATGTACACCATAACCTAATTGTTATTTCTCTAACAGCTAAAGCCTTCAATCAACTTCATAGGAATTTTAAGATACATTCTGTCAGGGCCTGCAGGGATTCAGCCACAGAACTATGGTGTCAATATTTGCATTGTTGGGTTTGTAAATAAGACTGGCAGGCAATTCTGAAACTAATTGTTTTTGAGTGATTGTTGCTAAAATCTTCAAGTGAATTTATGTAACATTCAGAAATAGGGTGTCGGCCGATTTTCTCGTTTTATAAACGTTATAATATATTATCATTTCTGATATATTTTCAGGCATCATGGTGCTTAAAATCTGTTAATGTATATATTTTAGATTTTTAAAGTTATGCAAGATCTTACTATCAAATGCCAGGATTCTTATCTCTGTCTAGATATATATAAATATAGATATATACTGTATATATATATATATATGTCTGACACCCGATTGATATATATTCTACTTGATATATATATTCTAAAGTATAATGTGTTGGGAGATGTGACCATGTGTGAGAGGTGCTATATACCTGCAAGTTCTCATAATGTTTTTCTTTCCTGATCAATGGATTTAATGTAATGTTTATCCTGCATTGTGCTCCACCACTGTCAAGTGCTCTGGGACACTACCCTGTGTGAGGGGCAATGTATAAATGCAAGTTGGTGTTGTTGTTGTTGGTGGTGGTGATGATTTCTTCTCTGTAATGCATAGTGTTTGTGATCCAAGTGAAGGAATTGCTTTGTTGATTCATTGGATACAGTGTTTAACCAATGGTTAAAGCCAATCAGATCATTCTTCATCACTGTTCTGATGACATTATGATCCCTTTGCATAACTGTGTTATATACTGTAATTATAATAATAAATAATCCTTGCATTTCATATAGTGACAATCATGTCGGGAGGACATCTCAAATCACTTTACAGGATTTACTGTAAGTACAGTATATTGATTATGTACTTTGTAGGCAAATTTGGGAACCAATTTGAGAATTGCAATACAGTATCCCCAAAACAGCCATATTATCTGGGGACCTGCTGGCCTGGACAAGGACATATATCAAATGTTTATATAACCATTATACATCAATTTGACCACTCATAACACAATGCTCCTTGATTTCCTCGAACACTATTGGATATAGAAGCCCCAGGACCCGCTGCCCCAGCCCCGGACCCAGCCACAGCCCCAGGACCCGCAGCCCTGGCTCCAGCCCCGCGACCAACAGCTCCGTGACACACAGCCCCGGCTCCAAGACCCACAGCCACGAGACTCACGGCCCCGGTCCCGGCTCCAGTCTCGATCTGGCGACCCATGGCCCCGGCAACTGGCCCTAAAACCCACAACCCCAGCCTCGGCCGCAGCCCCGGTCAGGCTTCAGACCGCAGCGCCTCTGCATCCCTCAGCCGCGGCCTCACATCCCTTGGGATGATGCCGCCCCATTGACCCTTGCTCCTGGTCCCCCGCGTGCGCAATATGGCTGCCGCCATGACCCGAACTTCCCTCCCCCTTTTCAAGTTTTTCCCGCCTCTCCGTTATTCCTTCTCTACCCTTTTTTCTCTTCGCCCTCCTCGCCTACTGTCCCTGCTCGACCCTCCCACCGCTTCCCTCTGTTCCAGTATTGGAATCCTCCGTCGGGCTCACCGTGGCACTCGGCGCTGGCTGTCCAATAGCAGTCACACCAAGTGCCCTGTCGCCCACCATCACCGCCAGCCCCACCGGACACAAACCCGGGGGGTCAACCTCTCCTCCCTTATTCAGATCCCCACCCTCCCCGCCGACCATCCCAGTCCCCCCTCACACCCCTCGGCCAACTGCTTTTTCTGCATCGGCCTCCAAAATGTCCGCTCTGTCTGCAACAAGACCCTGGCCATCAAAGATCTCATCCTTGATGAGAACGTTGACATCATGGCCCTGACGGAGACTTGGATCACCCCAGGCGACACTTTCCCCCTTGTTGAAGCCACACCACCCAACTACACATTCCACCATGCTCCTCGACCCAACCGTCGTGGCGGTGGCGTGGCCCTCATCTCAAAATCATCCCTCGCCCTATCCCCCTATTCCTCCGGCTCTTTCCCCTCTTTTGAACAGCTCACCCTCTCTCTCCTCCCACAATTCTTTCAAAATCCTATTAGTTTATCGCCCCCCCAAACCCTCCCCCACTTTCATTTCAGATTTTTCTTCACTTTTAACTTCCCTTTGTGCCTCCTCTGATCGCCTTATTATTCTTGGCGATTTCAACCTCCATTTCACCCCCTCCTGCCCCATTTCCTCTGAATTTTCCTCTTTACTTTCGTCTTTCAACTTCTCCCTTCATATTAACACTGCCACCCACACCCACGGCCATCCTCTCGATCTGGTGATCACCCGAGGCCTCAACGTCTCTGGCGTCACCATCACAGACAAGGCCATTTCTGACCATTTTTTCATTTCCTGCAACACCTCTATCCCTCCCCCCTCCATTTCCAAACTCACCACCATCTTCTACCGGCCCTGGAAGAAGATTCCCCCTCAAACTTTCACCTCTGCCCTAGAAACCTCCGACCTCTTCCCACAATGGCATTCTTTTTGTACCGACCCATCCACCGCCTCCAACGCCCTGCACAACACCCTCTCCACTACCCTCGACACCCTGGCCCCCCTCACCTCCCAAACCGTCTCCCATTCCCGATCATCACCGTGGTACATAACTCACCTCCGTTCCCTCAAAAGGCAAGTGAGAGCAGTTGAACGCACCTGGCTCAAATCTGGCCTCACGGTCCACCGGCAAATTTGGCTGGACCGCATCAAATTTTACCGCTCCGCCCTAGCCACCGCCAAATCAGCCTTCTACTCCAGGATAATCCTGGAAGCGAAGGACAACCACCGCCTCCTCTTCGCCACCACCAACCAGCTCCTCTGCCCCCCCCGCCTCACCTCGCAGATCCTCTCCTCAAACGTTCGTTGCGAGGAGATGCTCGACTTCCTCGAGTCCAAAATTGAGAAAATCCGCTCTGCGGTTTCCTCCCCCACCACTCCTCCACCTTCGCGCCCTCATCACCTACCTCAACCCCTACTCACCCCCCATTTCACACTTTCAACCCCATCAGCCCTCTTTCAGTCACAAAAACAATTACCTCCATGAAACCCACCACGTGCTCATTGGACCCCATCCCCACACCCCTCCTCCGCACCCAGCTCCATTTGTTAGCCCCGCTCATTTCTGACACCATTAACCTTTCCCTCTCCTCAGGCACCGTCCCTACCTCACTTAAAACAGCCACCATCACCCCTATCCTGAAGAAACCCTCCCTTGATGCGTCGCAACCATTAAGTTATCGACCCATCTCCAACCTCCCGTTTCTATCCAAGGTCCTTGAAAGAGTGGTTGCCTCCCAGCTCCGCTCTTTCCTTTCAACTCACTCACTTTTTGAACCCCTCCAATCAGGTTTCCGCCCTATCCACAGCACAGAAACTGCCCTGGTTAAGGTCACAAATGACATCCTAACCGCCTGTGACCAGGGCTCCCTCTGCCTCCTCGTCCTCCTTGACCTGTCTGCTGCGTTCGACACAGTCGATCACACCATCCTCCTTCAACATCTTTCCTCCCACCTCAACCTTCAAGGCACAGTCCTTGACTGGTTCCACTCTTATTTGACCCACCGTTTACATTTTGTTTCTTCCAATGGTTTTTCTTCAAACCCCCGCACAGTTTCTCATGGTGTTCCTCAGGGCTCTGTCCTCGGTCCCCTCCTTTTCACCCTTTACACGCTCCCTCTGGGCGACGTCATCCGCAAATATGGGGTAAATTTCCATATGTATGCGGACGACACCCAGTTGTACCTTTCTGCCTCATCCCTCAACCCCCAGACGATCGATGTTCTGACAGCATGTCTGTCCGACATCGAATCGTGGACGAGGGACAACTTTTTGCAATTGAACGTGAGTAAGACCGAGGCCCTCCTGATTGGCTCAAGCCAGCGCCTCCGCACATCGGGCGCTGCCAGCCTCAACATCCAAGGCTGCACTCTCCACCTCACAAAGCCAATCAGGAACCTCGGCATCATGTTCGATCAAAAACTTTCCTTCCTCCCCCACATCCGGGCCTTGACCGGCAACGCTTATTTCCACCTGCGCAACATTGCCAGGCTCCGCAACTATCTTACCCCCCACGCTGCCGAAACACTCGTGCATGTAAACATCACCTCACGGCTGGACTACGGAAATTCTCTCCTCGTCGGCCTCCCCAGTTCCTCCATTCACAGGCTGCAGGCCATCCAAAACTCTGCAGCCCGTGTACTATCCCGCACCCGCCTCCGCGACCACATAACCCCCACCCTCGCCCGTCTCCACTGGCTCCTCATCCTCCAGAGGATCGAGTTCAAGATCCTCGTCCTCACCTACAAGGCCTTACACGGCCTTGCCCCACCCTATTTAACCAATCTACTCTCCCCCTACACGCCCACCCGGACCCTCCGTTCAACAGGACTTGGCCTGCTCCGAGTCCCCCGCCCGAACCGCCCCACCATCGGAGGCCGGGCCTTCAGTTTCTCCGCTCCCACCCTATGGAATGCCATCCCTCAATCCCTCCGTTTCGTTTCTTCCCTTTCCTCTTTCAAGGCCGGTTTGAAGAATTTCCTCTTCGATCGTGCCTTTTGTTCCACCCCAAACTTTTATACCTCCCCTTCGTGTTTCACCCCTTCCCAAACACTCCCCTCCCAGCTCGGGTCACACGCCTCCTGTGCAGCGCCTTGGGACGTCCTCCCAACGTGAAAGGCGCTCTATAAATGTAATTTGTTGTTGTTGTTGTTGTTGCTCCCATGGAAATACAGCAAACCTTCTATGTCCGCAATATACTGTACCTCTATATTTCCAAGACTGATGTAACCATTCAGCTGCTCAAATCCCCAAAACATTTGATAACCTTGAAAAAGATAGGTGCTTTGAATTTTGTATTTCCCCTCAATATAGATAATAATATTAATGAGATTAATATTAATCTCACATTTGATATAGCATTTTATATCTCATATATGTATTATCTTTACTGATGCTATGTCTTTCTCCATATGCCAATTTTAAATAGATTTTTTAATTGTGAAATCTACTATTTTTGTTGACACCTTATCAATGCTTTCATCACGTCCAGGCTTGATTACGCCAAATCTTTGCTTGCTGGACTTCTCAACTCTTCCCTCCACAAGCCACAAATTATTCAGCAGTTGGTGTATTTCTCCACACCAAGTTCTGCAAGCCCATTCTCGCTCAGCTTCACTGGCTACCTATCCCCAGATGATTGAGTTCGAAATCCTTGTCCTCACTTTTAAATGCCTCCTTGACATTGAAATTCCAGAATGGAGTTCCAGAGTGTGGGCAGAATGCCTGAAGATGTGACCAATGTTGGTGGGGTGGGCAGGGTGTGGGTTGTGAAGCAGGCCTGTGCTTAATGGGTGGAGGTTGTGGGCAGGTTGTTAGGGTTATAGAAGTTCACTGATGTACCTATGCAGCGTTTCTGCTCCCACACTCTGGAACTCCATTCCGGAATTTCAAGATCCACCTCAAAACCTTCCTCTTTCATAACAGCTTCGGTCATCTTCCCATCCCATCCTAAAGCTAACCCAAGCTTGGGTGCAATGCAACCCCCCAACATTTCAGCATCTTGGGACATCCTTCCAGCATGAAAGGTACTTCATAAATGCAAGTTGTTGTCATTGACCACTGTAAACTATAGTAACTACTGTCAAGTTTACATTACAATGGCAAGTGCAATGCCATACACAATAATCTGATTTGATGCTACAATTTAAATAGACTCTTCTTTCACAGTTGAACCTAACTGTTTCTGTGTAGATTTGACACAACATCAAATTGATGCTACAAATGCACTGGAGTTCAGGTATCACTGCAACAAAGTAAAGCTCACTGCCTTGAGGCAGTGGTATCGCACTGAATTTTGCTGAGCATGATTGCTGATGCAATTTAGTAGGATCTGTCGATATCTAAATTTTCCGATATCGATATATCGGTTTGCCTATATCGATATATACCGATATATTGTTATCGCGAGTATTTTGTCCTGCGCATGTGCGCGCATTCAGAGGTGCGCGCGCATTCAGAGGTGCGCACGCATT
Source organism: Hydrolagus colliei (assembly GCA_035084275.1). Taxonomy (NCBI): domain Eukaryota; kingdom Metazoa; phylum Chordata; class Chondrichthyes; order Chimaeriformes; family Chimaeridae; genus Hydrolagus; species Hydrolagus colliei. The sequence continues at coordinate 61,415,054 of CM068744.1, read as the reverse complement.
CAGAGGTGCGCGCGCATTCAGAGGTGCGCGCTTATTCACGGGTGCGCGCACATTCCGGTGTGCGCACGCATTCGGGTATCGACAAGGTAAGTTGAAAAAGTCCGCATCATACTGTGTATACCGATATATCGATACATCTTCAGACACAATATACCGATATTTGTGATATATCGATTTGTTTTCATATCGAATTTTTCGATATATCGATATATTTTAAATTTCGGCGTCAGCATATCGATATGAAATTTATATCGATACAACCGATATATCGATATGTCGATATATCGTCGGACCCTACAATTCAGTCTCTGCTGAAGCGGTTGCCCTTTAAAAATTGAGTTACTCATTGGACAGAGGTAAGAACTTAAGATCCTGTGATACTAACCTCTGGAACTGTCTCCCTCTACCTCTCCTACCCATCACCCCTCACTCTGTCTTTTTTCTTATCTTTAAATCCAGTATAAAACCATGGATGCCTACAGCCACTTCCCCTATTCCTTCCCTTTATGTCCAACCCTGAAATGTTATGCTTCTACATGAAGGACACCTTATAAATGCAAATTCTTGTAATGAGATACTTCCACGTTTCCCTTTAATAACATTGAAATCTACAGTGTGTTTTGGCATAAATTCATGAGCCCAAGTACATTAAATTTTTGGAGGGGAAATTACACAGGCCATTTTCTGCTTCAATTCATTTTACTGCAGGAAGAAATTTCAGCCTCTTTCTGACCATTAAAATAAACCATTGGGGAACAGTGGATTAGCAGATTTCATTTTCACTCCTGTTTGTGAATCTAGTCCTTGCTGATGGGATGAAAATCCCCTCTTTTTTTTCTTTAAGGGTAAATGAGATGCGACAGTCTCAAGCTAGTTCGTAGAGCATGCATACACAAAAAGACTCAGTGTATAACTTGTCAGTCCGCTTCTGTGGTATTCTCCTCTAGAATCAATACTGCATCTTCTCCATAGTTTCAATACATTTCCTGTGTGGTGCAATGCCTTGTACACAATATCTCAGCTGTGACTAACCAATGTCTTATGAATATTCTATAGATGTGGAGTCTTGTAACTCAGTGGTTGGAGCACTTGCCTTACACGCAAGTGTCCTGGTTTCTGTTCCAGGCAGGGCGAAACCTTGGGCAAGTCTCCTTACTCCACATGCCTGATAATAATCCCTCAAAATGTTTTTAAAGATTGGTCAATTCCATGACTGTTTGTGCAACACCGCTGTGCACAATTGGCTGCTGCGTTTTGTCCACATGTACATAGTCAATTCACTTTACAGCGCCTTGGGACATTCTTGCGATTTGAAAGGCGCTCTGCAAATGTAATTTTGTTGTTGTTGTTTACAGTATATTCTGTGAAATGCTTTGAGACATCTATAAGACATGAAAAGTACTATATCAAAATGCAAGGATTATTATTATTACTGTCACACTTTTAAGTTCAAGTGGCTTTGTAATTAAAATACAGAGTTATGTTTAGCCTTTTAACAACCTTCTCCATTATTATTCCCATTTGGCATAGCACCTTTCATGATGTGAGGAGTCTCAAAGCACTTTAGTAATATATTGTATTGTATCCTGCATCTATATCTGCAATCCCTTGGGCATTTTTGCCATTGAAAGTTATTCACCTCCAATGATTTCACACAAGGAATGATCTTGAATTGATTACGTGTTACCAAGTGGTGACCTCAAAATGACTTTCTGAAGAGCTTTGACATGTTCACAGCATCATACGTATCATTTGACCCCTAATTATCCTTCCTGCCCCACATCCGGTCCCTCCAGAGCACAGCTTTCTTCCATCTCCACCACATTGCTCGTCTCCGCCAATATCTCACCTGGTCCATGCCTTTGTCACCTCTCGGCTGGACTACTCCAACACCCTCCTCACTGGTGTCCCATCCACCACCATTCACAAAATCCAGCTCATACAAAACTCCACTGCCCACATTCTCACCAAACTTCACGATTATTCCAGTCCCCACCAGACTTCACTGGCTTCCTGCCACAGAGTGGATCGACTTCAAGATCCTCACTCTTGTATTTAAATCCCTCCACTCCTCTGCACCCACCCTAATTCTCTAATCTCCTCTCCCTCACAGCTGGGTCTGGTCTCCTCTTTATCAATCAATTAATGAATGAATCAATCAATCAAAACTTACATTTATATAGTGCCTTTCACATCGAGATGACGTCCCAAGGCGCTGTCCCCCAAATCCTCCGCTCCATCATCAGTGGCTGTGCTTTCAGCCACTGCACCCCGAAACTTTGGAACTCCCTCCCTCAATCCTTTCGCCTCACCCTCTCCTTTTTACTTTTACAGGTCGCGCCTGAAGACCTTTCTGTTCGACCGCCTACGGTCACCTTACCCACCCCCCGCCCCCACCTGCTCACTGCTATTGTGAAGCTCTCTGAGACGCCGTCTGGCATAGAGGGCGCTATATAAATTAAGTTGTTGTTATAGGTGTCATATCAAATACATTCTGCCCACACTCGCAGAGAAAAACTCCTTATGTTACTTAATTTCAGTCTCAAGATTTTCCTTTTCATGTGCACCTTTGCTTATCTTTCCCCACTCCACCCCACTCAGCTAGGGTTTCCAGCCACAACTGTCATGTGGCTTTTGACATGAAAGGTAATATATCAATGTGAAGTTGTTGTTATCACTCATGTGGAATTCGATTCCGAAGCCCCTCTAGCTCTTCTGCTTCCCATTTTCCTTTCTCCATAGATGCTGCCTGACCTGCTGATTCTTCCCAGCAATCTCTGCTTTTGCTTCAGGTTTCCAGCATCTGCAGTGCTTCGCGTTTTGGAACTGGCCATTTGCTTGACATTAATAATTTGGGTTGATTTCAATGGAAATTTTCACATCCAAATTTGCTAAAAACCGGAAACGCAATGCCCATCTCAATATTGCATGTCACTTTAAATCATTTGTTATAACAACATGTGAAATAACATGGATTTATCCACTCCATCCACGCCAGACAGTGTCTCAGAGTGCTCTGTGTATATATACTGTATATATATATATATGTATGTACTGTATATGAATACAGTGCTTTGGGACGTCCTCCCGACGTGAAAGACACTATACAAATGCAATTTTATTGTTGTATATATATAATTAACCCATTTTCTCTCCTAGGATTTCACCATTCTCCCTTTCCCCATACCTGCCTCTTTACTTTGCCCTCTAATCCTATCTTAAGCAGCTGGCCTTCTCAGACTGAAGTATCTCCTTCCACACCTGGTCTCTAAAGTCACCGGCATGTGATTCAGCCTCACTCTCTTTGCCATATTACGCGAAGTGCTTTGAGACGTCGATAAGATGTGAAAAGCACTGCAGTTTATCAAATGCAAGGATTATTATTATTATTTGCCATCGATTGTAGTATTGAGTTGCCCCAGCTCAGGGCAAGTGAGGCTCCCTGCGTCACAATGGAGACAATCAGCAGCTACTGGACACATTCTGTTGGCAGGAGCAACATCCCTGATGCCCGCTGAGGAGGGCAATTGTGTCCCAGAGGTTGAGCTGGTCTGCGCAGTTGTGACTGTCCTCTCTCCTCCTGCTCCAACACATCACCATCTCCAATCCAGCACATCACCCTCTTCCAGCAGAGGACCCACACTTTGGTGCTTTACACCCTTCCTCCCCAGTAATAAAAGGAAACATTATTATTGTGCTGTGTTTACCTCTCCCATTTTCAAAACGATTTTGTTGGGGGAATAAAAACAACAGCGATCCTTTCAAAATGTCATCCTCGAATCTGAAACTTCCTGTGCTCCAAGATCCCTTCACCCTACATGCTTTCGAGATATGCTTGGAATTGTTCAATAAGTTGATGGAGGACATGATACGAAGACTGAAAGAGATGGATACTAAAAAAAAGTTGCCAGACGACTTTGAGGGTAGGTAGAAATCACAAAGTAATATTATAATTATTGGCGCTTTAGTTATAGGAGCATGATTCTAATGCTGTGTTTATTCACAACCAGAGCATCTTACTTACGACAAGTTTTTTGAAGAAGTGAACCGTATCTTTAAAGGTGAAGTGAAAACTGAACATATAAAGGCAATTTTTAAGAAGGTTAACATCAACCCAGATGTCCCAGTAGACTGGAGTGAAGTAAGTGTTTAAGACATCTTATGTGATAAGGAGATTCATACGAGCCCTTCTTCTTCAACCGTGCCTAAAGTCATCTCCCAACATGAAAGGCACTCTAGAAATGTAATTTTGTTGTTTGTTGTTGTCTATCCCCAGCTTAGCATCTCTCATCGCCACTTTTAAGCATGTTGTTGATTGAGAGGAATGGAAGGATGAATATTCTCATGTCATTCTGCTGACCCTTCTGTTGATGGGAGAGTAACCCATTTTGGCCAATGGAGATTGCAGAAACAACTTTGCCACATTACGTTGTTTTGATTAAAAACTTAAACATATCTAAAATCCTAAATTATATTTCTCTTTTTTTTTTCTTTTGAGGACTTCTGGGTCTATGATTACTTGGTTGGAAGACAATTCATGACGAGTTTATCATCTGAAGTCTTGTTGCACTTTACAATGCTATTATTATGTTTATTAGACTGCCTCATGTTTCAGTGATCAATAAATTCAAACGTGACTCAAATGCACAATTGCTTAGAATTGCTTCCTGCTTATTGAATATGAAAGATAGCAATTGCCTAACTGGGATAGAAATGATTAGGACAGAAATAACTATTCAATAGACTATATTTTTTTTTGCTAAAAATAGCTTTAGAGTCCAAGAGGTCTTTGTTAGTTTTTTTTGTAATTTTCCACTTAGCAGGAAGTATTCGATCAGAACATATATGTTTGCATTTTGCATTTTTAATTTATTGATTTTACTGAAGTACATTTTTAAATTGTATTTGTATCCCAGAATGTTTTATGTATTCCAGTTTTATATTTACTCATGGTAAAATTGATACATTAGTGGTACCAAATCGGCTGCTGCAATCATTCACAAAACACACAGTTACTGCACTGGCTTGGGTACACTTACTGCATATCCTGTGAAGTAGGGGGATCTCCTGACATGAAACGTGTTATACTCATTCTAAGGATTATTTTTTATTAATAAATGTTTTTTAAATGATTTCCTCATTTCATATTAGAGTTACTAGATCACAAGCATTTGAAAATTTTAAATACTTCTACATTTAGGAACAAAGGAAAATAGGAGCAAGTTATTGAATCCATTGAGCTTGATCCACCAGTATATTAGATGTTGGTTGGATTATTGGTACTACTACAAGGATTATTAATAGTATTAGTGGATACATTTATAGCATTAAAAAAAGCACTCTGATAGAAGTAGTGGATTTGCTTTCAGATCGAAATTGTGTACCAAATGTGTGCCAAACTTCCCAGATCCCACAGTGACTATAATACAAGTACAAATCAGGAATATTTTTGAGAGCAGTTAAATTGGCTGATTGGCCATGAATCGTCCCTCAATGATTGTAGAAGAAGCATAATGCCGTGACTTGTAAATTCTGATTGCTGTAATTTCTCTTCCCACATCAACTGGTCAGATCAGATTATCTTCAGCAGATAAAGCAGGGGAAAGTTGCAGAGGAAAATGAAAAAATCTGTGTCATAACTACCATTGGAATTATTGGCGAGGCATCAAAGTGGATTTAAAGCACATTGTGAAAGCACTCATAATGAACAGTAAATTATGCAACATATTGATCCTTTTTCAAACTGTTCCCTTGTTATGCTCAGGGTTAATGTGTCTCTTGACAAATTAATGGGGTACTGAACATACTGAAAGAAAAGTTATGGGATGCGCTTGCCAAGTTGGACACTCTGGCTAGAATTCCTCATAGAGCAATTTTATACATCAATGAACACATGTGTCAATGGATTGCATTGCAGTTCTTCAGCCTGATTACTGCACTTGTCTTTTCAGACAGAGGGTCCGATATCCTTTCAGCATCGATTTGTTTTCTGGCTCGCATTCGCCTCAACTTCTGATTAAAATGTGACTCTTCACTGCTCATTACGCAGTTAGAATCATAGAATATACAGCACAGAAGGAAGCCATTTGGCCCATCGTGCCTGTGTTGGATGTTTGAAAGAGCTGCAAATTAATCCCACTCCCCTGAGCTCTCCCTCAAACCTGCAAACCTGTCCTCCCTAAATACTTCTCTCTTGAACGTTGTTAATGAATCTGCTTCTACCATCCTTTTAGTCGGTGCATTCCAGATCTGAACAACTTCACCTCATCTTCCCTCTGGTTCTTTTCAGTTGTCGGAAAAAACTATGCAATATTAGAGATGAAACATTGAAAACAAAATGAGATGTTGCTTGATAATCAGTGCTTGATAATACAGTAGCCATTGTACAAAAGTGAATTAAATTGAGGAAATCAACAATAAATTTGTTAAATTGTGGAATACTACAGTGTTACAGTATTGAAGTGGGTAATTTGGCCCATAAAATCAGTGATAGGATTTTTCACTATATGAGCCTCCTCATCTAATGCTCTCCTGCTTTCTCCCCATATCTTTTAAGGATCCTCATTTCAAAGCAAATTTAATGATAACATGAGTTGTATAGGTTAGCAAAAGGTATGTGCTTAACATTGTTGCATAGTGATGTGATAACAATATTTTGATGGTACAGTATAAGGAATTTGGAGTACAGTAGTGTGAAAGTAACCTTTGAAAATCAAACTCTTTGAAGTTGATCAGATATCAGACCGAGCTCCCAGACACCACAGGCCTGTTCCCTATTCTTATCGTAATACTGTATTAATTCTTGCATTTGATGTAGTGCTTCTTTTCATGTCTTCTAGATGTCTCAAAGTGCTTCACAGAATAATAATAATAATAATAATCCTTGCATTTGATATAGTGCTATCTACATCTTCTAGATGTCTGAAAGCGCTTCACAGATTATACTGTAAAATTGATTCTATGTTTGTGGACAAAACACAGCAGCCAGTTGTGCACAGCAGTGTCCCACAAACAGTCGTTGAAATTAAATTGAAATGACCAATTTATTATTGTTTTTTTACTTGAGGGATTATTACCAGGTGTATGGAGTGAGGAAACTTGCCCAAAGTTTTGCCCTACAGGGAATTGAACCCAGGTCTCTCGCTTGTAAGGTGAGTGTTCTAACCACTGAGCTACAGAATGACATGTGGGAGAGACCTAATAATAATCCCTAAATAAAATACTAATAATTTGGTCACTCAACCTACGAATGTTGGCGAGAACATCAAGAATAACTCCCATTTCTTTTTGAAATAGTGCCCCATGGGAACTATAACATCCACCCGAATACGATGGAGGACCTCAGTTTAACATCTCGATTTATAATCTTTACTTAGAAGTCAATTTTCCGTTGTTGTTGTAAAAATGGCTTCAAAATTAATACAATTCAAAATTATGTTTGTATTGTACATAACGTGAAAGCGCTATACAAATGTTGTTGTTCAAGTTGGGAGTAATTAAGAATTTAAGGTAGTAATTAAGAATTTACTTAATTACTGAAATTCTGAAATTGTCTATTAATAGAGTAAATCCAGATACACGTAGAATTTCTCCCCCCTCGTGGTTTGTGTAGAACAGTAACTCTCAGTATTACTAATGCTGTAACTTTATTTTTGCAGCTGTTTGGATATTACCCATCAGAAGAAAGGGGTATTAACAAGGGATTGCCTGTGTTTATGGTTTCCAAACGACAACGAGTTGCACAGACAGATGGTATCGCAAATATGTTTTCAATCTTTATCATATAACAATAACTTTGCTTAATAATAATTATTCTTGCATTTATCATGTTGTTGAGTATAGTGGCAGTATACAGTCACCAAGATTAGTCATTCAACTCTGGGTTGTTTGCGATTGCTGCATTTGCCTATAAAAACAGTCAGTACCCTGAAGTGCTTTGAGATGTTTTTGACATAATCAAGGACAATAAAATGCAAGTTTTTTCTTTCTTAATTCTTTTCCTGTTTTGTGGTCCTCAGTATTATATATGCACAGAGTCTGTTCTGTCCATTCCATGTAAAATAATATGATCATATAAAAGCGAACTACAGTAATTATATATACTGTACTAATTAGGACTGCAGATAAACAAACTGCAAATATTGGACATCACATAAAATACAATTACACAAATTAACTAATTTACATCCCTCATCACGCTGAATGTATCCACACAGCTTCAAATATACATACAACTGGATTTTTCTAACTTCCACTTTTCTGTGGTGCATATAATTGCCCAGTTGCATAGTTGGTGTGAAGAAGTAGCATTTTACTGCAATGCTTTGATGTTATGAATCATTATGTTATGTTATGTTATGTTATGATAGGTGTCAATGGCAGGGCTGACTTGGCTAGTCATCCCCTAGCCATGGCCACACATCCTCTGGGATGAAGCCGCCCCGCTGATCCCCTGCTCCAGGATCCCTGGCTGCCGCCCGAAACCTCTGCTTTACATACCCTCACCACATCCCCTCCCTCCTCTCTCCCCACACCCAGCTCTTTTACACACCCTCAGATCCTCTCCGCACCAACCTCTCCTCCCTCTCCCCACTCCAGTAAACACATCCACACTGTTCTCCAGAACGTCTGTTCCCTTTCCAACAAAGCCGTCACTATCTATGATCTCATCCTGGATGAGAACATTGATATTCTTGGGCTTACGGAAACCCGGCTCTCCCCCAATGACCCCGTGCCTCTAGTCGAGGCCTCCCCTCCAGGTTACACCTTCCACCACACCCCTCGCCCCAATCAATGCGGCGGCGGGGTGGCCATCATCTCAAATGCCTCCCTTGGTCTCTCCCCCTGCTTGTCTGGCTGTTTCCCCTCTTTCGAGCACCTCACGCTCCACCATCCCTCCCTTTCCTTAAAAATCCTTCTTCTTTATCGTCCTCCTAAACCCCCTGGATCTTTCATCTCCGATATCTCCATTCTCCTCTCCTCCCTGACCCTCAGCTCCGAACGCCTATTCATCATGGGCGACTTCAACCTCCACCTAAACTCCCCCTGTGCCACCTCTTCCGAATTCACTGCCCTCCTCTCATCCCTAAACCTCACCCTCCACATTGACCCACAACCGTGGCCACGCACTCGACCTCATTATCACCCATGGCCTTGACATTTCCGACCTCAGCATCTCGGACAAGGCCATCTCGGACCACCTTCTTGTCTCCTTCTCCTCTTGCATTCCTCTCCCCTACACCAAGCTCTCAACCATACATTTCCGCCCATGGAAAAGCCTCCCCCCTGAGACCCTCACAGATGCCCACACATCCTCTGACCTCCTACCCCTCTGGTCTTCCATCCACAGCGATCCTGAAGTGGCTGTCCAGTTGCTCCATGACCACCTCTCCTCCACCTTCAACTCTCTCGTCCCCCTGAAATCCAGGTCCATTTCCAACTCCACCCGCTCCCCCTGGTACAACTCTCATCTCCGCACCCTCAAATGCCAAACCCGGTTGCTCGAGCGCAGGTGGCAGAAAACCGGCCTCACGGTTCACCACCAACAGTGGCTCGAACAACTCCACAGCTACCACCGTTCCCCGTGTCAAGCAAAAACGGCCTACTACTCCAACATCATCCTGGAGGCAAACAACAACCCCAAAGTTCTCTTTTCCACCACCCACCACCTCCTCCGCTCACCTCCTCAGGCCTCCTCAATCTTCACTTCAAATGCGAAGTGCGAGGAGGTCATGGACTTCTTTTCTTCCAAGATCCACAACATCCGCCAGGCAGCATCATCCTCCAGCCCTCGTCTCCCACTACCACCCCCACCCCATCCCCCTCACCCCCCCCACCTTCAGCTGCTACCTCGACCCCCTTCCTACACTCCTTCTCCCCCATCTCTCCTTCCTCCCTCTCATGCACTCTCACCTCTATGAGGCCAACAACCTGCTGCCTCGATCCCATCCCCACTAACCTACTGCTCACCCAACTCCCCCTCCTCTGCCCACTGCTGGCTGATATCATCAACCAGTCCCTCTCCTCCGGATCAGTCCCTGCCCCCCTCAAAACTGCCGTCATCACTCCCCTCCGTAAAAAACCCTCCCTAGATCCCTTAAAGCCCAGCCACTACCGTGCTATCTCAAACCTGCCCTTCCTCTCAAAAGCACTGGAACTCGTTGTCGCAAACCAATTCCGCGCCCACCTCTCCTCCCACTCCCTCTTCGAACCCCTCCAGTCCGGTTTCCACCCTGCCCACAGTACAGAGACTGCGCTTGTGAAAGTCACAAACAATGTCCTCTCTATCTGTGTCCAGGGTTCCCTCTGCCTCCTTATCCTCCTGGACCTGTCGGCTGCCTTTGACACAGTCGACCACGCCATCCTCCTCCACCGCCTGTCCTCCATCATCCACCTCAGTGGGACCGCACTCGCCTGGTTCGAGTCCTACCTCACAAACCGCCATCTGCACAAATGGTTTTTCCTCCCGCACTCACCCAGTTACCTGCGGGGTACCCCAGGGATCCATCCTTGGCCCCCTCCTTTTCCTCATCTACACGCTTCCTCTTGCGGATGTGATCCGCAGGCATGGGGCACACTTCCACATGTACGCAGAAGACACCCAACTCTATTTCTCCACTTCACTTTGTGACCCCCAGTCCCCCGATGTTCTGTCAGCCTGCCTTTCGGACATCAGGGGCCGGATGAGCACAAATTTCTTACAACTGAATGTTGACAAGACGGAAGCCATACTCCTTGGCTCTCGTCAATGTCTCCATTTGCACGGCTCTCACCTCCTCCACCTTCCCGGCCTGCCCCTAAAACTCACCGAACCTGTGCGCAACCTTGGCATCAAGTTCGACCCCCAACTGTCCTTCCTCCCCCACATCCGGTCCGTCACCAGCACAGCCTTCTACCACCTCCGACAGATCGCCCGTCTCCGGCAATACCTCACCTTAAAAGCCGCCGAAACCCTGGTCCAAGCCTTTGTCACCTCTCGGCTGGACTATTGCAATGCCCTCCTTGCCAGTCTCCCCTCCACCACAATCCACAAAATCCAGCTTATCCAGAACTCTGCCGCCCACATACTCACCCGCTCTAAGCTTCGCTCCCCCATTACCCCAATCCTTGCCAGACTTCACTGGCTCCCTATCCCAGAGAGGATCGACTTCAAGATCCTCACCCTTGTTTTCAAATCCCTCCACTCCTCTGCACCCCCCTATCTCTCTGATCTCCTCTTCCCACAACCCAGCACCCGCTGCCTTCGTTCCTCTGGGTCTGGCCTCCTCCATGTCCCCCGAGTCCTCCGCTCCACCCTCGGCGAAGTGCCTTTAGCCACTACGCCCGGAGGCTCTGGAACTCCCTTCCTCACTCGCTTCACCTCGCCCCCTCTCTTCCCAGTTTCAGGTCACGGTTGAAGACCTTTCTCTTCGACCGAGCTTTTGGTCACCTTCCTGCCCCTGCTCCTGGCTCGATCCCAGGATCCGCTACTGTGAAGTGCTCTGAGATACCATCTGGCGTGGAGGGTGCTATATAAATCGAAGTTGTTGTTGTTGTTGTTATGAAAGCTATATACTGTAGCTATAAATTTGTGAGAGGTATTTGCTGGCCTTTTTGCAACTTTTCATTTGTCTTTCATCAGTGTAGCAATATTACATTGATGGCTGAAGCCTAACTTTTGGTTGAAGCTTCTCTGGTCAAAACATTTTCCCTCGTGAATGAAGTCATGGTTGGTTGCATGATCTTCATTGTAGTGTCTTGGGTCTTTTTCAGAGTTTAGTATAATGCCCAAAACTGAGATCTACCACAGAAAAAAAACATTTTGTATGGCTTAAGCAAAGCAAGAACAAAGCATATATTCTAACCCCAGACATGATCCCTAAACATCATGATAAGTATAATGCACAATCCAAATTGACTAGAGCTCTTTTCCTTTTGTTTGCAGAAGATAGAAAGACACGTGATGTTATTCAGTGTATTGTGAACTTGCCGCAACTTGATCAAAATATAATTGCTTCTCAAAAAGGAAGGATTTTACTCTATAATAACAAAGTAAGTCTGAATATTGTTAAATGAAGCTCCATGTAAGAATCCAGCAGTCCCAATTTTGCCATTCTTAAAATGTCCAAGAGCATCATTATAAAAACGCTGGGGAAACATTTCACTCGGGTTAAGATTGATTCTACACATTAAGTATTTTGGAGCATTCCAATTTTGGCAAATTTGTAAAAATATAGCTTTAGTAGTGCTGTTTCTTTTACTTTAAGTTATTTTAAGAAACTACAGAAAACTAACCAAAGTTAAGACAATTTGTCAACTTCTGAACGACTTCTGAAAATATGAAGTGAATTTCTCCCCCTTGTAGTTTAACCAACGAAAAAGTATAATATTTGGATTATGTGGGTTTGTTTGATGTGTATTATATATATATATACACAAATTGTATCATCTGCAATCCTACAAGGGGAGAAGTAATATCAGCCAATAACAGACATACTGTTTTAATACCCCTGTGTCTTGATCAGACATCTGAGTTATGTACAGTAGTTAGTTCTTTCTCATTCTTGATCAGCAGTACCAATTTTCATTATCCTTTGGAGGTGAATGATTCAAAAGTTGAACCAAATCTGAATTCGGCACCAATTATCTACAGTTCAAACACTGGATTTTTATTATTTTTCATTCATCAGTTCAGTTTGCTTTATTTGTTCCATTACCTTTGCTGCAATCTGTAGCATTCTGACACACCATCCAGTGTGGAGGGCGCTATATAAATTGAAGTTGTTGTTGTAAGCAAAATGATACAGCAGTTTTATTTTGATTGAAGTTTGGATTTTGCAAGTGTATTTGAGGTAATTTGAGGTATTTGCTAGTGTCCTTGAGTTTAAGCCTTAGCTTTCAAGCTTTTTTGTACATTATTATAAGGTATGTACAATACAGTAGAACTCCATTATAACTTGCGTCATTATCATTCAGGTTTATTGATAGCCCAACTGGGATGTGGACTCTGCCATTTATTCACCAAAAGATCCAAAATGCATGCAAAAGGTGGCTGATTCACTTTAAAATGCCTTTTCAGACACTAAAAATTCTGAACTTTAGGTTGCCACAGATTTAACTTCTTCAGCTCTTCAACTTGTAGAAACTGATGTTGGTGGTGACCTAATGATCTGTAAGTTGGCCATTTTTTAGGGCACAAAACGATCCTCGCTGTGGCTCCTGGCTCGTTATTATTGGCTGGTTCCAATTTTATGGACCCCAAATTATCATGTAAAGACTACATTACATTTTACATATTCAAACTCAGCAGTAACAGAAGACTCAAAATAGGATTCACTATCTTTTGGTAGATTGATGATTCAAGATTCAGATCAAACATCAACTCAAATTAAATACTAGGTAATCCTCTGTTCTTGTTCTCGCTCTTAGGACATCCTCGTGAGGTGAAAGGCGCTCCAGAAATGTAATTTTATTGTTCTTGTTGTTCCACTGAGGCAACTGAAGCAAGATTTCAAAGCACCTTGAAGGGCACAATGATAACCTTAGAGATGCTGATACAACAATGTTATTATGCAGCTCACAGTTCCCTGCAGATTTTACATTAGCTAACCATGATAATTTTTAGCAAATAAACACTTCCCGTCCAATTCAGTGGGGTATGTCCAGGGAATATAGGGGTGCGAAAGCAAAGATTAATTGATTTTTTTAAAGTATTAAGTATTCAATTATTATACGTTATTGCAACTCCAGTTTTGGTTACAGGGTTCCACACTAATTAATGGTAATAATAATTATCATTATTATTTAATGATAAGACTTCTCATGACCATAGAACCATAGAAATTGACAGCACAGAAGCAGGCCATTTGGCCTATCGTGTCCAAGTGCTGGTTGTTTGAAAGAATAATCCATTCAGCCCATTTACCTAGCTTTTCCCCATACCTCTGCAAGTTTTTTTTTTCTATTTACAACAACAACCTGCATTTATATAGTGCCCTTTGCATAGGATGACATGCCAGATGCCTGTCTGATTCTCGTGAAAACTAATCTGGATTCAGCCACAACTATTGTTCCCTTCAGAACTATCTAATTCCTAATAAATCGGTGTAAAACATTTCCTTCTCATTCTCCCTCTTTGTTTATTATTGGTTGATATTACTTTTCCCCCTGTAGGGTGTCATACGCCTCTGATCATCCCAGTGTTTGTAATCCATCTATCAATAATATATATTCATTAATTCATAAGGACAATGAGCTTCTGACCATAAAATAAAAACAAAAGTTGCTGGGGAAACTCAGTAGGTCAAGCAGCATCCATGGAGAAAGGAAAAAGAGTCAACGTTTCAGGTCTACAACCCTTCGTCAGAACTGGGGCTTGTTTGGAGGGAGAGGTTTCTTAAGGACGTTAAAGGGGGAGAGGCAGGACATGGAAGACAAAGGAGACAAAGAAGACAAAGGAAAAGGAAAAAAGAGTGTGTTAACTGATGGGTTGAATATGTGTTAACGGCTTCAGGGGGAGAAACAGAAGGGGGTGGGTTTCAATGAAACTGGGGAGAAGAGGTGTTTATTGGTGATAAAATAAACAAAACGCCAGAGAGGCGTGGGGTGTCTGGAGTTATGATTGTGATGGGAGGAGGGGGATGGGTGGGGAAAACTCCTATGGCCTGAAATGGCTGAAATCAATGTTGAGGCCAGATGGCTGTAGTGTCCCCAGTAGATAGATGAGATGCTGTTCCTCAAGCTTTCGCTGTGGGTCACTGGAACAGCACAGGAGACCATGGATTGAAAGATCAGCCTCTGAATGTGAGCGCAAGTTGAAATGGAGGGAGACTGAAAGATCAGGGTTGACCTTCCGTACAGAGCGAAGATGCTCTGCAAATCAGTCTCCCAATCTGCTCTTAGTCTCCCCAATGTAGAGGAGACCACACCGTGAGCAGCAGATGCAGTATACTACATTGGTGGTAGTGCACGTGAACCACTGTCTCAAATGGAAGCTGTGTTTTGGTCCCTGGGGAGTGGTTTGGGTGGAGGTGAAAGGGCAGGTATTACATCTCCTGCGCTGGCACGGGAAGGTGCCAGAGGAAAGAGAGAAGCTGGTGGTGCTGACAGCAGAGTGGACCAAAGAATCCCAGAGGGAACGGTCCCTTTGGAATGCGGAGAGGGAGGGGAGGGAAATATATCCTTGGTGGATGGGTCACGTTGTAGGTGACGGAAGTTTCTGTGGATGATGTGTTGAATAGTGAGGCTGGTAGGGTGGTAAGTGAGGACAAGGGGACCCTATCACGATTCCGTGATGGGTGGGAACTGGGAAGGAGTGAGGGCAGAGGTGAGGGAAATCGGATGGACATAGTCAAGGGCCTTTGCTACTATGGTTGGTGGGAATCCTCGGACGAGGAAAAATGCAGACATCTCGGTCGCTCTGGTATGAAATGTTGCATCATCAGAGCAGATGCGGCAGAGACGGAGGAACTGGGAAAAGGGGATGGCATCTTTGCAAGAGGCTAGGTGGGATGAGGTGTAGTGAAGGTAGCTGTGGGAGTTAGTGGATTTGTAAAAGATATCTGTGGACAGGCAGTTGCCTGACGTAGAGATGGTGAAGTCGAGGAAGGGAAGGGAAGTTTCAGAGATGGTCCATGTAAATTTTATGGAAGGGTGGAAGGTGGAGGCAAAGTTTACAAATGCCTGTAGCTCATTGAGAGTGCAGGAGGCAGCCCTGACACAGTCATCAATGTACCTGAGGAACAGGTCGGGGAGCAGGCCTGAGAAGGACCAGAACAAGAAGTGTTCCAGATGGCCAACAAACAGGCTGGCATAGCTGGGACCCATGCAGGTTCCCATAACGACGCCTTTTACCTGGAGGAAGTGGTTGGAGTTAAAAGTGAAGTTGTTCAATGCCAGAACAAGTTCAGCCGGGCGGAGGAGGGTGGTGGTGGATGGAGATTTATCTTGTCATTTATCAAGATGAAAACGGAGGGCCTGCAGGCCATCCTTGTGGGGGATGGAGGTGTAGAGGGACTGAATGTCCATTGTGAAAAGGAGACCATGGAAGCGGAAATTGTCAAAATGTCGGAGGGTGTCTGACGAGTCACGGATATAGGTGGGTAGGGATTGGACGAGGGGAGCAAAAATTGAGTCTAGATATGATGAAATTATTTCAATGGGACAGGAGCATGCTGAGACAATGGGTCTGCCAGGACAGTCGTGTTTGTGTATCTTGGGGAGAAGGTATAGGTGGGCTGTGCAGGGTTGGGTGGCTATGAGGTTGGAGGCAGTAGGAGGAAGGTCACCAGAGGAGATAAGGTTATTGACTACCTCAGTGATGGTGGCTTGGTGTTGAGCTGTAGGGTCATGGTTGAATGGAAGGTAGGCAGAGTTGTCAGAGAGCTGGCGTTTGGCCTCTGCCAGGTAGAGGTCCTTTCGCCAGACAACGACAGCACCACCCTTGTCAGCTGGTTTGATGATGAAATCAGGGTTGATCCTAAGGGAGTGGAGTGCAGTGCAAGAAAACAAACGCAAATGCTTCTGACCATGTTGGCTTATTATGTGAAACTCAGGCATCCAACACATCAAAGTGTACTAAATCTCGACCACAAAAAACTTCAATCCCATACTCTCCCCTATGTTCATCGTTTTTTTCCATTTCATTGCTTCAATGCTTGGGGAAAGCCATTCGTCACCATTACAGCTGACACTGAGGCTCTATCTGTGTGATGCCTGTTAGTCCGTCATGTATAGCCTGACCTTCCATTCAATGTCAGGTTGATTCCTCCTGTCTCTGAACTAATTTTTCAGTCAGTCCAGTCAGATTCTGTTTCTTCAGTCAGCCTTTGTGCTATTCTGCCTCAATCAATCTTCATTTAATTCCTCTATTTTCTGTTCAATGTTAAAACAGTATCAATTAATGGTTCCCCCCATCCTGCTGGAAGCAGGGATTTGTACAAAGCATTGTTTTCTTGCAGCAACAACAACAAAATTACACTTGTAAGGAGCTAGATAGTTATTCCTTCAGACCTGAGCTGGGATCAGGGACTGGGAGGGTGGAAGGAAAGGAGGGTATTTGGGGTGATTGATGGGACTGTCAAAGCAAGAATGTTACTCTAAAACAAATCAGTACAATTTATTTTTATGGCACCTTTCACATCAGAGGGACGTCTCAAAGCCTCACACAGCTGACTGGGCACTCAGGATGGTGGTGGGGGGAGAGGAGTTGAGCAGGGTGGGAGGAAAGCAGAACAAAAGCATGATTCAAGAGAATGGTCTGAAGACAGGCTTTCAGGGAGAAGAGAAGCAGGGTGCAGTTACTGAGAGAGGAAACAGAATAGCTGAATGTTTGCCACCAATTGTGGGGTGAATCATGCAGGGGATATGAAACGGGTACTTTGCTCAGTGAAGGTTATGGCTGTGTTGGTAGGTTACTGGAGGATCCAGGGATATGACGATGATTGTAATTTGAAAATGAAACATTATGCTCATTGTGGTGAGCAATGTTGGTCCTGAGAAATGAGACTTTAAAAGCTTTTCAGTAAGTTTGATAAGTTAGTGAGTCATCTAGTTTCCTGAACGAGCATTTAAAAGCCATCAAAGCATTTGCAGGCAAATGCTCATTAAGCATTAATTTATCAATTCAGATTGGATTTCACCAGAATAATACTTAACTTCCTGTCATCAAAACTTTCACTCTTTAGGGAAACAAATGTAATAAAAGGTTTCTTTGTATATCCATCAACAACTTGCATTATATAGGGGTCTTCATGCCGGATGGCGACTCAGAGCACTTAACAATAGTCAAACCCAAGCCAGGGCATAGGCACGGTTGAAGAGAAAGGTCTTCAAGCGCGATCTGAATCGCGCTTGAAGTGGGAGCAAGATGAAGGGATTGAGGGAGGGAGTTCCACAGCTTCAGGGCATAGAGGCTAAGAGCACAGCCACCGCTAGTAGGGCGAAGCGTCCTGAGGTCAAGGAGGAGACGGGAGCCAGCCAAGGGGAGGCAGTGTGTAGTAGTGTAGGGAGAGAGCAGGTTGGAAAGATAGGGGTGTGCCAGGGAATGAAAAGATTTAAATATGAGTGAGGATCTTGAAATTGATCCAATTTGTGAGAGGGAGCCAATCAAGTTTGACAATGAGTGGAATAATGGAGGTATGGACAAAACACCAAATATTACAGATGCTGGGAATCTGAAACAAAAACAGAAGTTCTGCGGAAACTCAGCAGGTCAGACAGCATCCATGGAGAAAGGAAAGTAAATCAAAGTTTCGGGTGCACGACCCTCAGTCAGAACTGGGGCATGTTTGGAGGGAGAGGTTTTTAAGGACGTTAGAGGGCAGAGGCAAGACATGGAAGACAAAGGAGACAAAGTAAAAAGAGTGTGTTAACTATGGAATGGAGGTATGGAATCGAGTGCGGGTCAAAATGTGGGTGGTAGAGTTTTGAATTAGTTGAATTTTGTGAACAGCAGACAATAGAGCAGGGGAGACCAGCGAGGAGGAAGTTTGAGTAGTCAGCAATGAGTAGCAATCAACAATGATTTGTCTATTTAGTAACTCAAAAGCATACTTAAATATGTCCATCAACACTGATCCATCATCTCAGTGACCTCATTAAGCCTTGTTGGACTAACTTATTAATAAGTGGAAACAGTCTAGCTATGATTTGTCATTGGCAATAAATACGTATTTACATACAATTTCATGTGTATAATTATCATTTGGTGACAGTAGCAACATAAGTGTACTGTATACTGTACTATATTAGATCAAAGTTCAGTTGTTAGATGAGAAAAAGATATGCAGACACAAACCACAAATGCATGTGGTTAATTATATACTGTATCTTGTTTCTCCTCCTTTCCTCTATACAAATATAATTTGGTAGTGTATTGTATTCCAGATGAGGAAAATTGAATTTGTTGCTATAATAAGAACAATCCTTGCACTTTGCTCAGAGCTGAAAGCATCTCAAAAGACCTTGACAGTGTTTCCCTGATGTCTATGCATACGTAGGTGAACATGACATCAATTTGTGCCATGTAATGAAGTGAATGAGCAAGCAGCCAATAAGTGAGTGACCAAATGCTTTATATTGAGGATTGTTGGTCAGGCGAATCTCCTTTTTCTTTTCGAATAATGTCATAGGATCTTGAACGTCCACCTGAAAACGTAAATTGGACCTCGGTTTAACATCTCATCAAAGGATGACATATCTTGGCAATATAGCAAACCCCTAATGCTGTATGTGGAGTCCTGAAGCTCAGTGATTAGAGCCTTGAGACCTAGAGACCTGGGTTCGATTCCAGCAAGGCGAAACCTTGGGCAAGTTTACTTACTCCACACGCCTGATAATAATCCCTTGAAAAAAAACTGTAATAAAATGGTAATTTAATTCCATGACTGTTTGTAGGACACTGCTGTGTGCAATTAGCTGCTGCGTTTTGCCCACAAATGTACAGTCAATTCACTCTACAGTATATTTTTTGAAGCGCTTTGAGATGTCTAGAAGACATCAAATGTGTTATATCAAATACAAGGATTATTATTATTAATGACCTACTGCGTTCAAAGATTCTGAATCAGGTAAATTTTGGAATATTTGCACGTGTTTTTAGGAATCCTAAATTATTTTGTATTTCTTTATTTTATCCCATCTGTTTTCTAACCTAAAACGGAGAGCTGGGAAAACTCAGCAGGTCAGGCAGCATCTGTGGAGAAAGGAAAGTGAATCAACGTTTCGGGTCCACAACCCTTCATCAGAACTGGGGCATGTTGGGAGGGAGAGGTTTTCAAGGACGAGTTAGAGAGGGGGAGGCAGGACAAGGAAGACAAAGGAGACAAAGAAGACAGAAAAAGAAGACAAAGGAGAAAATGTGTTAATTGATGGGTTAAAGAGGTGATAGAAGTGTGAAACAAAAAGGATAAATCTTCTGTAATAGAAGGAGTGGGAGGGGGAGCTTTTATGGTCTGAAGTGGCTGAAATTGATATTGAGGCTAGAGGGCTGTAGGGTAGATAAGGCTAGCAGATAGATAAGATGCTGTTCCTCAAGCTTTCACTGTGGGTCATTGGAACAGCGCAGGAGATGATGGATGGAAAGATCAGCCTCTGAATGGGAGTGTGAATTGAAATGGAGGGAGACCGGAAGATCAGGGTTGACCTTGCGTACAGAACGAAGGTGCTCTGCAAATCAGTATCCCAATCTGCTCTTAGTCTCCCCAACATGGAGGAGACCATATCGTGAGCAGTGTCCACCCAGACCACATCTCCACCCAGACCACTCTCCAAGGACCCAAACACAGATTCCGCGTAAGATAGCAATTCACATGTATTACCACTAATGTAGTTTACTGGATCCACTGATCATGATTGAAATGCAGCAGCCACTTGTGCACAGCAGTGTCCCATGAACAGTCATGGGTTGCATGACAAAATTATTGTTATTTTTTCGGGGGGGGTGGGAGGATGGGG
The DNA here is from genome assembly GCA_035084275.1 of Hydrolagus colliei. Classification (NCBI taxonomy): domain Eukaryota; kingdom Metazoa; phylum Chordata; class Chondrichthyes; order Chimaeriformes; family Chimaeridae; genus Hydrolagus; species Hydrolagus colliei. The sequence continues at coordinate 61,394,621 of CM068744.1, read as the reverse complement.
GGGTGGGTGGAGGAAGGTATTATTATCCCCAGAAAAGCGATCCGCCAATGAACCAAAAATTAGGTTCCTACTTATTGCTAAGTAAACAGAGGCATGTGGAGCGAACAAACTTGCTCATCGTTTTGCCCAGCCTGGAATCGAACCCAGACTTCTCACTTTCAAGGCTAGTGCTCCAACCACTGCACTATAGGACTCCACATCATAATCATTGACATTTACAGTGCAGTAGGAGGCCATTCGGACCATTGAATCTGCATCAGAACAAGTTAGTTGTTCACTGTCACTGCTGCTCTATCTCTATACTCCTTGAAGCCTTATATGCGCAAATACCTGTCTAGTGGGAGTCAGGGAAACATCAGAATGGTCTGTAACATTGGATGGCTCAATGGGTCAAATGACCTTCCACCATTCCTACATTCTTGTGTAATCCTAGATGCCATATCCAGTTGGGTGCAATTTATTATCACAATACAGTATTAGCGTGTTTTTATAAAACCAGTTTAAGTGCAATAGAAAAAAGCAAGATTGTTGAGCCAATTTCGAAGAAATGCCACCTGGATGTAGATTTACTGTATTTTACTTGAGCAACGTTTTAGAGTGCCTCAAATTTTACAAATTGTTGAATTGATTCTCAGCATTGAAGTTGCTTCTATAGATTTTCGAATAAACTTCTTGATATGGCTGGCTTCAAAATTAAGGTTGTATTTAAGAATTTGGTAAACTCTAGATGCTCAGAAATGCTACATACTTACAGTAAATCCAGGTGGATTTTCTCTTCAAATATGTGTGATCTTCACTTATGGATCTCTCACTGGAGTGAAGAATCATTACTAGTGGAACATCCTGTGTTTACACAAGTGAGGGCGTTTGGTGACATATTTGCTAGAATCTCACCATTTAGAATCTTGTCAGGTTACAAATTCTTCAGTCAGCACACAGAACCTTTTCAAATGGCAAGTCTTATTTTTAACTCCCAATCTGTGCTTTTAGTACAGATAAAATATTTACAAATGGATCTGATAGTACAGCAAAGAATCCTTGTATTTGTGCATTGCTTTCAGGCTGTTCTGGGTGGTGTATCTTAATAGATTTTAAAATTATTATTTCCTCATTGTCATATTCTGAAAAATTCTCCTTTCTTGTGTGAACTGAATGCCAAATTCCAACAACAATCATATCACTCTAACACATTGGTTCTCAACCTTTTTCAGTAATGTACCCCTTGTTAATTTTCAACATTATCGTGTACCCCCACCCAACCATATACACACACACCACCCCCCTCATTCCACTTGCATTTTATGACCAAGCTTTTCTTATGTAACAAAATACAGTAAAAGCCTGTTTATCCGGCATCCGATCAACCTCAACTTCCGTTTAACCGGAATCGCTCAAAAAATCCACATTTGTTTAACCGGAATTTATCGGGAAAAATGCATTGAATTTTATTTTTTTAAAATTTATTTATTGCGTTTTTGGCCAAATAACCAGCATTGGCCAGGTCCTGAGGGTGCCGGATAAATGGGCTTTTACTGTAACTAGCACATACAAAACGAGGGGAATAACAATTAAATAAACAATTTGGAAGGCTATAAAATGCTAAATAAGAGAGCTAAATAAATCAATGTACCACCACCTGTACCCCCTGGGGTACATTTACCCCTGGTCGAGAATCGCTGTTCTAACCTTTTGTGAGTTATTTTTAAGTTTCACTTTGGGTTTGGACGGAGTTCTGATAAAGTGCAATGTCCCAAAATAGATGAACAAGAAAATAACTAGGTAATAATTTACTTCTGACAATCTGAGCAAATACACAGCTAAATGTGTTTAACTCGGGAGAAAGAAGGCGAGAGGCTTGATGTTGGAAACACGTCTGGATTATGACTTACACATTACAGTGGAGTTTTATTTATATTGTAATTGTTGGAATCCATAAAATTCCAAACTGCTTTACAATACAACCATAATAGCCAGTTTAAGTGTGCGTCACCAATTCCTGTGCCATACAGTAAGTGACATCAGTGATGATCTTGAGACTGGCTAGTTTTGATGTGCAGAAAGCCATTGATAGGGTGGCAACTGACCACAATAACAAAATTACATTTGTATAGTGCTAATACACTATACAATGGGGGACCCGCAATGGGTTAGGAGTTGCCGATGACCAGTTACAGTTAAACAAGCCAACTCCACACACCATTTCTCATCAGTGGAACAGTGCTGTTACAATGCACGTTTTAATGAATCTGGACTGTATTTACCATTCACGAAGTTTGGATGGTACCTTGCATTTTTCATGCGTACTATTTTCCAACTTTGCAAGCCATTTAATCATGTAAAAATAATCCTTGCATTTGGCATAGCACTTTATCAACTGTTGTTATCACATCTTCGAGTCATGTCAAAACGCTTCACATGATACACTGTAATGATTATTGACTGTGTATTTTGTGAGCAAAATGTGTCAGCCACTTGTGCACAGCAATGTCCCACAAACATCTATGAGGTGAGAGAACATTTTTTTAATTTGGGGAATTGTTGCCCAGATACTGGTAAAGACAAACTCCCTTCTCTTTTAGAACAGTGTTATAGGATTTTTACCGTCCCCTGCACAGGCAGATGGATCCTCGGTTTAATGCCTCATCTGCAGGAAGGCACCTTCAACAATGCAACACACCCCCATCACAATTTAGACTGTGGTTTCAAATACCGACGTAGAGCTTGAACCCACAACCTTCTCACTCAGAGGCGAGAGTATCACCACTGCACTAGGCTGCACACGAATACACATAGGTTCTCAAAATAATTTACAGAATATCAGCTTCAAAATTTAAAGGCCACATTTAAGAATTCTGGAGATTGCTACCTCAATAGAGTAAATTTCGATCCAGGTAGAAATTCAACCAACAAACATTTGATTGAAAAATAGTTGCTGGAATCTTTGTTTGCTGATGAATTTCGCTTTTTATTTTAGTTTATTTCTTTCATTTCCTTACAGATGAAGCTTCAGACAAATGCGTATCTTGGTGTGAGTATCTTTGGTTTCTATTTCAACGCAAAGCAAGAACCATGCGTCGAGCATGTGGGTCTATACCAATCTAAATACTTACGGCAAATGGATGGCCTGAAATTCCAGGAGACAAGCATTGACAGAGTTAACATCACTGTATGATTTTAATAGCACTGGTTCAATGTTCTGGGAGAGACGAACATACTCTTCCTTAAAAACTTCCAACAACTGGAAAGTATCGCAGCTAGTTACAGCCTGACATGTGAGAAGCCTGCTGACTGCCAAATTAGTGAGATTAACCAGACGTCATACAATGAGAGCAAGCAGAGCTACCTTAGACTGGAGCACAGAGTCATTCAACCCAACCAGTAACTTGCAAACTAGAAGAATCTGGGTGTGCTCTGTTGCCCAGTCTCTGGGCTTGTTCTGTCACTGTATCCTTCATCCTATATATTGCGTCATGAGAACATATCAATCTCCACACAGTAGTCTTGAACAGTATAGTGAAAAATGTATATAAACATCACGAGGTCCATTCATTTTTATTAAATTACCGACCACAGTTATGATCTTTAGGGGCACAGTTTTGACAAATGAAATTAATGAAAAATACACAGACATTTACTTACAGATAATTATAGTAAACTCCTGATAATTGATCGCTCCAAGTGAAACAGATTTAGTGACGAGTTATTCGGAGTGGTGCGTTTGGCATACGTATAAATAGATGCAGCTGAAACACATACAACAATGATAGTAACAAGTTAAGACCGAGTTGAGTTATCAGGAGTTTACTTTATACAGACCGACATAAGCATCAATATGAATAAACTAAGTTTATTGCATTGTTGACTAATTAAAAGTCAAGAGTAAATAATTGTCCAGGAATAACTTGCATTTATACAAGGTCTTTCATGATGGTAGCGTCTCAGAGCACTTAACTGAGGTTCAGTTTGATGCTGAGATGGACCTTTAATGTCTATGTTATTGCGTACACGGGACCTCGCTTTAATGACTAAATGAAATGGTAGATCTCTGATAATGCAGCATGCCTCCAAGCTCTACACAAACATTGTGCTCAAAGTCCCAATTAGAAATTACTGTTACTCTATTTTCCAATGGTTTCCATACATCCTTTGGTATTTTGATCAGACATGATATTTGCACCTCAATATATGTATGTAACACATAACAGTCAATTTGAACATTACGCCCTTATACACAGCCATGAAGTGAATGACCATTTTTTAAATCTGGGGTATTGTTGGCCAAAACGAAAGGAGAAATTCCTTTCTCTTTTTGAATACTGTTCTGGGATTTTTAAATCTACCTCAAAAGGCAGATGGACTTCTGTTTAATGATTCTTTCAAACGACGATAGCTCACTGACACTGGAGTGTCAGCCCAAATGATGAGCTCAAAGTCCCAATAAGAAGCTACTATTGGTTTGCATGCATCCTGTAGTGTTTTGCTATGTATGGTATTATACTAGGTACAAGTATTCTTTCAACATTTAAAAAGGTAAATGTCATGTTACAATGTGATAAATTGTAGCTGGAGCTTCACAACAATGCAGGAACTCTCTGTTTCTATGATTACAGCTGTGTACTTTCTTCCATGATTCATGACAGCCCTGAGCTATTCCCACGTAAGGCATAACACAGAGCTTCCTACCCTCTGAGAGATGGAATTGCTCTCAAAACACGTGCAAGCCAATACAAAATACATCTCCAGTAGCTTCTAATTAAATATAACATTAAATAATTTATCAGGTTGTTCCTGATATTAAATGAATGTTATTAATGATGTCAGGCTTCGTTTTTGAATATTTTAATATATATAATCACTTAACCATTCTCAATATCTTTCAGATGATCTTGGAATTGAATGGTGGTGCATAAATGAATGTTTATTTACTTTTGTCCAGGAAAATGCCCAGGTGACGGGCTGCGATTATCTTTATCAGCTGAAGCGAATTGTTGCTACAACTGAAACAAGCATTGTTATTTGGGACCATAAGCCAAAGAGTAAAAGCCAAGTATGTTTGAAAGCTTTGCTGTGTTGTTTCACATGGAGAGTTTGTGTTTTTCCTTCTAATAGTTGTTTTTAAATTTTTGCCATTATTTTATTATTTATTGATACCTTTATTTTTATTTGAAGACTGGAGGCAGCTGATCTGGTCCCAGAACTAGTTTATAGTCTATCCTCTGAAGATGCATGATAATAGTTTGGGTAATTGAACATCCCATCATCTACTCTGCAGATATAATAATAATAATAATCCTTGCATTTGGTATAGTGCTTTTCACATTTTATCGATGTCCCAAAACGCTTCACAGAATATACTGTAAAGTGAATTGACTGTATATATTCGTGGGCGAATTGCGGCAGCCAATTGCTCACAGCAGTGTCCCACAAACAGTCATGGATTGAAATTACTCATTGTATTATTGTGTTTTTTTTTGGAGGGATTATTATTAAGGGATTATTAGACGTGTGGAGTAAGGAAACTTGCCCAAGGTTTCGCCCTGATCTGCCTCTCATAACTGGGACACACAGTGTTGGCCAGCTATTGTATCATCACCAGCTTTGTTCTGTATTGTGGTTGTGAAATTGGCTCTCAGCCTTGTTCAATGCCAGTTGGTCACCAATCCCAAATGGATCATTCTAGGACAAGCCCTGCTGCTCACTGTAGCCTATGTCATGGAAGCATCTTAGCAGCTTGATAATAATAGGAGGTCTCAGAGCATTTCAGCAGAGATGGGTCCAGAGTATGTACTAATTATGAGAATTGTTCACTACAGTTAGATGGCGAGTTAGATGGCTATATGTTTTTCTGCTATCCAGGGGACTACTCTGGACAGAAACTACTCCTCTGTGTACTTTTCTTCCTGTTTAACATCCTAGATGGAATAACCCAGATTGTCTTTGTACATCAGCTAATTGACAGATATCGAACATGCCTTACGTTAATTTCATTAACTTTACATCACACTGTCATCTGATTAAAGATGCAGATTTTATATAATCCCTACTTATTTCATACCATGAAGGAAGTATATGTTGATTTGTGTCTCAAACACACACAGCACATTTGTACCACTTTGCTGAAGGGGGATAACTTGTCAGATGCTAGATTTGCACTTGCTTTGTGTAATGTTATTTCGCAAATTAAAAGCTATATTTCATTTAATTTTTTGCCTTTCCAAAATGTGGAAAGTTATTTGAATGGCCTGAAACTGATCATTTTATCTTTCAATAGGCAAATTATTTTACTCTTAGGCCAGTGCAAAATATTCCACTCTGTGTCTGCACTTTGGCTGTCAGTGAAAATCTACATGAAGATGGCATCCTGATTGGTGATGATGGTGGATATGTGAGCCTGATCATCTTGGGAAGTGATGACTTCAATCCCAAAAAATCCAAAGATTCTGATGGTGCACAGTCCCAGATTTTGGATCCTCGCTTCCTTCGTCAGTATGTATAATTCAAGGGAGAAATCTGGAAACATAGACTAAATCCTTTGCCATTATTTGATGACAAAAGTGCAATCCTTCTGGTATCCTGGTGAATAATATCCCAGATAAAAATTGGTCTTTCATCTCACATCGTGGCTCTCTGTAGGACACTGCTCTGTGCAAATTTGCTTACAAAATACTGTCACTACACTTGACAATAAATGCATGGAAATGCTCTGATTATTATCAAGTGTGGTGACTGAAAAATATGGAACGCTTCACAAATTTGCATGTCATGCTTGCGCAGGCTAAATGCAAAGCTAAATCAAATCAAGGTTTATTATATTATCATTTATGTCATGAAGCACCAAGAGCAGAGAGAGTACATATTATCATATGATAATATTATATAATATGATATGATAATATGTACTCTTTCTGCTCTTGGTGCTTCATAATATTATGTCAGGGTGAAAACAATTCATTCTTGAGCAACTATTCATTGGAAATATTGATTATTAGCTGTTGAGTGACTATTAGTTATTAATATCTGTGACTTTTATGATAACTAATATGATAACTAAGAAGAACTAAGAAGAACTAATGCAGAATCTTCTCCTATTACCCATAGATACATGGAAATCGGGGAGGGGAGAAAGAGTGGTACTCTGTCGATTGATATTTGGTAGTCACATATTGAAAATGGCAGACAGAATGGTTCAGTGTAAAGAGCTGCTGGTTACAGATCAGGAGCTCACTGGTTTCAATCCTAGTCACTGTGAAAAGCATATGTTATTTTTTGTGGGGGTCAGCCAGGGTTTGACACATCATCCATCACCATGCTTAAGAGTATCCAAACCAAACATTTCCATGCAGAATGTTGGAATGAAATTCATACTCGTTCCCTGGACGGATGCATCCTGCTTACCTAATTCCAAAAAGCATTACATGCAGGTTGGCAGAAGTCGAGGCTTGGGGGGTGGAGATCCCAAAGTGTACATTGGGTACTAACCAGCTAAAACCATTTAGCTTGCATTGATAGCGCTATTTGTCTGAAACAATGTCTGGTCCAGCGCCTTGTGACATCCTCCTGACATGAAAGGCGCTATTCAAGTGTAATTTTGTTGTTGTTGGCAAGCTTTCCCATTACTTGTCTAGCTAGGACCACCGTAAATAAGTAGAAACTTTATTCAGTAGTTGTGATGACTTTCACCCACGTTGGTACATAATGTAACCAATCGATCTAATGACCCCTCTGAGCCTACCAAATTGACACATTATTCCATATATACAATAATAATATATACAATATATAAATTGATCAAAGTTCTGTGAGGAATCTGTCAACATACTGATTGTGTGCAATTGGCTGCCGCATTTCACACACAAATATACAGTCAATTCAATTTACAGTATATTCTGTGAAGCGCTTTGAGATATCTAGAAAATGTGAAAAGCGCTATGTCAAATGCAAGGATTATTACTATTATTAATTTCTCATGAGCATTGTTTGAGCCAGGTGGGAAATTAAATAATTTTGTTGCATTTCACTCTCAGAACTCTAATGGCTATTATTTCTCTAACATTTGGAGATGAAAGAGCATACTTTTGTTGAGCTGACTATGTGTGTGCCTTGACTATAGTAAGTCGATAAACAATATCCAGCTAAATTCGGTTTGTGTGGAGTTTTTGAGACATTGCTAGATGGAGACTGCACAGAGACAAAACTGAGTGACTCAAAGATTAAATATTAACCTTCAGTTAATATTTGTGGATTCCTTGTGATTTCTAGTTAATATTAATTTGTGAAACACAGATATTCTTAAGTGCCTGGAACAACAATGAAAGAATTGGCAAAGCAGCTGAACTTCCAACTAAGAGAGGCTAATTATAAGCATTATAGGAGGGGAACCTTAATTCAAGGGAGGCTGTTCATTGCTGGAAAATGTATGATGACATTAGTAAATCAATAGTTTAATCTGTCATGGTAGCTCCAATGGTGGAGTATAATACACTTTTACAAAGAACTCAGGTTAACTGAGCACTACATCAAACACAACTTCTCTTAGCTATCTTGTTGATTCAAGCTTCATATCAGGATTTAGCCTTAGCTAGGTTGGTGTTCCAGTTGAGATCCCATCCGTTGATGGGATTAGAGCCTCTTTCAGCAGCCGAGGGAGCAATCCTCTAGGTAAATTAGACATGCATTTAATAGTTGTCAATTGATGAACGGCACTATATTATAAACAAGTTGCTGTTTTTGGGACCCTGCTCTTTGCAAATTGGCTGCTACATTTGTCGACAAATACAAAGACATTCCGGAGCAGCTGCCTAGAATGTGCTTTGAAACATTTCAACCTTACAAGTTCTGTCTCAAATTCAAGAATTATTGTTATTCAAATTGAAGGTTATGTAGAATTTTGGAAAATACAATTCACTATCAGCTACTCAGAAGTAGTTTTCTATGATTGTTGGGAATAAAAGCAGGTGTGATTTCTGATTCAATGTCAATTTTTATTAAGTTCTTATTTTCTTTTCTCTTTTTACAGTTCTCTTGTACGTCGGAAGCTGCATAGTGAATGGGTTTTGAAAGTGAAGTTTTTCACACATTTGAACAGTTTTGCCTCCTGTTCCTCAGACAGCGTTCACTCCATGGTCTTGGATAACATATCACGAATTGAAGATTGTCAGTGAGTCACTAGCTTTCTCTTCCCAAACTACTGTAGATATGATTTAATTGAATGAAATATTAAAGCTATTAGGTTATAAGATATATTGTATTTTATTGATGCTATTTTCTTCAAACACAGCTTCCAGCAAAATTTACATAAACCTGACATTTATTGTATGCATAGCCATGAAGTTAGTATTAGAACAATACATTTCACCCACAAAATATGAAGTAAATTCACTTTACAATATATTCTGTGATGTGTTTTGAGATGTCTTGAAAATGTGATAATGTGAAAAATTCAAATATAAGCAATGTTTTAAATTGCTGAATTATGTCAAATTAAGTGAATTTTGTGCTACCAATTAGGAATTCAGAATTGATGTAATGAAAATTCCATTTTGAATTTGACTCACAATTGTACAGTACTTTAAAAGTTTGATAAGTAAAATCTGTCTGAGCAATTAATTTTACTGTGCAGTGTCACAATAACTCCTTCTTTTTCCCCACATATTATAATATTCTCCTTGCACAAATTGATTTTAAGTGGAAAATACAAATTCTTTATTTGTTGTTTCCTTCTTTATCCCGGAGTCAGTGCTGTCCTTCTATTTTGTGACCTGTAAGAAATCAGTCCAGTTATTTTTAATTACTTTAGTTTATTTTCTCTTATTTTGCTCCAGATGTGTGTCTTGGTTACATTGTAGTTTAATGTAACCTGAGAGTGGGAAAGCTTTCCTCTTCAGAATTGTAAATTAATTCAGTCTAGAAGGACCGCCTGTATGTTACAAGCTAAGATGAAATTCCTTTGATTGGCAATTATTCACCCCTTACTGTTCACCCGTTTGTAGATTAGTCGCCTACTAAATACACAGTGACCACAATTTAAAATATACCTTGAGACGTCCTCCCAAAGTGAGACGCTACATCAAACGTAAGGAATATTATTAATACTGTACTGAGCAAATGAAGGACAGGGTGACCTGCAATCTGCAAACAAGTGGGTTTCTTGTACAAAATATTGCAAGAGTACAATGATCAGTTCTCTGAAAGATTTCAGAAAAAAACATATTTCTGCATCACTGCCAAGCTTTGACAATGCACCAACTGGAGGCATTTAAGTAATAATAATAATAATAATCCTTCCATTTGATATATCCGCGGGACCTGGCCAATGCCGGTTAAAGCGCCTGCCGGATATTTGGGCAACCCGCTGTCGAAAATCCACCACAAAAAAATTAAAGATATTTTAACACACACCATACATACCAGACTAAATAATAACAGATAATAACAGAATATTGTATTGGGACTTATTGTTAAAACTACTCTCTTGCGCTTCTCACCTTTACTGGTTGAGGTTTATAGTCCAGCGATTCTTTTTAAAATGGAGGATGCTGTGTGGGTGAAAAAAACAACAGTGCGACTTTAAAGCCTTACTAGCAGCAAGCTGATAACCCTACACGTTACTAGCGGCAAACCGATAACCCTAGACTCTACTGGCGGCAAGCCAATAAACCTAGACTCTATTAGCGGCAAACCAAAATACTGCACCTGCGCAACAACGACTCACAAATGCTCCACTGTTATTATTCTGGATAAGTTCCGGTTTATCACATGGCATGCTGGTTATACGGAAGTGCCGGTTCATCGAGTCACGGATAAATGGGCTTCTGCTGTAGTGCTTTTCACGTCTTCTAGACATCTCCAAGCGCTTCACAGAATATACTGTGAAGTGAATTGACTGTATATATGTGGGCAAAACACCGTAGCCAATTGTGCATAGCAGTGTCCCACAAACAGTCATGGATTGAAGTGACCAATTTTTTTTAATGGATTATTATTTGGTGTTTGGAATAAAGAAACTTGCCCAAGATTTCGCCCTGCCTGGAATTGAACCGAGGTCTCTCGCTCGTAAGCCAAGTGCTCTAAGCACTGAGCTGCAGGGCTCCAAGTAACACCAAACATTCAGGATTTTCATTGATAAAATATTTGATTTTATGCATGTAAGTGGAGAACAAAGTGGAGACTAAATATTCTGTCTCAATATATGTTCATATTATCAATCAAACAAGACAAGGTGGGGCTAAACAATGAATTGAATCTCCATAATTTTGCTTGTAACTGTCAGTGTTGTCAGAGGGTGAATTAATCAAATGTTAAAGATCCTGAAGCAATTTCTAAATTTAGTAATCTTGCATCATCTCACAGTTGATTCTTTGGTATAATATCCATGAAAGGGTAAGATGTTATGTATTCCTATTGAAAAACATCTGGAAGTACTGGCCTGTTTCACAGTTCCTTTAAATTCCTTCCAAGTTTGCTGTCCACAACAAAAGTGAATTAGTACTGACTAATTGACCTTGTTTCTTTCCAAGGGAGATAAGCTTCACTGTGTGTATTAATTCCAGTGGCTATGACACTCAAATTATGGATTGTCACATGCTATTTATAGAACAACACATCTGTCACAGTTTTATTAATGTGTCAGATTTCACTTTATCGAATGTCTCCCATTACTTTCAAACAGAACCACTTTCAGCTGCCCCCATAATGGCGAGGTGGAGAAAATTCGAAAAATAATTGGACATATTATTTTTTGAAAAAATTATACAAGATGGTAATTTTGAAAGGTACAAGTGTACAGAAGTTAGGGGTGTATCTTTTTATCTTGTAGAGGAGGTTCTTGCATTATTATCAGTCCAGGGGCTGAGCACAAGGTTGATTCATGATTGCTATGAAGCATTGTCATGTAGTTAAACTTACCATTTACGTAAACTGAAAATATATTGTAGAGCAACTGTGGCAGAGCACATTCTTTCTACAGAAATTCCATATGTGTTTTCCAGGATTTTGCACAGCTGATATGCAATCACACATTTTTATGTTAAATTAACTTTGGATATTTATTATGCCTCACGTAGTTTATAGTTCATAGATAAAGAAAAGACCACAATGAAAATATTCCTTGCATTTGATATACAGTACCTTATCACATTGAGACTTCTCAAAGTCCTTTACCATAAATTACTGTGAGTATTTTGGAACTGTGACTGTGTATTTGAAGGCGAACAGGGCAATCAAGTTGTGCGCAGCAATGTTCTATAAATAGTCAAAAAATGAATGACCAATTTTATATGGGGGATTGTTATTTTAGAGGACACCAGGAGAAACAACCTTCAAACCCTACATTTACAACAAAATCTGCTATTAAATCTATCCTGATCAAGAATATCAATTGATTGATGAAAATGATGTTCGGCTAATTTTTTTGATGCTTTAATAGTACAGGACATCACCATTATGACAGGCTCTGGTTGAATTGCTCCTCATTTATACTGCAGATCTATTGTGGAACTGCATTAACCAGAGGTAACCAGAGGAAAATGGCCACGGTTACCCAGCCACCACTAATGTCAATTTCTCTGACCTGCACACAAATACTATATGGAGGAAGCAAAGTAAATTTTACAAAGTAAATCACATCAGCTACTCTTCTTGCGCATGTGTCCAACATGTAGAAAGTGGCATCAACTGATGATAACAACAATTAACAATTTACATTTATAGAGCGCCTTTCACGTCGGGAGGACGTCCCAAGGCGGTGGGGCATTTTTTTGCACTCGTTTATATTGCAGGGCCTGAGATATTGTGAATATTCTGCCCGTTTGTTGTTTATATAAGTGAATTTGAAAACAATAACTTTCATTTATAAACAGTTTAGAAAATAAAGTACTGTATGTAGTAGATCTGAGGTTGATTGAAGGGATTTTCAAATAATAATCTTTCAGAAAAGAATCTGAAATGATTTATTCATTTAACAAAAATGTCCTCAATACTTTGGATTTCCATAACTATTTGTTCTGTAATAATGATAGCCAGCAGAAAGGAAATTGTTATTTAAATGCCCTGAAGAGGACCGCTTTCCTCCACTGGCTCCTATGTTTTTATGGGTAAATTTCAGAAAGAGGACTATTTCAAAATCCTCACACTGTCAACATCTGATGACTTTTCATGTCACCTCCCCTTTCACCCAGTTTGGTGTCAAGCTCCGCCACTGTTATGTCCTCCAGGATACCAAGCTGCATGAAGAGCGCTATATAAATGCAGGCCCCTTACTGTTGTTGTACGGTAAACAGTCCTGGGATGAACACATTTTAATTGCAGCAAAGAGAAGTGAATAGTTAATTGAATTTCTCAAAGGTAAGACAATAGTGTAGTGTGAAATGAATTCCATACCCAAGGAACGTGGAGGGAGAGATTCCATATTTACTCTATTAATTTCATATTTCAGACATCCGGAATTTGGTAAATTGTTGAATTCATTTTTGACTTTGTATTCCATTTCTCAAATTCTCAACACAATTTATAGAAAAAACAGTTTGTCACTAGATGCATTTAAGGAGGTATTTTTTAAGGTGAATGTTAGGATGGAGGGAAAATGAAACAGGAGGCTAGAAGGAAGGGACTACAAATGGTGGGGTTCTAGTTGCTGAAGGTTCAACCATCAATGGTGGTGCAGAGAGCAAGAGGATTGGTAAGAACCCTGCGGTGGTGAGAAGGAAAATGATCATAGAGAAAGTGAGGTGCTAGGGCATCAATGGATATACAGGTGAGGGTTAGGACCTTGAAATTGATCCATTGGGAGCTGGAGCCAATAGAACCTGGCCAACACCCAATAACCCAAGCTGCTGTGTTTCACCAACATTTATACAGTCAATTCACTTTACAGTATATTCTGTGAACTGCTATGAGACAACAACAACAACTTTGATTTATATACCGCCCTCCATGCCAGACGGTGTCTCAGAGCGCTTCACAGTAGCGGATCCCGGGACTGAGCCAGGGGCAGGGGCAGGAAGGTGAACAAAAGCTCGGTCGAAGAGAAAGGTCTTCAACTGTGACCTGAAACTGGGAAAAGAGGGAGCGCGGCGAAGCGAGTGAGGAAGGGAGTTCCAGAGCCTCGGGGCGTAGTGGCTAAAGGCATGGCCGCCGAGGGTGGAGCGGAGGACTCGGGGGACATGGAGGAGGCCAGACCCAGAGGAGCGAAGGCAGCGGGTGCTGGGTTGGGGGGAGAGGAGATCAGAGAGATAGGAGGGTGCAGAGGAGTGGAGGGATTTGAAAACAAGGGTGAGGATCTTGAAGTCGATCCTTTCTGGGATAGGGAGCCAGTGAAGTCTGGCAAGGATTGGGGTAATGGGGGAGCGAAGCTTAGAGCGGGTGAGTATGCGGGCGGCAGAGTTTTGGATAAGCTGGATTTTGTGGATTGTGGTGGAGGGGAGCCCGGCGAGGAGGGCGTTGCAATAGTCCAGCCGAGAGGTGACAAAGACATGGACCAAGGTTTCGGCAGCTTTTAAGGTGAGGTATTGCCGGAGATGGGCGATCCGTCGGAGGTGGTAGAAGGCAGTGCTGGTGACGGACCGGATGTGGGGGAGGAAGGACAGTTGGGGGTCGAACCTGATGCCAAGGTTGCGCACAGGTTTGGTGAGTTTTAGGGGCAGGCCGGGAAGGTGGAGGAGGTGAGAGCCATGCGAATGGAGACGTTGACGAGAGCCAAGGAGTATGGCTTCCATCTTGTCAACATTCAGCTGCAAGAAATTTGTGCTCATCCAGCCCCTGATGTCCGAAAGGCAGGCTGACAGAACATCGGGGGACTGGGGGTCACAAAGTGAAGTGGAGAGAGAGAGAGTTGGGTGTCATCTGCGTACATGTGGAAGTGTGCCCCATGCCTGCGGATCACATCCCGAAGAGGAAGCGTGTAGATGAGGAAAAGGAGGGGGCCAAGGATGGATCCCTGGGGTACCCCGCAGGTAACTGGGTGAGTGCGGGAGGAAAAACCGTTTGTGGAGATGTACTGCTGGCGGTTTGTGAGGTAGGACTCGAACCAGGCGAGTGCAGTCCCACTGAGGTGGATGGCGGAGGACAGGCGTTGGAGGACGATGGCGTGGTCGACTGTGTCAAAGGCAGCCGACAGGTCCAGGAGGATAAGGAGGCAGAGGGAACCCTGGACACAGATAGAGAGGACATCGTTTGTGACTTTCACAAGCGCAGTCTCTGTACTGTGGGCAGGGTGGAAACCGGACTGGAGGGGTTCGAAGAGGGAGTCGGAGGAGAGGTGGGAGCGGAATTGGTTTGCGACAACACGTTCCAGTGCTTTTGAGAGGAAGGGTAGGTTTGAGATAGGGCGGTAGTGGCTGGGCTTTAAGGGATCTAGGGAGGGTTTTTTAAGGAGGGGGGGTGATGACGGCAGTTTTGAGGGGGGCAGGGACTGATCCGGAGGAGAGGGACTGGTTGATGATATCAGCCAGCAGTGGGCAGAGGAGTGGGAGTTGGGTGAGCAGTAGGTTAGTGGGGATGGGATCGAGGCAGCAGGTTGTTGGCCTCATAAAGGTGAGAGTGCGTGAGAGGAAGGAAGGAGAGACGGGGGAGAAGGAGTGTAGGAAGGGGGTCGAGGTAGGAGCTGAAGGTGGGGGGGGGGGGGGGTGAGGGGGATGGGGTGGGAGTGGTAGTGGGGGACGAGAGGCTGGAGGATGATGCTGCCTGGCGGATGTTGTGGATCTTGGAAAAAAAGAAGTCCATGACCTCCTCGCACTTCGCATTTGAAGTGAAGATTGAGGAGGCCTGAGGGGGTGAGCGGAGGAGGTGGTGGGTGGTGGAAAAGAGCACTTTGGGGTTGTTGTTTGCCTCCATGATGATGTTGGAGTCGTAGGCCATTTCTGCTTGACACGAGGAACGGCGGTAGCAGTGGAGTTGTTCCAGCCACAGTTGGTGGTGAACCGTGAGGCCGGTTTTCTGCCACCTGCGCTCGAGCAGCCGGGTTTTGCATTTGAGGGTGTGGAGATGAGAGTTGTACCAGGGGGAGTGGGTGGAGTTGGAAATAGACCTGGATTTCAGACATCCAGAAGATGTGAAAAGTAATATATTGAATGCAAGTATTATTCTTATTATCCTGATGAGAGATATCACTGTGGGTAATGAAGCACTTTCCTAATAAAATTGATTTTTCATTTCATTGCTTCTTATGGGATGTTTTGTGTGCTTATAAAATGTTTGCTTATAAAATACACAGTCACTAGACTTTACAGCACTTTTAGACATGCTCCCATAGCATGAAAAGGTGCAATATCAAAATGCAAGGATTGTTGTTGTTATTTCATGAACAAAACTGGTCTTCACTTCTCCCCATCCTGTTGCTGGACATGAGCATATTGAAGAGGAACAAGAAGCAAGATCCCAATTTGCTATCATCGTCCCTAACCCAATGCAGGCCAGGACCAATATAACTTCCTCATGCAACTTTGCAAACTCAATATGGACTGGAAATCAAATCAAAATTTGATCATGTTTTAATAGATACTGTGCTACATGTTATATGATTAATGTCGATAAGATGTGAAAAGCAATGTATCAAATGCAAGGATTATTGTTATGATGTGATTTTAATGTGTAATTTCAGGGCTATCCGAACACTTGGAGTTCCACGAGGTATCAATACATTTGCTTATTGTGTTAAAGCAAATTCCATGGCCACTGGGGGTAAGAATCAATTCTGATATCTTCAGCATCTTGTCTTAAAAAATGTCTTCTGCAACACCGATGGCGTGTGATTTGTTTCAACATAAAATATGGTTTGAGAAATATTTGAACCAACTGAGTTCACATCCATTATTATTTCATCCATGTATCAGGGCAGATGGAGGAACAGCTTTTTCATATTTAAGTCACCAAAGAGCAGGATTATTGGATTGGCAAGTGGTGATGAACTGCAGGAAACAATTTGAAATTTAGATAGGAATTGTCAGAAAAGGTCTTAGTTTAATTAATACTTTGCATTATAACTTGCTTTATTATAGAAAGAATTTGGTTACATCTGTGGCAGACAGCCAGCCCATTTGCTCCCCACAGCTTTCACACTAAAATGTTTGAGGTTGGTAACTGCAGGACAGGTACTTTGGTACTGAGCCGTACAGTATGTCCTATGTGCATTCTAATTTAGACAGTTATTGGCAACTGAAACTGATGAATTGCTAATGATATAAGAAAATGTCAATGAGACTCTATGCCCCCAGAAAGTATAAATTCTGGAACTTGTTCCTAAGAATATTATTTAGGATTTTTGTTCATTTTGTTTTTGCACTTGAACTTAATTTGTATCAAAAAGAAGCACTGCTTTGTTTCATATCTAGGCTGTGATAAAATTATTCGGCTTTGGAATCCTAACATATTCAGCAAACCTAAGGCAATGCTGCTTGGCCACCAGTGCATCATTACAGAGATAGCAGTCAATGAACTGGATCAACACATCATCAGTCTTTCAACCGAAGGGGTGAGTGGCTGCTTTTCAACCTAGGATTCATTTTATGAGGTTGGGTGTTGCTGATAAAGCAATTTCAATCAACAACCATGCATTGCAGTGGCAATATCAATTGGTACCTTGCACATACCTTTCAGTTTTGAGGCAGTTATTCAAATTCAGAAAATAGTAGGATTTAGTTTGTTGGGTCAATTATTCACACCCTCCCTCAAGCTATTTCTCAGAACAATGCATGTAATAAAGGAATGAAACAAGTTTTTATTTGGGTAGCCATCAAGTGATGCATAAGGATCTGTTTGATTATTGTCATTCCCACTGTGTTTCCAGTTAATGTGAGGCTGGTATCAACAAAGATGTAATGATTCACCCACTTATATACAGTCAATTCACTTTACTCTCAGTGTCTAGGCCAATAATCTCCTGATAAAATTACGCATTCACTTCACTTGCTGTTTGTGGGATATTGATTCATACAAATTGACACCTGCATTTGCTTGCTACAAAATGCAGTCACTACACTTTACAGTAAAGTCTTCTAAAGCACTTTGGCACTTTCCTAACATGAAAGGCACTACAACAAATGTAAGGATTAAAGTTATTTCAATCAAACTGTTGAACTTCAGCTTCCAGAGACCACTATTGAAATTCTATGCACTCTTTCTTTGAAGAGACATAGTTGCAATAGAGTTCAGAGAAGAACAAGAGATGATTGCTGGCTTCAAAGGGGACACTGTTCTCTAATGGATCCATTCCAACCGCATCTTCCCTACAACAGTTAGCATAGTATATTGCATGTGCCAAATTAATTTACAGCACCTGCATTTATAGTGCAGTAAACAGGATTGGTTTGGAGTAAACAAGATGCATCCCTCCAGGGTGAGAGCGAGCATTCATTTCAATAATGCAGGATGCCGCTAGCATAGTGATGGAGTATCAGGGTAGACTATATGAGTTCAAGCCCCAAGTCCTGACTTGGGGCTTGAACTCATAATCTTTTGACTCAGAGGGGAGAGTGCTGCCAACTGAGTAAGCTCAGCTGAGACATATAATCCCTGAAGGCACAACAACCAATGAAAGGAAGTCAATGAAAAGTGAGTCAGGGAGAGAAAGAGAGAGAGACTGTGCAGAGAGGGAGCGGGTTGAGGGAGAGAGATACCAAGTGAGAGAAAGAGAGAAGCCAAGCTAGAGTTGGAATAAGGGAGATCTAGCAGGACAGAGGTAGAGACCAAGGAACCAAACAGTGCATAAGCAACAACAAGAACAAATCAAATTTGATTGAAGGGAAGAGGAGAACATTGAGACGGGTCTTGAAGAAGGCAAGGGAGAGGGCGAGGCAGAGGAACTGTGGGATCAAGCTCCAATGGTTGGGGGATGATGACTGGGGTGGGCAAGGCGGGGAACATGAAGTCCGGTGCATGCTGAGTGAAGGGAGCAGACAGGTTGGGAGGGGATTAGGCGGTCACAGCAGAGGTAGGGGGAGCAACACCATGGAGGGCTTTGAAGGTGAAGACCAGGATCTTGAAGTGCATCCCCTGTGGGATGCAAGTGCAGTTGGACAACGGTGGTGGTGACAATCACAGAACATGGTGGAAGAGATCACATGGACTGAAGAGTTCTGGATGATCTGCAGCCTGAGGAGGGAGGCATTGGGGAGGCTGGCAAACGGGGAGTTTGCACAGTCATGCCTGGATGTTAGGAATGCAGGTATAATGGTTGATGGCCTCTGGTGTGAGACAGTGGCAGAGCCGGGTGATGCTGCAGAGGTGGGGAAAAGCAAAGTGAGTCAAGGCATGGCTGTGGGATAGAAAGGATAGTTGAGAGTTAAAGAAGACTCCAAGGTTCCGGATTGGCTTAGTGAGGTAGAGTGTGCATGCTTGGATGGTGATGCTGTTAGTGCCTGAGGTGTGGAGGTGCTGACAGGAACCAATCAGGAGGGCCTTGTTCTTGTTGATGTTCAATTGTAGAAAGTTTCCTTTGATCCAGGACTTGATGTCTGGATGTTGGCCCCATGTCTGTCTGCGGATGATGTCACCAAAAGGGAGGATATGCATATCGAAGCAAGAGACCTAGCAAAGGAACTCGTGGGGATGGTGTGGATCGTACACATATACAGTAGAAGCCCATTTATCCGGCACCCGCGGGACCTGGCCAATGCCGGTTAAAACGCCTGCTGGATATTTGGGCGGCCTGCGGCCGAAAACCCACTACAAAAAAATTAAAGTTCTTTTAACACACACCATACACACCAGACTAGGTAATAACAGATAGTGGCAGAGTATTTTGTTGGTGCTTGTTGTTGGAGCTGCTCTCTTGCACTTCTCACCTTTGCTGGTTGGGGTTTGCAGTCCAGCAATTCTTTTTTGAATGGGAGGCACCTGGCGGCTGAAAGAAACGGCAGCGCGATTTTAACGTTGCGCGACTTTACTAGCTGCAAGCCGAAGCCCTAAACTCTACTAGCAGAAAACTGAAATACTGCACCTGTAAGACAATGTGGGTTATTGGCTAGCGCTATCGGCTTCCCGCTAGTATGACTTTAAAGTCGCGCTCCGTTTTTTTCACCCGCTTGGCGTGCTCCATTTTAGGAGGAGTTGCTGGACTGTAAACCTCAACCGCAGCATCATCATGGCTTCAAGCGCAGCATCTACCTGTGGGGGTGGGGGGCGTGGGAGAGTGGTTTTGACGGTGGGTGCCAATAAAATATTCTGTTATTATGTTATTATTTATGCATTTACAAATACTCCACTGCTATTGTTCTGGATAAGTTCCGGTTTATCGAATGGGGACTTTTTTTTTGGCGGTGCCAGTTATACGGAAGTGCCAGTGCATCAAGTTATGGATAAACAGGCTTCTGCTGTAGTAGGAAAGAGAGATAAACATACGCATGTGCCATTGGTCATTCATTTCATGATTGTTTGTGGTACATTGCTGTGTGAAAATTGAATTTGCCTTACAAAATGTACTTTGCAGTACATTCTGTGAAGTGCTTTGAGACATCTTCTCAACTTGGTGCCATATCAGCTGCACAGATTACTATTATTATTGTTACACTGCTTATCACAAAAAAACAGAAATGATATGTTATTAAATCACTTCTGGAGAGTTTCCACTGGAGGAGCACCCAAAGCACAGGAACATCTTGAAAGTCAAAGATATGAGCATGAATCTTGTGAACAGTTGTGTGGGCACATCTTAGCCAATGTGTGTGGAAAATTCTGGTTTGCAGATGTCAG
Source organism: Hydrolagus colliei (assembly GCA_035084275.1). Taxonomy (NCBI): domain Eukaryota; kingdom Metazoa; phylum Chordata; class Chondrichthyes; order Chimaeriformes; family Chimaeridae; genus Hydrolagus; species Hydrolagus colliei. The sequence continues at coordinate 61,373,939 of CM068744.1, read as the reverse complement.
AGCTCTTTGATGAGTCACATTATTTAGGCCCTTTTGGGAGGTATTCAAAATAACAGCTTGTAACATTTTAAGAGTGTGAATTGTGCTTTGTGAATCATCCGTTCAGCTTTACCTGTAGAAATCTAAATCTTGGCTATCCATGACACATGAGCTAAATAAGATCATATTCAAAACTTTTGAATCATTGAAGAGATTGCAGACAAGTGTCCCATATGATTGCAGACGTTAGAAAATAATCTACCTTTCATTTTCTTTTTGTTCCTTTGATTTCTCATCAACCATGAGAAGCAAACTCTCTTGAACCTCCAAAGTATATGCATCTGGTTCTGAGTCAAGTACTCATTTGCTTGACAGTTTGTTCAGCACGCGGAATAATGGATGATGGGGTTACATTACTTGGCAGTAATTCCATTACATGCTTCAGATTATACATCAAATGGAAGAACGCTCTCAAGATGTTTATACTGTAATTATATTCTGAACCTCAGGTTGGAATTGCTCTCTCTTTTACTTATGTTGTTGTTTGGATGTGAATATTATTCATTCAGTCACATGTATTACTGTATTTTGTATTCAGAGTCCATTCTTTTTATGGTTTTGTCTTTAATGAGACCATGAGCACTATGTGGAAATAATACAGATTATGTTCAAACTGAAGAATAAACCATATAACCAAATAGCAGCTACAGTTTTTAGTACATTTCTGGGGATGTTTACATAAAGCTTACCTAAAAGCATGTAGACAAGGCAGATATTAAACCTGTTAGTTTGAAGAATATTCCATTAGGGGCATTGTCTTGTTTGAATTGGACTGTGGATATAGTCAGAAAAGGCTTTGAAGTTCCCTCTTCATTCCTTCCATTGCACATCTTAGCTTTCCATTATTTTGAAGGTGATTTTTTTTGTATTGCTGAATTATGCACAGCTTTTTATGCCTTCAGTGGTTGTTATAATTAAGCATCAGCTGAATTAGGCCAATACATAGAGTATTGCTTACAGTCCTCAAGATCATAAATTTGTTTTTCATGAAAAAGCTCCTTCACCCCATTTGATCACATCATTCCAGAACAGGCTAATTCCCATCCCTATTACAGCATCAAGCTGCTTTGTAATTGAGTGTACTGTCCTTGGTTTTAACCACCCTTCCTGGCAACCTGTTTGTCATTAAATGCCCTCTGGGTGAATAAAAACTTCCTGTTAAATGTGCTGAAATTGCACTGTACAACCACAACATAAAGGGACTGCCATGGCTCTAGAGAAAACACAGTTAGGACACTATTGAGTCATGAGCTATGCCTAAACACAGAGGCAAGCCTCTTCAGCCTTGAAAATATATCTCTTAAGAGAACTTTATATCCGTATGTAAAATGGTAAATGTTGATTGTGGAGTCCTGTAGCTCAGTGGTTAGAGCATTCGCCTTGCAAGCGAAATACCTGGGTTTGATTCCAGGCAGGATGATATCTTGGGCAAGCTTCCTTACTCAAGTGGATTCAGGTTCAAGGTTCTGAAGGGCAATTTTAGGACAGTACTTTGTACCAAGGGTAATCAACATCTATAGTGAGTTATCAGAGGGGATATTGTGGACATTTTAAGAAATAGCTTGATATTGAAATTGAAAGACAATAAGGTGGGTGACATCAAATGAGGCAAAAGTGCTTCAACCGAATCTGTCCTGTGAACAATACTTCTGTCTTTGCTTGAGGATTACAGACATGTGTATCAAAGCTGAGTAATGCAATTTCTTTAGATTGATCACTAATCTCTCTGAGTCCAGACATCATGCTCATATAAATGCTTCCTTGAGCTCTTGTGCTGTTCTGCGCCTGGTTATAATTATCCACCTTATTCGATGAGGTTTGCACAGGTAATATCATCCCCGGTTTCAGAAAATATCCATTAGATACCGAAAATAACCTTTACAATGAGGTATCTTACTCAAATGCATATGAATTATTCAAAATGGAAATTGTGCAACCCCAGGTAATGATTTTTTTTTTTGTAATGAGCTTTATAACCTGAGTACTGAGAGAGTGAAATCCCTTGAGTTGATGTAGATCCCAGGATTTTGAGAGTGTGCCAGACCATGATATTACGTGCATTCAAGTACACTGCACTGCACATTGGCAACAGCACAGAACTCCTGCTGTCTTGACAATTTTACCTGTTTTGGAAAAAGCATTAAAATGAATTGTGGAAGCATCTGTTACCTTCTTAATAACATTTTATTTGGGGATAAATTATGCACCATTTGTACATTTAGGTGTGTTGACACAGACTTGCATGTGGGAGAAAACATAGGCTGTAGAGTTCTGGATAATCTGCAGCTTTTGGAGAGGAGAATAGTTCGACAAGCAGGGCATAAGTGTAGTCAGGTCTGGATGTGATGAAAGTGTAGATGAGAGTTTCAGCGGCCTGAGGGAATAGACTAAACAAGACTGCTTAATCTAACATTATGTCATTGTCTGCATATATTTTCTACCATATCAATTCATTTCAAAACATTAGATTTGAGAGATTGTCATTAAGTAGGTCAATTTCCCTTTCATTTAATACAAGGGTGACAACACAAAGGTGAAAAACAATGATGGGAAATGTTTGAATGTAACCATATGTTAGGGGAGTTTTTAAAGTTACTTTTAGTTTAGTTCAAGGCTATTTTTGATTTGGTCTTTCATAGTGCTTTTAGTTGGAAAACCAAGCATTTTTGTGTGAACGTCTTTTTGATTCCAATTTGGAAGCAATGAGATATTCAAATGAAAGTCCAAAGACTTGATTTGATCAGCAACCTATGTCAACAACAGATTTCAGGAAAAACATATGAGGAAGCCTGTGTTATGATTGTTAATATTTGTGGCACTCAAAGCAATGTTCAAGTTTATTTGGTCCAGAAATGGAACAAACCACAAGAGTACCAAAAACATATACAGCGCCTTTCACTTCAGGAGGACATCTCAACTGCATCAGGTGGCTAGACACAAGTGGGAGTCAGAGCTGTGTTGGAATAACTACAAGCTTGAGTGCGTTGATTGTATGTTCTAGAAATCCAAATCCAACCGATGAAAAAAGTGTCATAGAACTTTATTCAGAATCTGGATTGGAGCTCCACTGCACTGTCTAAGAATTTATAGTTTATATAGTTGTGAGTTGTGTCGCTTACTATGATTCTCTCAAATTTATATTCCTTTATAAATGTCCCTATCCTGAGTAAAGTTATCAATAACTTCAATGTGTGATTGGACAAAAATATTTTTATTACGCAGAAAGAACACTGGCCAGAGGCAGACGCTAGTTAACAAAGATACCACTGATGGCCCCCAACTCCAAAATTAACAGGAACAAATATGTTATACGCTATTTATATCACACATTTTATACTGTTTAATGTGCAATATTAATCAAGGTTAAACCAGCTTGAACTCTCTTCCTGATCACATTTGGCAACGACTCTTTCAGAACCAATTCAAATCGCCACCTCAGTAATCCTAACAATCTATACAATTGGTATAGCACCTTTCATGCTGGGAGCACATTTCAAAGTGCTTCACAGAATTTAAGGTAAAATCTAGTAACTGTGTATTTTGTAGGTGAAACGCAGCAGCTACAATGTCCCACAAACAGCTATGAAATGAACGACCAATTTTACTTGGGGGATTTTTGGCTGGGGAAAAGACACTGGGGAAAATTCCTTTTTGTGTTTGAATAGAGCTAATAGCGGTCTTTAACCATTTGAACACGAGGATGGGGTTTTGTTTCATTGTCTCATCCAAAGGCGGACATCACCAACAATGCAGCGCACTCCATGCACTGGACTGGAGTGTTAGCCTAGACTGATTTCAAAGTCCCAATGTAGCTCTTGAACCCACAACCTTCTGACTCAGATGCCAAAATACTACTAAATGAGCTATGCTGGCATACATGCCAGGGTGAATGAATAATTTTCTACCCCATCTGCAAATATGGCCCATTGGAAGCTTTCAGGTGGTCTAAACGATATCCGAGAATTTTGAATAAACTTTTAAATATTTTTAGTAAATCAAGTTGTTGGATCAACATTTGAACAACATTAACATAATAATAATCCTTGCATTTTATATAGCGTTTTTCACATCTTCTAAATGTCTCAAAGTGCTTCACAGGATATAGTGTAAAGTAAATTTACTATATATTTGTGGGTGCAACATGCAGCCAATTGCGCACCGCAGTGTCCCATAAACAGTCATGGATTGAGTGACCAAATTATATATATTTTTAAGAGTTATTATTAGGTGTATGGAGCAAGGAAACTTGCCCAAGGTTTCACTCTGCCTGGAATCAAACCTGGGGCTCTCGCTTGTAAGGTGAGTGCTCTAACCACTGAGCTACAGGACTCCATGATTCATAAGATTAACAACATGTGAACATGCGAACTTCAAATACTAGAGTTCAATTTTTACCTATCATCCCCGATTCAACATGGATTCAGAAGTATAAATTAGGTGTACAAGTAGTGAACACTGTTGCTTTGCTTCCAGCAGTATGTTATGGAGCATTATTTACTGAAAATGTTGTTGATTTCATGTCAGGTTACATTGTGTTTAGCTTTTTGAGACTAATTTGAAATAATAAATGCACAGTCCTGTTAAAATCCTCCTTTTGTGCTTTTTCTCTCCCCCTTCCCCCTTCCAAAAAAAAGATGTTCAGGATCTGGGATATCCAGACACTTGCTGTGCTGCAGGTCTTCATCAGTAATGAACCTCAAGTGGGAGACAAGCGCATCAACACAATGGTCTTTGACAGAAAACACAAGAGATTAATCATCGGTAAGTTACCATGTCATCAATAACTTTATCCTGCAATATTCCTTTAATCTGCTGCAGTAAATAAGGTCCTTCTCAATCATTTATTCATCAATGATGGATATTTAATGTTAGTATTAATGCATTTAAGTATCTGCTGCACTCTGTGAGCCACAAGGCTGGTTGCTAAATAAAATTACCATGTTCCAAAGTTGCTATTCTTAACAGTACTAATAGAAGGCCCATTTTTTTTTTCCGATTAGCAAAACGAGTTGCATCTCCCTTTCTTGGTCATTTCACAATTATTATGTGTCTCCTTTAATTAGAGGTATTTTTTGCTGCCCCAGACTGTTATATATCATGTTTCTGTTCTAATGTTAATATTTTAACTAAAATTACTTTGTACTGTATTTCAATAGTTTGACAGTTCTAAAGCATAAATTGGTTTCACTTGATGATCAGCCTACAGGTTGGAATCCTTAACACCAGTTCCCCACCCAAAACAATTACAATCAATCCACTTTACAGTATATCCTGTGAAGCGCTTTTGAGATGTTTCAACTACATGTTAAGGCACTTTATCAAATTCAAGGATCATTATTCTTATTAAGTTGCTGGTGGATTGGTATTTTCTAAAAATACATTTCATTTCCTCACCCAGAAAGTCAATTGCATGCCTCTTCCTGTCAGTGTAAATATAGTATAGGAATGACATTAACCTGAAATAGCTTTGTAACATTAGAGGCTATTATTTCATTCTTCGACCACTGTTAGTGACGGCCTAAATGCTGACTTAACAGTATCACCTTCTGCATGTGTGCCTGCCTGACTATAGTTCATGAATCCCAATTACATGTCCTTATCCATTATTTAAATGCTTTTCTTTGGGTTACAAAAGTGACTTTGTGCAAAATATTTCTTGGGCTTTGTCATTTAGTTAAGAAATAGGTCATCCAACTTCCAACACAATGTCTGAAAACAGAAATGTTAATATTTTGAAAGGCAAAGGTTCTACACAGGCACACAGGACTGATGAAAGGACACACGCCCTGGGATGGATGAATTATACTTCAGTGAAGATTCGTGAATCACTGATTAATATTTTAAAGAAGTTAATCCACCCTGGGAGGGTTCCAAAAGGCTGAAAGCAAGCAAATGTTCACATATCCAAGAACAATGACAGAGACTGGCAAAAAAAGGTCATTAGCCTGTAGGGTCCGGCGATATATCGATATATCGCTAAAACCCGATATAATTTTCATATCGATACACCAATATAGGCATTTCAAAAATATCGATATATTGAAAAGTCGATATATCGAGGTAAAAAATCGGAATGCGCGCACACTGAACTACAAGACCCCCATCTCTATACACAATGCACAGACTGAGGTACAAGCCACCATATTGTATTCATAGTCCTAGAATACAATATACAGGTATGCAAGGGGTGGTGGGGGGAGGGGGAGAGAGACGGCTGGGGGGGTAGGGGGAGAGAGAAGGCTGGGAGGGGGGAGAGAGGCGGCTGGGGAGAGAGGGAGAGAGACGGCTGGGGGGGTAGGGGGAGAGAGAAGGCTGGGAGGGGGAGAGAGACGGCTGGGGGGAAGGGGAGAGAGACGGCTGGGGGGGGGGTAGAGAGACGGCTGGGGGGCGGGAGAGAGACGGCTGGGGGTGGGGGGGGGAGAGAGACGACGGGGGTGGGGGTGCGAGAGAGGGATGGTGGCGGGAGGAGAGAGGGACGGCGGCGGCGGGGGGGGGGGGTGGGGGGGGGGAGAGGGGGGGTGGATGTGATAATATACAGATAGATAGAGATGGGGGGGTTGTGAGAGAGGAGAGAGACACAGAGACACAGACAGAAAAACACAGAGATGGAGAGAGTGAGAGACACAGAGAGAGAAAGATATTTACCTCCTGAGGAGATAGGCCCCGGAATGCGTGCGCACTCCGAATGCATGCGCTGCGCACTCCAAATGCACGCGCTGCGCACGCATGCGCAGTACGAAAAACCCGAAAATGTTGATATTTCGGTATATCTCGATATGAACCCATCGATATATCTAAATCGGAAAATTTCCATATCGACGGACCCTATTAGCCTGACTTCTATATTACAGAAATTAAGGAAATCAGGGTTTGCTACAAAATTATGGAATATTTTTCCAAAGATAGTGTTCTAAATGACAGCCAGCATTGCTTCACGTCTTCTTTTTAAACTTTTCTTTGCACTTCACAGTAAATCCTACGATGAGCTTTGAGACTTTGACAATATGACAAGGAACTACATGTATCAAATGCATTTATTATTATTATTATTATTATTATTATTCTTATTATTATTATTATCAGAAATGTGTTGGTACAATCAACAGTTTTGGCACAAGTCTCTTCAATTGTTGGCCAGTCTTGTTCTATAAACAGTTGGGGGATTATTTTGCTTTCCTACAATCATCCTGTATTGAAAACAATTGCTTTTCCAAGCTTGCTGCACTTCCCCAGCCCTATCTGTGCCATCATTGGTGACTGAGATTTCAGTTTTGACATCCCTAACATTATACCTCTCTGTTTCTATGTGTCTTCACTACCCGCCTCAAAACCTACTTCTTTCACTGTGCTTATGAGCACCTCTATCTTCCCCTGCTTGGTGTATAGCCCATTGCTATGAAACACTCCAAGTCATTATCCCACATAAAGGCTGCTACGTAAATATATGGCTTTGTAAACTAATTGATTGTCTCTGTTTGGTTAATCAGGTTCCTGTGTGATAGACATTTTGCCCCTCATGAGTGCTGTGCAGGACTCCATGCAGATTCCTCTATCCCATGAAAGATCCATTCTTGTTGTGACCTACAGCAAAGTTAAGAACCAAATAGTTTCCATTTGTAGTACACCTATAATGAAGGTAAGTAAATGTTTACTATTCAAAATATATTCATTTCTTAATATGTTAGTTTGGCTTAGTTGATAGCATTCATATCTCAGGTTCAGAAAAATGCAGGTCATTTGTTTTTGTAGAAACATTGCCTCACTTTCCCTTTCTCCACAGATGCTGCCTGACCTGCTGAGTGTTCCCAGTGACTTCTGTTTTTGTTTCATATTCTTCTTCCTGCCTGTGGTCCTCTCTCTATAGCAGTGGTCTGTCCCTTCACCACTTGCTTCTTGGTACGGTAAAAGCCCATTTATCCGTGACCTGATCAACCGTAACTTCCATTTAACCGGCACCTCAAAAAAAAGTCGATTAACTGGAATTTATCCGGCACAATGTATTACTTTTTTAAAAAATATATGTTGTGTGTGTTTTCAGCCAAATATCCAGCACGCGCTTTAACCGGCATTGGCCAGATCCCAAGGGTGCCGGATAAACAGGCTTTTACTGTATATGGGAATGCACGGCAGGTCAGGCAGCATCTATGGAGAGTGGAAAATGAGGTAATGTTTCAGGTTGATGATCTTCCGTCAGAATCTATTTCAAACTTCCAGAATCTGCAGTATTTTACCACTTGCGTCTTGGTCACTGATTTCTCTATTAAACCACAGCAATTCTGTGGCATATCCATTGCCACATCAGTAACATTGATCAAGTTTGTGACATTCGTTTCTTTGTACAGCTGAGTCTGACTGCAGCATTTTATGCCACTAAATGTAGAACAGGTTCAAGAAAATATTAGTTCATCTCCTATCTGATTTACTTTTTGATTAATTTGAAGATGTAATCTTTTTACAAAATGCAATTATTGTTTATCTTTAGAGGATAGAAGTCAGCATGGATTCCTGGAATACTCTAAGGTAGTATTAGAGTATTCTAATACTCGAATAAAGAGTAAGGAAGTAACAAAATTAATGGCAGCAGGCTAGACAAAGAATAGCATTTGCAGAAAGCAATCAGAAGAATTCTGGAAGAATTACGGAGGTTAATATTTGTGGCTTTAACTACAAATTAGCTGAATAGGAAGTTGCCAATCAGTCTCATCAAGTAGCGGAGTAAAGAAGCAAACATTTGGAGGAAATTAGTCATTATAAACACTGTACGTCCTCCCGACGTGAAAGGCTCTATAAATGTAAATTGTTGTTGTTGTTGTTGTATAAAACACTTGCTAGCATTTAGTGATCAGGGTGCATTGAACTCCCATGAGTAATCTGCTTAGAACATATATATTATTGTGCACCGTGCCAATACAGATAGTTAATTAGGAGTAGCCTATTAATGCTACAAGTATTCTGATATAAAATGATGGAAAAAAGGTTATTGCTTTCTCTTTGAAGATGTGAATTTGAATTGCGCAGCAATACTAGAATCACAGATAGTTATTTTATATTTTCATAGTTCCCATTTTTTACAACTGTGGCTGCTCTAGAATAAATCAATGTGAACAATATGTAATCAAGCAGTAAGTTGTTAATGGAATATTCTTAAAAAATTAAAAACGCAGTTAAGTTCAATGACCTTTCAAGTGTGAAAAATGTTTCAGATTTGCATTATGTAAGCAGTGAGTGTTCAATTTTAAATATTCTGTAAATATCTACAGGAAAAAAACCAATTAGTTATGTAGTTACTACCTATACCCCCGCGTAACATACTCAGCCTCATGTTTTTGAACATGTTTATTCATATATTTTGAAACATTTTAAAAATAATGTATTTGTTGATTACAAAAAGAAGGGTGAGCTTTAATCACTGGGTTGTTTTTCTTTGTTGTTGTTTTTTTTAAGCTGTATTGGTTTTGTTTTCCTTTTAGAAGTTCATTGTTACAATTGCGGAAACATACCTAAGGCTTTTATATATACCGGTATATATAGAAGATAGATTTGACACAGCGCCATCCTCGTCAGGAGGACACAATTGCGGAAACATACCCAAGGCTTTTATATATATAGATTATGCTACAGTGATATAGGTATTGCAGTGCTGAGGGTGAGCTGAAGGTTGGAGGTGTTGTCCTTTGGATGAGATGTGAAACCAAGGTTCAGTCTGCCTGTTGAGGTGGGAGTTAAATGTGTTATATCAAATGCAAGGATTATTGTTAGTCAATGATCCGATATTTAATTAGCCAAATTTCACTGTAATAGTTATTCAAAAGCAGAAGTGGAGATGATCCTTGTAATGAGCCAATAAATTTGATATGAAGCAGAGGCAGCTGGAAGCCACCATTTCTGTGCACCTGGAAAGACACAAGATGATCAGGGTTAGCCAGCATGTGTTTGTCAAGTGCTGCTCCTGTGTGCCTCACCTAAGTGAATCGTTCATTGAGAAGAGTATTTGGATGGGCCAAATTGTCTGCTTCTGTTTCCAATTTCATATATTCATACGCTCCACTGTTTCAGATGATCAATAAGTACAACAGATAAACAGTTGAAATGAGTGTACAGTACGTTGCTTGAAATTCACAAGGTTACTGTTGGCTGCAGAATGTACTTGTACGGATGGTATAGATTTTCTTTTAATGGAATAGAGAGTGCAACAATGACAAAATTATTCATTTTACAGATGTGGCAAGTAGAAACTGGAGAAAAAATGTATCAAATTTCACAACCCCATGGACCAGATATGGAATTAACGGCTGCTGCAGTAGATAATACTGGAAGCTATCTTGTAACAGGAGCATTTGATGGTAAATAATTTGATAACTACTTTTTCAGTAGGAATGCATTGAACACTATTGTATTTCCCTCCATTCCCTTCTGATAATAATCCTTGCATTTGATGTAGCACTTTTCACATTTTCTACATAAGAACATAAGAATTAGGAGCAGGAGTAGGCCATTCGGCCCTTCGAGCCTGCCCCGCCATTCAACAAGATCATAAATGATCTTCTCACCTAACTTTGATTACCTGCCCTATCCCCATATCCCCGAATCCCTCTATTTTTCAAAAATCTGTCAGTCTCAGCCTTGAAAATGTTCAAGGACTGAGCATCTACAGCCTTCTGGGGTAGTGAATTCCATAAATTCACTACCCTCTGAGTGAAGAAATGTTTCCTCAACTCCGTTCTAAAAGGCTGACCCTTAATTTTAAGACTGTGACCCCTGGTTATAGATTCTCCTACCAGGGGAAACAGTCCCTCAGTGTCTACTTTATCTAGCCCTTTAAGAATCTTATATGTTTCAATAAGATCCCCCCTAATTCTTCTGTACTCCAGAGAATACAGCCCTAGTTTACTCAACCTATCCTCATAGGTCAGTCCCCTCATCCCAGGAACTAACCTTGTGAATCTACGCTGCACCCCCTCTAAGGCAAGTATGTCCTTTTTTAAATAAGGAGACCAAAACTGCACACAACACTCTAGGTGCGGTCTCACCAGAGCCCTATACAGTTGCAGCAAGACTTCCCTACTCTTATACTCTAAACCTTTTGAAATGAATGCTAGCATGCCGTTCGCCTTCTTAGTTGCTTGCTGCACCTGCAAACTAACTTTTTTGGACTGGTGTACAAGGACACCCAAATCCCTTTGAATATTTACACTATCTAACTTCTCCCCCTCTAGAAAATAATCTATTCTTTTATTCTTGCTACCTAGGTGAATAATTTCACACTTGCTAACATTGAATTCCATCCGCCACCTACTTGCCCACTCCCCTAGCCTATCTATATCTTGTTGCAATCTTTTTGCATCATCCTCAGAGCTCACTCTGCTACCTAGTTTAGTGTCATCCGCGAATCGAGACACATTACATTCAATGTCCTCATCCAGATCATTGATGTAAATAGTAAATAGCTGAGGCCCAAGCACTGATTCTTGTGGCACTCCACTAGTTACATCCTGCCAATTCGAGAATGATCCGTTTATCGCTATTCTCTGTTTTCTACCCGATAGCCACTCTTCTATCCATGTTAATATTTTCCCATTAATCCCGTGGGCCTTAATCTTGAGTAACAGCCTTAAAATGTCTAAGTGCATATTTGTGCATATTTGTGGGCGAAACATGGCAGGCAATTGTGCACATCAGTGTCTCACAAAAAGTTATGGATTGAAATTTATTATTTTTTTCTTTAGGGATTATCATCAGATACGTGGAGTAAGGAACTTTGTCCAAAGTTTTGCCCTACTAGGAATCAAACCCAGGTATCTTGCTTTTGAGGCGAGTGCAGTAACTAATGACTTCCAGGACTTAAGTACTTCTCCCTCAGATATGCATCAAGTTTTCTCTTAAATACCTTTAATTCAATTGAGGTCTCATACTTTACCATTCTCCTTCGAGTACAGGCTCATTGAAGGTTTGGGAGTTTGCAACCGGAGAGGAAATTAAAAGCTTGCCTCCGACATCTGAAAACAGTGAGGAAGATCACACTGTATCCCACCTGACGTTTCTAAGGCAACAGAATCCACGTTTGATACTCGCTCTGACTTGGAATAACACAATCGAAATCATTCAGGTTTCTTTTAATAGTATTTTAAATTCAGTATGCCTACATGTTGTAAACAGTATGTGTTACCCTATGATTATTGAACAATAATAGTAATCCTTGCATTTGATATAGTGCTTTTCATGTCTTCTAGACGTCTCAAAGCAGAATTTACTGGAAAGTGAATTGACCGTATGTATGTGGGCGAAACATGGCAGCCAATTGCTCACAGTAGTGTCCCACAAAAAATTGTGGTTTGAGATGAACAATTTTTTACTTTTGTTTTTTTGAGGGATTATTGTCAGTCGTGTGGAGTAAGGAAACTTGCCCAAGGTCTTGACTTGTCTGGAATCAAACCCAGGTCTCTTGCTTGCGAGGCAACTTCCTCTTTGACCTTGCCTACGGTCACCTTCCCCCTTCCCACTGGCTCGGCCTTGGGCTCCGCCATTGTTAAGCATCTGAGACAGTGCCAGGGTGGAGAGCACTATATAAATGCAAGTTATGAAGTATACTGAGAGTTTTTGTAGATATCCACAACAGCAGCCACTAGAATTAGCAAAATCCGATTAATAACCATTAGTTGCATGTCGCAAGACACTAGGAAAAACTCCCTTTTCTTTTCAAATATTATTAGGGATCTATAATGTCCATCCTAATAGACAGGTGTGACTTTAGTTTACCATCTCATCTGAAAGAGCACCTTTCCCCAGAATTCATGCTGGAGACAAGATAAAGGGATCAAGCATTTCTATAATAATAATAATCCTTGCATTTGACACAGTGCTTTTCATGTCTTTGAGACATCTCAAAACGCTTCACAGAATATACTGTAATGTGATTTTACTGTATATTTGTGATTGAAACGTGGCAGTCAATTGCACACAGCAGTGTCCCACAAACAGTCGTGGATTGAAATGACCAATTTTATTATTTTGTGGGGGGGATTATAATTAGACATGTGGAGTAGGAAACTTGCCCAAGGTTTTGTCCTGACCTGTCTGGATTCATAGAATCATAGAATTTTACGGCACAAAAGGAGGCCATTCGGCCCATCTAGTCTGTGCTGGCTCTTTGAAAAGAGCAACACATTCAAACACAGGTCTCACGCTTGTAAGGTGAGTGCTCTAACCACTGAGCCACAGGGCTCCAAAATCAACAGAACTTCATTTATATATAAATTTTTTATGATGATTTTTCACTTAGAGCAATAAAGATAACAGCGCCACAATATTTAAAGCAAAAATAAGTTCATTGAGAGAGCATAATTGAAAATGTTAATAATAATATTTAATTGCTCACTTTCATCCCAAACTATTTGAGGGACACTACTGTGTGCAATTGGCTGCCCGTTTCACCCACTAAGTATACAGTCAATTCACTTTACATTATTTTTGTGAAGCGCTTTGAGACATGATGAATTGGTATATCAAATGTTCTAATTATAATAATTATTATTAGTGATATTTTATGAACCATCTCCTCCACCACATATCTATAATATCATTGCTCTCTCTCTCTCTCTCTCTCTCTCTCTGCTCTTCACCAATGGGATTGCTTGTTATTTTGACTCTTAATGTTAAATTCAGAGATTATATTGGAGAAGAGATCTGATTGAGTATTGCAGTTTGATTGTATTACAGGAGAACCACATTGCCTTTATCCTACCCACATGGTTACCTTTTTAACTGCCTTAAATCAGAAGGTGAGCTTCTGGAGTGACTGGGCAGCAGAGTTCTGAATGAGCTGGATTTTTTGAATAGTGGAGAATTTCAGCTTCATTTGGAGTAACGTATGGTTAGAGGCTGACAATTTGTTGGAGGTGGAGGAAATCATCTTGGTCGGGGACCAGATATTATAAGAATAATAATCCTTGCATTTGATATAGAGTTTTTCACGTGTTCTGGGCGTCTCAAAGTGCTTCACAGAATACTATAAAGTGATTTGACTATATACATATGAGCAAAATGTGGCAGCCAAATGCACACAGCAGTGATGGATTGAAATGACCAATTTTTTTTGTGTGAGGGATTATTATTAGGTATGTGGAGTGAGGAAACTTGCCCAAAGTTTCACCCTACCTGGAATTGAACTCAGGTCTCTCACTTGCAAGGCTAGCACTCTAACCACTGAGCTACACGACTTCACAGATGACCTATTCCTAATGCAGCTTTGTAAATGTTTAATTGAAAGTTTGTGTGTGGGAAGGTGGGGGTGGGTGATGTAATTCAGCCTCTCAACAAAAGTGAATTTGAGTGTGGTATTCTGGTCAGCAACTCCCTCTGCTGTCAAAGACAGGATCAGGAACTTTTCATGTGAGGCCCCAGTAACATTGTGCAATGGAGAAGAAAAGACATCTGGGGTTCAAAACAACATTCAAGGAAATGTCATCCACTGAAAATAATAATAATGATTCTTGAATTTGATATTGACATAATATATTATGTCTTCGATATGTCTCAAAGCACTTCACTGAATATACTGTAAAGTGAATTGACTATATTTTGTGGGTGAAAGCAGCAGCCAATTGTGCACAGCAGTGTCCCATAAACAATCTTGGATTGAGTGACCGACATAATTTTTTTTGAAGGAATTATTATCCCCAGAAACGCGATCTGCCAATCGACTAACAACAAGGTTCCTACTTACTACTAGGTAAACAGAGGCATGTGGAGTGAGGAAATTTACCCAACATTTTGCTCTACCGGGAATTGAATCCAGGTTTCTCACTTGCATGGCGAGTGCTCTAAACACTGAGCTACAGGAAAATAATCTTATCTTTAGTACAAATCTTACCTTTCTGGAAACTTAATGCCCTGTGTGAAGGAACACTAACTGAACAATAAAGGGACCAAACCATTAATCTTTGCAAGGAGCCTGTGTCCTGTTTCTCCATGCAATTTCAGCAGCATTTAGTGCATGGTTGTGCATGATTGAGAACAATTCTGTAAATTAGAGCAATGGAGCTTCCTGTTGGATCAATGGGAGGAATTGGAGAATCAAAGCATTAAAAAGAGTCTCTTTTATTTACATGTACATTTCCATGTACATGGAAATGTTGTTTTTCTAATTGATACAGTGAAACACTGTGATTATTGTGTTCTTTATTCTTTGGGAATAAAGGTTGCAGTGTATGTCTAGTTATTTTATTTGTCTGGATATCTTGATTATAACACAGTCTTTCAGAGCCTAGTGGTTACTTAATTATAAGCTCACACAATGGATATACCAGGCACAATATGAATTGTGAAATCATCAGTCCAATAGCTTTACAATGTGGGATGTATAGTTATGCATGTTTTGGAGATGGAATACATGGGACAGTGGTTGAGACAGAATGTATTTTAACTTTTAGGAAAGTATTAGATGAAAATCTGAAACAAAGAAATGGCTTTGGTGAAAGGGTATCCGAATGAGACTAAACAGATAGCTCTTTGATAAAGGTATGAAAGGTTGGAAAGCCTCTTCTGTGCTTTAACTCTCTATGGTTCTATTGTATTTCTCTTTGTCCATCTTTTGGAGAGAGAAGTACCGTTTACAAACTGATATTGGGTGTGAGGATTCTCAAGGGTTGTACATAATTTTGAGATCTGGGAACTGATCTGGCACAATTCACTTTTACTTTTAACAACAGCAGCATTGGAGAATAAATAACCATTTACTATTTTTATTTTTCCCAAAGGATATGCCAGGTGTTTCTGATCTAACCGTAATATCCGTAATTCCAGACATAATAAGTTCTGTAAAGAAGTCCAGTGGTTTACCTTTTGAAAACACAGATTCACTTCAGTTTTTAGAGTCAAATTCAGACAAAGAGGTAAATATTTAAGTTTTTATTCATTCATTCTGTAATTTTGATAGTGTCAAATTCATTTTGAAAATCGCCCACAAATATACAGTCAATTCATTTTACAGCATATTATGTGAAATGCTTTGAAACGTCCAGAAGACGTGAAAAGTTCTATATCAAATGCAAGGCTTATTGTTATTATTTGGATTTCAAGGTAACATTGAAACTTTTGGTTCAGCAGACCCTTTATATATTAAACATGCTTGTTTTCTTAATTCAAAGATAAATTGTCTACTTGTGTCCCTCTTAAGCGCTCTGAGACACCGTCTGGCTTGGAGGGCACTATATAAATCCAAGTTGTTGTTGTTATAGTGAAAACCTTTTTTTTCTTTCATATATTTTGCTTTGAGTGGATTTTGTACTCAAGTTATTGGATGTCAGTCCATGGGTTGAATTCACTTACTATGGTATTTCTTTAAAAAAGTGTAATTATTGAAATTTGAACCGTTTGATTTTAAACTGCCGTTTAAGAGAGAATTAGATTACGTAAACAAACCTCATAACTTAACTGGGATTGAGAAAGTAGATGTGTATCATTCTGCACTGTGTTATCAACTATTCCCTTTAATCATGACATCATAACAGATCAGCCTATTCTAGATACAAACAAGAGGTTTATTACTTATCATCTAAATAGCATAATCCCTTGTAATATTGCTCTTCTACACTTAGCCATTTTTAAAATACCTTTAAAGTAAATTGTTTTAAGCTGCTGTGCATTTTAATGATGTGACATGTATTAGCGGAATGGTGTATCAGATTATTATAATGTGTTCAAAATCATTTCAGGACTATCTTACCAATGCACAAATGAGCTGCTTTGATACAGTGAAGTTCAGGAATCAAGAGTTGTTAGCATTTGGATGGCTGAGCTTAATTGTCCTGTGGGATATTAATTCTACTTCCATCAAAAAAATGTAAGCATAAAACTGATTTCTTAGACTATGGAACATAGAAATATTATAAAGTGAGAGCTGCTTATACATTGTTAGGTTTTCATCAATCTGGTTGATTTGTGCTTTACAATGGAATTTCCTAATTATGAAGGACATGTGCTGGGTGGTAACTTTATTCAACCTTGTATGAAGCAATTAAAGTCCATTCCGTACAACCACACAGAATCAACTGCTTCTTCAATCAGCGAACAACAATCACAAAATTACATTTGTATAGCACCTTTCATGTCGGGAAGACGTTCCCAAGCCGTTGGACACACAGTATTACGGACCTGAGCTGGAGAGTAGGGATTGAGGAAGAAGGAGGGCAGGGGTGAAGGAGGTTGATCGAAAGCACGGTGGAGGCAGTGTGGCTGAAGGCCTGCCCGCCAATGGTGAGGCAGGAGGCATGAAGCTGGTCAGAGCCTGCCAAGCGAAGGGTGAAGGAAGGATGGTAGAGGGTTAGGTGGTCACAGAGGTAAGGAGGAAATTAAGGCCACAGATGGCTTTGAAGGTGAGCACCAGGATCCTCTATATGATGGGAAGCCAGTGGAGTTGGGTAACAGTGGGGATGATATTGGGGGCTCATGGAGGCTAGAGCGGGAGAGGATATGTTCCATGTCCCACCATTGGTGGGAAAGCTTTCAGCTATTCTGAGCCCTGTTCTCTGGAACTCCATTCTAGAGTTTTCCCGACTTATTCCCTCCCGACATTCGAAGCCCAGCTGAAGACATACCTCCTTGATTACACTTTTGATCATTTTCAGCATCAATTCCTCCCCACCCTGCCCCCACTCTTCTACTCTCATCTCCAAGCTCAGGTGCCCAGCCAAGCATTTTGATGTGTAGGTAATTTTATAAATGTTAATTGTGTTGTAATATTCCGTTTCTTAAAATTGTTTTCGTACAAATTATGATGAAGAACTGAAGAAATGTATAATTATTGATATTCAAGCATTTTAATGTAAACTGAAATTTCAAGGAGAATTGGATGATGTAAATGTAGCTTGCAATTTAACTGGGATATCCTGTACATAAACTCTTCTAATACAGTGGTTGTATATCAGCAGGCATTGCTGCCTCATGCTATATGTAGCTATTCAGCACAAAAAATCTGCTTCCAATTTGGCATTTAAAACCATGTAAACCAGTGGTTGTGATAGGTCATCAACAGCCTAGTTGCAGATGGTGTAACCCAAAGGGAAACCACCACTGGACACCATGGCCTCGCTCCCCATTACCTCTGAGATCAGGACACTGAACCCATTTGAAAATGGCAAAAGCTTGATGCGGTGATGAGCAGATAAGAGGGTGGGTCAGATAGTATAGGTTGAAGGGCCTTCTTATCCAAACCAATCTTATTGGGAAAACATGCAAAACAGTTCACGTGCCCCTAATATTTATTTCGTAGAATGAAAGAAGATCGAATTTCAACTGAAGATGATAACACTGAAATGCAAAAGTTCATCCAGAATATGGATTTATTAAAGGTCCAAGCGGTCAAGTTTCTACTCCACCGAAATGTAAAGCTAGAAGCAGAACATGCTAAGTAAATATATATATTTTAAAACTGTTTTATACACAATCACAGTACTTTAATGAATACTGTAAAGTGATTTAAGATAACTTCCTGATCTGAATGGCACAATATCAAATGAAAGAATTAGAATTTATTAATTAAAAATGAATTTGGTTACACAGTTCGGGTAATGTGCATATTTATGTCAATTCCTATCATTTACCTTATGTTTTAGACCAATATTCCTTTCTTTCACATTTGGTAATTTGACCATAGGCATAGAATATTAACACAACAACTTTCATTTCTATAGTGTCATTCACGCAAGCCAGAGGTCACTGAACAAATTGCAGTAAAGTTGCATGAATATCTGTCTAAAACTGAACTGTAAGAACATGATCAAATTATGTGCTTTCAGGCTGCAACAAAAGCTTGTATTTACACTTTGCACATTTGGAGAACAACTCAAAGCACTGTACTTTACAAAGACTGCCTTTACAAGATAGGGAGCCCAATCTAGGAGAGAGAAAGGAAGCACAATTGGGAGGTAGCTGAAGGCACAGAGTTAGACATTCAACTACTCTACCAGGAGATGAGTAGAACTGTTCACTGAGCCCAAGTGAAGCAACAAAACCTTTTGATTTCAACAACTCCCTCACCAGCCCCCGAAGCCCCATTTCTTTTATTAATTGGATTTGTCAGTTTTGTATCACTTTCATGTTAAGCTTTTGGAGTTCTCAATTATTTTTGAAAGCTTTGCCAAAGCTTAGATTCTGGTGTTCAGTAATAGAGTCCTACTGTGGGAATTCTTAAAGTTTCTACAAATCACCAGACTAAACACTCAACTTTTTGGAATTGTTTCTTTCTGATGTGGTTTATTCATTGTTTTATCACAGTTTTGTTTGCATTGTTCTTCTCTAAGCACTTTCAGAAGGCCTCCTGACATAAAAGGTCCTGTATAATTGTGAATTGTTTTGTAAACTCTGAGAAAGTAGGTTAGAGGGCATCATTTCAAATTCCCCCTAATTATGAAGCAATTGACAGCCAACTGTTAAACCTTTGATACCCTTCACGTTTATTTCATTTCATACACTAAAAATGTCCTACAGGAAATCAAGTCAGGCTGTAACACAGCCTGCAACAATTTTGGTTAAACCCAGCAAATCAAGAATCAGCCTGAAATTAAAGGTAAGATTACATTTTAATCCTTCACATTTGAAGATCTGTGCAAAAAATAGTTTGTATTTTTTCAATTATCTTGTGTGATCCATGACCAAAAACTGATATGTTCGTATGCTCCAGCTGGAATGTTTGATTTATTTCTGTAAAACCACTCCAAGTAGTATTTGATAATTTATTGGAAAATGCAATTAGGTTTTGAATTTAGATGTTAGACTTCGAATTCAGAAATAAACTATCATTTTGGTCTCTTGCCATTCAATTATTAATTATTCCACTCATCCATGCTATTCTCAAATGCTGGTGTGAATCTTTGAAAATCTTCTTCCTCTACAATCCCAACCTGCGGCACTCGGAGCATTGGGGGCAGAGACTTCTTTCACTTATCTCCTGTTAACTAACTCCTCTTGTGGAGTCTGTAGCTCAGTGGTTAGAGAACTTGCCTTACAAGTGAGAGACCTGGGTTCAATTTCAGGCAGGACGAAACCTTGGGCAAGTTTACTTACTCCATGCGCCTGATATTAATCTCTCAAAAAAATAATAAATCGGTCATTTAAATTCACAATTGCCTATGGGACACTGCTCTATTCAACTGGCTGCCTTGTTTCGCCCACATATATACAGTTAACTCACTTTACAGTATATTCTGTGAAGTACAGTACGTTGGGATGTCTAGATGATGCAAAAAGCACTAAATCAAATGCTAGGATGATTATTATTATTATTAACACTACAATCCAAATCCTAACAGAGAGTATGGTCCCAGCTGGACAAGTAGCTGGAAAACTTGGCAAATTATGCAATTTTAGCTGGTTAAACTCTAGCAGTACCCCAACACAAACTTTAGGGTTCCATTGGCTTTCACCAGCATCTGTCTAATACACCTCAGAATAAGATATGTCCCTCCAAGGAGTGCATTCCAATAAAGAGAATTTCCACATGTAGCTGACATACATGGAATTCTCAGCTTGGTTTAGATACTCTTAAACAAGGTGATAGGTTTCCTCATGTGTCAGACACCGAGCTAACCAAGAGACCAATTATGAGTTTCTACGTCTTTAGTATATTTCTGCTCCCCAATTATTCAAATTTTTGTCCTTGCCTTAGGCAGCAAAGTCTAATTGCATTTTCTATGCTTATATTTCAGTAGCACACTTTAGATGTGAGTGATTAAGTTTATGTCCAAATGGGAATTTAGACCAGTCAGCGCCTGCCTTGGGTCATCTTGCTGATGTGAAGTGAGCTATACAAGTGTAATTTGTTGTTGTTTCCAAATGAATGACTGAATATAAAACTTCCCACATTTGAATATTGGACTCTCCAGCCAGTTGTTGTAATTGAGCCATAGATTTTCAAGAATGACAACATGGATTAGTTTAGTAATGAATGCGACAGAAACACAGAGTACCCAATCTGGCCAATATTCAAATTTATGGGTAGCTGTCAATTAAAAAAAACTTGGTGTCTTATTTTACACATCTTGCAATCAATCTTATCAACATTCTTACTGTGTACTTTGTCCCAAATGCATTCTGTCGCTGTTTGGAGAATTGTTGGAAGAATTATTATTTTTACCTAGATTTTGTCCAAAAATATCCTGGACAGTGAATGAGGAAAATATTATGGATTTGGTTTGTATAAGCTTCACAAAGCTTTTTATAAAGGTGACACAAAGGAGACTAGATAAACAAAGTTAGTGCACAACAGGTCCAGCAAATGTAGGCAAACATTTAGAAAGAGGATACTGTATAATAATCCCGCAAGAAAAAAATATAATTTTAAATTGGTCATGTAAATCCTCGATTGTTTGTGGGACATTGCTGTGTGCAATTGACTGCTGCATTTCACCCACACAGTCAATTCATTTTGTAGTGTATTCTGTGAAGCGCTTTGAGACATCTAGAAGACATGAAAAGCATTATGTCAAATGCAAGGAGTATTATTATAATAATACAAGATAATATTAATAGCCACTTAGAAACACAGGGGATGAAAGGCAATCAGCATTGATTCATTGAAGGCAAATCTTGCCTGACAAATCTAAGTTTGACAAAATAACCGAAAAAATAGAGGAAGATAATGGTGTGGATGTGGTATCTATGGATTTTCAGAAAACTTTAATAAAGTATCACAAAGGAGGCTTGCAGCAAGGTCAAGATACCCACAGAAGTTTGGCCTAATAAAAACAATGACACAAGATAAGGATGCCCAACTGTCTCCAGTTTCCGACCCAAAGCTATTCTCTTTCTTCACACATTGTTTAATTATTGTATTCTACTCAGCATCTGGAGTTTACGGTCTCCTCAATGATGTGTTCAGCTCAAGGTGACAAACAGGAAAGAGTTGACAAACATCATACTTGAGGGTGTTGTGAGCAATGAGATACCACATATTCTTCCTGTTAAATATTCCAAGCTAGATAGTTTATTGAGTCAGCACCACGCTTTGAGCAATCAAATAAGAGAATGAGGAACGTGCCCTATCAGAGAGGCGATCCAGTCACCTGGCTTACCCAGGTGGTCGTAAAGACATGGTTTAGACCCATATTGTCCTGTGACAATTTGGGGCCTAGAAGAGATTGGAGCTTGTCTATGGGGACAACACTCGTTCCCAAAGTGGAATGGTTTGGTCTGATTTGATTGATGGGGGTGAGCAGGCCTAACCTCACTCACCACAAAAGGAAACTGCAGGGCACAGACCAAGACTTAACACCAAGACAAAGTTGGAGTATATAAGGACAAAATCAAATAAAACTTTGCATTGTCTGTACCATACTCAACCTCTTGTGCATTTGTGTGAGACTTCAAAGCTATGGGTGCCATCTCGGTGTAGATCGGAAAACTCAGACACTATTTAAGTCTTGGAATATTTAAGTATTGGAAAAAAAGTTGAATACCATGACAGGCTTGTTAACAATTAAGTGCACGCTATTGATGGAAAGATATTAACGTGGATGGAAAGTTGGTTAAAGAGTAGAAAATTGATGGTAGAAGTCCCAGAGCTATTATTCACAATAGTGCCCCTCAGGGGATCAGTATTAGGATCACTGCTTTTCTCCATTTATTTAAATCATGGTGGTCAACCTGACATTGATGCTATAAATTTCTAATGGCTCTATGGCTCTAGATGACAAAGCTGGTCTGCACTGTAAATCAGAAACTTATGTATGCATAAAACATTGTTTGAAATTTATCTTTGTGATCTCCTCTGCCTAAATAGCACTAGATGAAATGGGAAAATGGGGACCAAAGCCATTTAATATTCAAAAGCATCTGCCAACCTCTACTATTATTTCAGTAGCACATATCAGAAAAGTAATTATTGAAGAACATTTTTTGCACATTTATAATGTTTTCACAGTAAGCTTAAGTTAAATGACCTTTGTGATAAGTTTCCATACTTAGAATAAGAACTTTACATATATAATATATTATTTCTTTCTCTCTGGGTTGTTCCTCAAAATCATTATAAAATATATTTTATGCCATGATCATATAAAAAGGATGATATATTTCTCAGTAATTAGTTTCAAAGAAGTGTAGGCAACAAATCATTGCTATTGGAGTTGTCCTCTGTGTTA
This sequence comes from Hydrolagus colliei, assembly GCA_035084275.1. NCBI lineage: Eukaryota > Metazoa > Chordata > Chondrichthyes > Chimaeriformes > Chimaeridae > Hydrolagus > Hydrolagus colliei. Next base: position 61,350,765 of record CM068744.1, on the reverse strand, counting down.
TTTACTTCCCACACATCATATTAATACCATCATTTGTATTAAGCTTTTATACAAATCAAATCACCTCCATTGTGTCTAGTAAATTAACTGCACGTTATGTTTTTCATGTCTGCAAAATGCATCATTTCCTATTTATAGTTATTCAAATTATAGGAATCTGTGTGGCAGAGAATACTTTAGAAACAAATGTAAAAAAATTATTTCAATTTAAAATCTGATAAATGGGTAACTAGTAAAATTTAATATTTGTCAATTAATTGACTGATCATTTTAACTTGTATACAGTATTTAAAAATTGTCAAATATTTAAATTATTCTAGTGTTAGAATTCTCAATAATTCCATTTAATTTACTTTCATGTTGAATAGATGACAGCTTCTAGACAAAGTGGGAAAGAGTCAGGTTAGTAGCATATTAATAATCCTTGTACTTGGTATAGTGTTTTTCATATTAGAGGAACGTGAAAACTCTTCACAGGACATACTATAAAGCATAGCGTAATTTGTTGGCGAATATGGGAGCCAATGTTCACACACCTGTGTCAGGCGAACAGCCATGAATCACCATAAAATTAAAAATTTCAACCCTATTTGTTATTGTTAACAATATTGTTAACCCTGACACCAAGAGAAACTTGCCCTACCAGCCTGCCTGCCTGCTCCACTCAGCAGGCTCCAGCCTGCTCCAAATCCCCCTACCCACCCGTCTCACCATTGGCGGGCAAGCATTCAGCCATTCTGCCCCCGACCTCTGGAACTCCATTCCGCAGTCCTTCTGCCTCGCCCCCTCCCTAGCCTCCTTCAAATCCTGCCTCAAGACCCTCCTCTTCAATGGTTCTATTGGTCATCCCAAATCCCCCATTTTCCTTCCACCCTCCCCGTCCCCAACCCCAGCTCAGGTCTGAAACAATGACTGTCCAGCGCCTTGGGACGCCCTCCTGACATGAAAGGCATGAAAGGAGGGACAGGAGGGGTTTGGGGTGACCAATAGGAATGTCGAAGAGGAGGGTCTTGAGGCAGGACATGAATGAGGCTAGGGAGGGGGTGAGGCGGAGGGACTGCGGGATGGAATTCCAGAGGTTGGGGGCAGGGAGGATGAATGCTCACCTGCCGATGGTGGTGCGGGTGCGTCGGGGGACATGGAGCAGGCCGGAGCCTGCTGAGCAGAGGGGGCAGGCAGGTTGGTAAGGCGTTTGCAGGGGTGGGTGGGGCAAAGCCATGGAGAGTTTTGAACGTGAGGACCAGGATCTTGAATTGAATCCTCTGGGAGATAGGGAGCCAATGGAGTCGGGCGAAAATGGGGGAAATGCGGTCGCGGAACTTGGAGCAGTAGAGGACATGGGCTACAGAGTTCTGTAATATCTTCAGCCTATGTAGGGAGGAATTGGGAAGGCCAACAAGCAGGGCATTGGCATAGTCAAGACTGGATGTGATAAAGGCATGAATGAGGGTTTCAATGGCCTGAGGGGCAAGGTAGTGGTGGAGTCGGATAATATTGCAGAGGTGAGAGAAGGCAGAGCGGGTCATGGCTTGGATGTGGGGAAGGTGAGACATCTATGGGCTATGGGCAGCAAGGAAACAGGATTATAGACATGTACAGAGCAGGCAGGTTACAGCTTCAATTTTTGATCTGAATCGAGTTCATTGATGTGAGGTTGGAATAGGAGTTACAATTAGCCCTAATACAACTTTCTTTTTAAGAATACATCAGAGATCTTTCCTTTGGTAGTCTAGCATTCACTTTAAATCAATATCAGAAATGCTGTAAAACTGCCGACTGTAGATATTTGTGAGATCAATGCAACTAAATCTATTGGCACTGATATTCAGGTGGACCTTTTGTTTCTATTTCCCAGTTAAAAGTTGGTCTGTAAGTGGAAAAGGGTCAAAACAGAGATCATTGGAAAATAAGCCAAATGAGAATTTGCCAGAACTGCCTAAAATTGAAATTGTACCCATCCTGCTATCTGCACATCAAGATGGTTCCATTCAATTTTGGAGTTTGGAGGTAAAAAATAACTCTTGTCTTTATTAAAAATGTGTCATCTTCCAATCTTTCATTTTAAACCTAAAAATCCTTCAGTAATGCTCACAACATTAAACAGACAATAGCAAAATAAAATTGTAGTTCCTTATAAACTATTTGCCTTCCACCATAACTGTCAGATCATAATTTATGCTCTTATTGGTAAGATTGCAGATGGTTGTAAATATGTGGAGTGTTCTGCCCCTGAAAGCTGTCAAGGCAAAATCAATTAGAATATTTAACAACAACAACAATCTACATCTGTATCATGTCTTTCACATCGGAGGACATTCCAAGGCACTGAACAGTCAGGGATTTGGACCTAAGCAGGGGGTTGGGATCAGGAGGGCATGGAGAGTAGGGATAAGTGGGGTGGCCAAAGGCACAGTCAAAGACGAGGGTCTTGAGACCTATCTTGAAGGGGGCAAGGGAGGGAGCAAATCGAAGGGAATGTGGGATGGAATTCCAAAAGGTTGGTGCAGAGAGGCTAAAGGCCCCACCATGTGTGGAGACGTGAAGCACGCCGGTGCCAGCTGAGTAGAAAGAATGCGAGATAGAGGGACATTTGGATAGTTAGGGTATGAAGGGGTATGGTGAAAAGGCCAGATCATTGAGATTAAAAGATCTGCCAAGATCTCATAAACTAGTACAACAGGCTCATTGGGCTGAGTTATCTTCTCCTGTTCTCTTACATTTCCTACATGTTAAAGGTTTTGTTGATTTTGTGGATGATTTAGTTTAGTGTCTCAGATTCTCATTGACATTCTCATTGAGTATTAAAAATGTTTCTGTTTGATAGAACACATTTTCTGTGATAATCTCCATCCACACAGTGATTCTGCTTTCTAAAGTTGTCCGGTCAGTAAGGGATCGGTCATTTAACATGACTTATTTAACTGGCTAAAGAGTAGTAACATATTGAGCTTGTCTCTGGAAAATGATGATGAATTTCGTGCTTCTCATAGCAGCTGGAGCTTAAAGAAGTGAGTTGTTGAATAAATATTTAATTGATTGTGACGTGAATCACAAAAACTATTTATATGACACTGATGAAGCCAGGTAACAGCATATTAGGTAGTTAAATAATGGAATTTTCTATTTATTGTTTTTACTGAATCACTGTTCTCGATTAAGAGTTTTCCAGTAGCTAAAAGGAAGTTGGCAGGGTATGTAAGAAATTTCTATTGATTACTTAGGATTTTTTATATATGAGATTGAAATGAAACAACATGGAACAAATGCTATTTTAAATGCTCAGTGAAGGTAAATGTATTTTGACAAATTAAGTTAGACAAATGTGCTAAGATTAATTTTTTTTTGCCAAACTGGCCCATTTGTTAATACAACTTGAATTTGTAAGTTTGAAAGCTTCACGGCATGTCAGTTATTTACTGTACTTCATATGTATACAGACAAATCCAATAATCTTTAGTAGGCTTGAAAGGACTACAATTTATTGGACTGTAATAGATGGCGGTATTCACTTTGGTATTGCGTGGAAAAGGTTGGGACTATTCCATTACACATCTGCTTATTTACAAACAAAAGCATTGTTACCTTGGTGGCACTGTGATGCATCATCTGTAATTCTGATGTTACTAGTCAGACTGCTTTGTTTATAACAAAGGCTTTGGTTAGTGGAAGGCACACTACCATCAATCATTGATGTCATGGTTTCCTGTACAAGCATATCAGATCTGCAGTAATATTCCTTGTAATAAATATAGTGCCTAATCAAGTTATTTCAACATCTCAAAGTGCTTCACGGGATATTATATGTATTTTGAAGGCAGTGTTGCTCAGTGGTTAGAGCACTCGCCTTACAAGCGAGACACTTGGGCTCAATTCCAGGCAGGGTGAAACCTTCAGCAAGTTTCCTTACTCCACACACCTAAAATAATCTTTTTTTTAAATGGTCATTTCAGTCCACAATTGTTTGTAGGACACTTCTGTGTGTAATTGGCTGCCGCATTTCGCCCACAAATATACAGTCAGTTCACTTTACAATATATTCTATGAAGAGCATTGAGACATCTAGAAAATGTGAAAAGTGCTGCATCAAATGCAAGGATTATTATAATAAATGACAGCCAATTTGTATACTGCAATGATACACAAACAGCCATAATAATAATGATCCTTGCATTTGATATAGCACTTCATGTCTTCTAGACATCTTAAAGCGCTTCACAGAATGTACTATAAAGTGAATTGACTATGTATATATGCCAGTGAAACACAGTAGCCAATTACGTACAGACGTATCCCACAAACAGTCGTGGATTAAAATTGCCATGAATTGAATGACCAATTTTATCTGGAGAATTGTTGACCAGGATATCAGGAGCAATTGCCTACTTGCAAACGGTGCTATGGTATCTTTACTGAACAGGCAAGTGGGACCTCAGTTTAATAAGGCATCCTAAGGTGACCCCTCCAACAATGTAGCACAACTCAGCAGTGCATTATTCTTGACTCTGTCGCATAAGATGTACCACAAGACCACAAAATAATAAGTAGCATATATGATAGCGGCCAGGCAAATTATGCCCAATATTGGATGGCAACAAATCAGGGTTCTTGATCTTCATAGCTGTACTCTTAGTATTCTGAGCAGCACAAATGGTTACAATTAGACACCACGTGGAAAATGATATTCAGCTGCTTTCAAACCGAAAAGATTTTGTAGTGAAATGTACTGATTTTTTGTACTGATTTGTAGGGCTACTATTTACTATTTGTAGGACTTATTTTGTACAACTCAAGCTCTTTGTTTCCCCTTTTCACTTCCAGTGCAATCCAAACTTTTACAGCCACTAGCGCTGCAGGATTGAAGCTGTACACAATGGTTTGTTTTGCAACAGCACCATCTACAGGTTGGAAAGAATGGCCTATTTTCAGATTCCTTCTGATAAAAAAAATAATCCCAATTGAATTGTGTTTTAGAACCAGATTTGACTGGCATTACTGATGTATCTCATTTACAATGTCCTTTTTTTCCCCTACAACTAAACTGACTAAACTAGTACCTAAGGGGAGGAGGATGGGGACAGACTTATTCTGCTTGTTAAATTTAACAAAGCTTGGATGTAATTTTTTTAAATATCAAAGATAGAAAGGTAAACTAGGCTTTGTGCACAAACTAGAATATATTTCTGATCTTTTATCATGGTATCCAATTTCCCTCTGCTTCCCCCTGACATGAAATGTCATTTTGTTGTTGTTGTAAAGTTCTTTCCTCTTGTATGTGTGATCAATTACAAAGCAATCAGTTACTCTCCAGGACCTCACAAAATGTCTATGTGATCTTAACAAGTTAACGTCAATAAACATTATCCATTGAATTGGGGACAAGCCCTATGTCATCCACGTAGTGTCCACGATATATTGGTTATATCGGTATAATTTTTCATATCGATATGCCGATATTGGAAGTTTGAAAATATCGGTATATCGAAAAATTTGGTACCAAAAAAATCGGTATATCGTGTCCGCTGATATATCAATGTATTGGTTATATCAGTATAATATGAACTTTTTCAACATACCTTGTCGCCGGCATTGCAAACCTCCTGGGCGTAGAGCACGCATATCGGAATGCGCGCACACATCGGAATGCGCACACACATCGGAATGTGCGCGCACATACACAGGATAAAAAAACCTGGTGATATCGATATATATCGATATGAGCTCACCGATATACCGATATCGAAAAAATTCCATATCGCCGGACACTACGCCCTCGCCTAATTTGTTGTGTAGAATAGAACTTGTGAAGTTGCTATAGAGCTGTAGAAACAGTCAGCCTAGTTTAGTTGATTGAGCTCACACCTCTGAGTCATTCTCTCTGGATTATACCTTTTATCAATGCAATTATCAAATGCAAATGCAAGGATTATTTAGAGTTATAATAACCATTATCAAGTCCTATAAATGCATTCCATTGAAAATGCAGAACAGATAGTGGTGTAGATAGGAGTAAATTACAAAACAGAATCACCTGTGTTGGGTAGAGAAAGGTGAATGGTTAATAAGTAGTTCAGCTGGACTGGTTGAGCGCAGTATCATTGGGAACTCAGTCCGCAATGTAATGTAGGTAATTGATCTTGCCGGAGAAATCTGTAAAGCAAAGCCTGACTGGGAAACAAGAGCAAGCAGGAAACATTAAAAAAAACTGAGAATTACAGGCAAACAAAATACAGAAAGGTGACATGGAACACAAGAATGTACAGGATTTGAAAAGATAATTTGGCTGATCCCAAAATAAACAAAAAACAAAGATACCTCTTATATACTTCAATTGATTTATTTGCCAAACAACAGTCTGATTCCCTCTTGATTTGCTGACACAATCTTCTCCTGCAACCTCCCTATGTTTTCCACAGTGTAAAGGAATTAAATATCTGATTCTCACCATTGATCCTCTTCTGAGCTTAAGTCTATGTTCCTATTGATCTGGATTTTTTCATCCACAAATATACAGTCGGTTTTCCTGCTCTCCTTCCCCCTACCCCGATCCCTCCCCTAACTCTCTTTCTCCCGTAACCCCATTCCACGACTGTTTGTGGGACACTGTTGTGTGCAATTTGGCTGCGCGTTTCGCCCACAAATAAACAATTTTCCTACTCTCCTTCCCCCTACCATGACCCATCCCCACCTGCTCTGGTCCCTACCTGGCTGTTCAGTGCCTTGGGACGATCTCCCAACGTGAAAGGCGCTATATAAATGTAATTATTGATTATATTGATTGATTTTAGGCAGTATTTAAACACACACATTAGGGTTTAGTTTATCTATACCCTTTTACCACATTCCATCATTTTTCCTATCAAAAAAGCGTACTGTAATTCTGTTGTGGTTGTGTCCTGTGTTATATAGAGAATAGTGAGTGGTGATCTTGAAACTTCCTCCTTTGGCGTAAACATTGCTATTTTTTCTATTTAACTGCCCTAGTAACTCAATACCAGTAACTAACGTAGTTTGCTTTGCGGTACCCTCACTAATGCCAATTTTGTTCTTACTGCACTACTTACTGTATGATACTAAAAAAAAGGCAAAGTAAAGAGGAACAAGTCATGTAAAAATATAACTGTGAAGATGTTCAGGCATGATCAGCAGCACTGGAAATGGCTCCAACAAGAACTGCATTGTACAAAGAGACCAATTGTGTTCTAGAGTATATTCTGTGAAGCACTTTCAGACATATCAATGAAATGATAACGAGCTATATCTAATGCAAGGATAATTATTATTAATAATCTTTGCCTCATTTATTTTGTTTACAGGGAAAGCAGCTGGAGAAAGTCCTGCCTACCATTCAGTTTTCTCACCCTATCACTGCTCTCTGCACGGATGGGAATGCTAATGTTCTTTTAGCTGGCAACCAGAGTAGGTGGATTTTTAAAATGCTTTAATAATGGTGCTTCTTCATGTGCAAATCCATGTGCGTTTCTGAAGTGATGCACAAGCAGGTGAGCTACCTGCATTGCCCCCAGCATGTGTTATTTGGTAAATGTATCATTTTGTAGTACTCGCCTCAAAAGGTTGTGGATTCAAGCTTCACTATGGGACTTTGAACTCACTCCAAGGCAGTGCTGGCAGTGTTCTACATTGCACATTTCAACATGTCCAAAAATCATCCTTGGAGCGAAAATTGCAGGGTGAGCAAACAATTCTAGACTTTCCTGATATCCATGCAAGAAAAATCTTGCTGTACCCCTTTGAATAGGCTTCAGCTCTGGGCCCAAAGTGGGGAGAGCAATGATTGACAGGGCAAGATAATCATTAAGAAAGTATGACGCTTCCACGCTAGGGAATTAGGGAAGCCTGGTGGCGAGAGTACAGAACCTTTGATGTGAATGACCCCTTCAGTAGTGAAAAAAACAAGCGACCCCCACCCCCTCTAATGAAGTATACCAAGTCCATATTATAATTTGTTTAATAGTAAAACTGACATATTAGCAACTCAAAATTAGCTTGGGGGAACATGGACAAAATATCTGTATTAACAGAGCCTTCCTGCTTAAAACACCTCTTGCTTAAAATCTATATTGGATGCTTTTCAATATGTTAATTTTCTTTGCTGCCTGTACCACTGCCATTTGAAGTCCTGTAGCTCAGTGATCAGAGCACTTGCCTTGCAAGCTAGAGATCCTGGTTCAATTCCAAGCAGAGCGAAACCTTGGGCAAGTTTCCTTACTCCACATTCCTGATGATACTCCCTCGAAAAATATACAATAATAAATTGTTCATTTCACTCCACGATAGTTTGTAGGACATTGCTTTGTGCAATTGGCTGACTCGTTTATCCCACAAAGGTCAATTTACTTTTCAGTATATTCTGTGAAGAACTTTGAGGCATCTAGAAGATGTAAAAAGTGCTATTGAATGCAAGGATTATTATCATTATTTAGTTTGTAAATGAGCCATTCATACCTTTTCTTCTCAGTTGTATGTGAACTGTGTGAACCTGCCTCATCCTCTCCCCCCGCTGCAGGGTCAGACTCGCCACTGTCAAGTGCTCCAGGGCACTACACCACATGAAGGGTGCTATTATAAATGCAAGTTGTTGTTGTATATCTGGCTTAGAATGTTAGAATTAACAGCACTGAAGCAGGCTTTACAGCCCAACAAGTCCATTATCCAGGGCCTTCCCTTTACCTTTCTCTTCCCTTCTCTCCTGTATGCAAACATGCTTTGGTAAGATTTTTGTTCAATGATTAGTGGAACAATGTGTGAACGCTGTTTGTAATAAGATTTCTTTGGATTTCAAAACCTGGTTTCCCACCAACCCCTCAGAAAATTATGCAATATATTTTCATTCAGGAGGATACATATCAGTCTGGAATATTGAATCATTTCTAGATGATCCATATCTGCAAAATAGGGTAAGTTTCACAGTCCAACAAGATTTGCTTTAGCAATTTAGGAAGCTGTATTGATTAAGAACCTGAGAAGCTATTGAGTAAGAGTTATTTCAACAAATCATATATTCTGTACTGTATTCTCCTCGTAAGCTTTCTTATTTGTAGCATAATTATACATATTGAAAGATAAAATAATTGTTTAACATAATTTGCATATTTGTCTGCGACCTTTGGTACTAGGTGTCAGTCTGATTTAGTTGATAGCATTTTGCCTCTGAACTAGAAGGTTGTGGGTTCAAGCCCCACATCAGGACCTGAATTTATATAGTCTAAACTTGCACACCAATGCAACGCTGAGGAGTATGTTGCATTGTCAGAAGGGCTATCCTTTAGATAATATGTTAAACCACCTGCCTGTTTAAGTGGATGCTAAAGATCACCATGGCACTACTCAATAAGAATAGATTATCTTCCAGTGTCCTGTTCAAGAATCTCCCAAATATAAAATGCCCATTCATTTTGTGGCTGTTTTGGGGACATTGCTGTGGACAACTGGGTTACAAATACACAGTCAAACTTCACTTCACAGTTAATCCAGTGAAATGATTTCGGACGTCCAGCCGATGTGAAAGGCACCATACCAAATGTAAGAATTATTATTATTATTATTAATAATGCTGTAACTGGAGTGATGTTGTATCATACTAAAGCCATTTCTTTTTGTAGGAGTCTGTGAACCGAATAATCAGCTGGAGAGCCCATTGTCTGAAAATAGTTAACATGTTCTATGTGGACAGCAAAAATGTGGTTGTTTCTGCTTCTCTGGACTGTTCTCTCAGGTATTAGATAGCAGCAAATGATCCTGATCTTTTTGCAACGGGCTGGTATTTAGATTTGGAACTACTTCTTTCAAACACTATATGCTTAGTATTTATTTATTCCAATAACTGCACCAAGTCAATCTAGACGTGTGATCTGTTCTAAGTAAATATAAAAGTAGACTGAGAATAGAGGAAAGAACAATGAAACCCAGTCCACATTGTAAGAGTGTATACTGAGTGTGCTGAGTATTTTTGTGCTTTTAAATTACAGTAATTTAATGTCCGCAATCTATGATCAGATCTTTTTCTCATGTCATTGCTGTAGTCATACTGCTTAAACAAAATCTCTTCCAAGGATACAGGAAATTTAGGTGAAAATGTGTGTTTTCTCTTTGATACTACCTATTGAGAAGAGAGGAAGGGGTCAAGGAGGGTACGCGGGTCTTTCAGTCCAACCTGGGTCGAAGATGATGCACCTGACAATGGAATATTATTAAGTCAAGTCAGCCTTCTGTGGCGGTCTCAGTCGACGATACTCTAAAATACTCTTGCAATACTCCCAAGACAATGTTGGTGATGGACTAGCCAGCCAGCCTGACAAGGCCACGGATTCTTCCCACTTGTCTCACACTAATACTGCACTCAAAGGCCTATTAGGTAAGGTGGTTCGCAGTCAGAGATTGAAATGGCAAACAGCCATGAAGTGAATAATCATTTTTATTTAAGATATCACTGGTCAAGACATCACTTTTTTGTTAAATAGTGCCATAGAATCTTTTAACATCCACCTGAACCGACTGAACCTTGGTTTAGTATCTCATTTGAAAGACAGTATTCACAGCAAAACTAGATGACCCTCAGCAATGCATTGGAGTTCAAAGTCCCCCTGTAGGACTTGAACCCACAAGCTTCTGACTGAGAGGTGAGAATGCTTCTCTGGTACTCGCAATTTTGAGTATCCAAGAAAAATAGGAATATTCTCTTCCTGAAAGCTGGCAAATGCCAAAACAAAAAGGCACCAAAGCAAAAGGTTGACTGCAAAATAGACGTTTTGACGTCAAATAATTGCATGTAGGAATCTGTTCTCATTGCAAAATGCATTGGAGCCTTATACTGTGAGCATGACTTTTATTGTTTACCCATTAAACTCTTAATACAAATCCTTGGTGATTGATTTTGTTTACTATTTAGGCTTTGGTATGCACCAAAAGGACATTACATTGGGTACTTTGGCCAGCACAGTATTTTGAATTTAATGCCACCCACCGATTTCATGTTACCCAGTGACATAGCTGAAGGTCCAGTGGAAACCAAGTCAAAGAAATTTGACAAGAGTGACAGTGTGTTGGACTATCCTTTAAAGTTGGATTGGGAAAGGTGAGATCTCAAATATAGTTTGAATTTGGTTGTAGTGTTAATAAGAATAATCCTTGCTTTTGATATAACTCCGAATTGTGTCATCAAACATCTTAGAGAAGTTTACAGAAATATACTGTGACTGTATTTTGTAGACAAATGCAGCAGGCAATGTTCACATAGCAATGTCCCACAAACAGCATGAAAAGAATGACTATTGTCGGCCAGATCGCTGGGAGAAACTCCCTTCTCATCTTTTTAACATCCGCCTGAACAAGCAGATTAACAGGTTTCTCTCACTCAATCTCACCCAACAGCACAGTGCTCTGGGTGTTTACCCTGCATGAAGGGCACTGTAAAAATACGTTGTTGTTGTGATTGACAATGCAATGCGTCCCAGTACTACATTGGATTGTTGACCTATGAACTGAAGTGAGATTGAATCCACAACTTTCTGACATGGAAGTGGCAGTCTAAATCCAACGAAGTCAACAACAACTTGCAATTATATAGGTCCCTTCATTATATAGGTCCCTTCATTTGGAGGTTAAAATTGTCTACATGGTGAATGGTTTTCTACACATGACTATTAAGGTTGAGACCATAAGATTTGAAGTGGAAGAAGATAAAAGAATCAGAAAGAGGGTAGGAGTGGGATTAGCATTAATGCATGAGTCAGCACCATACACTAAGTGAATCGGCCAACTTTGCTGTAATTTCTACGCATCTCAGAGTACCTAACATCACACATAAAGAGTAACCATTCAATAAAGTACTGGACTGCTGTACCTTTAGATCCATATACAGGAATGAATCATTGCGTTTAGGAGGAGAGAAATTTGAGATAAAGAAACATATAATGGAGATACAGTAAAACCTCTATAATTCGACATTCCGAAAGCCAGCAAATCCCTAAAATCGGCAAGATTTCAAAATACATACAGTGTTAATTTTTTCCGATGTCCAGCAAATCTCCTGAAGTTTGGAACAGCTGCTTGCACTTCCTGGCTGCTCTATCAACTTGAGCTGTTGTGGGAGCTTGGGCATTTTTTGGCTTCAGTGGGGTGGAGCTTCCCCAGCCATTTCTAGGTTAAGTTTCTAAATACCGGCAAACACCAAAATCCGGGAGGTACGTGGGCTCAACTGTGCCGGACTATCAAGGTTTTACTGTACAGGTGATTACATATGTAATATGAATACATTTCCCAATGGAAGTATTTTGCCTCTGTTTTGCTTTCCTTTGATCAGCACATCTAGTAACATTATTGAATAGCATCACTGCGCTGAAGCTTGCTGTCTCATTTCCCCATTGCTTTTCAGTTCATAATTTTGCCCATAGTTTAAGATAACAAGGAATGATTTTTTCCAATAAGATTTTGAGTAATTATTTTGAATTGCACTTTGGTTAGATGGAAACCATTTGATCGGGAAGCATATCTACTAAAGAATCAGCAACAACGAAAGGTCCTTGATGTGGATCATGATAAGAAATTCTTCAATTCAGTGACGATACCTAGGGTATGTGCTGTGCAATTGTATAGTTCTTGTTCCATACCTCATTCTCTTCTTGCTCTGAAAGTTTGAGTCTTTGTTTCTGATTCTTCAGCCTTTTGCTTCTGATGACAATAGTAATCCTAGCATTTGAGTTGGAACCTGATCACATCATTGAGAAGCCTTAAAGCACTTCATAGAATTTTACTGTAGAATTCAATGATTGGGTATATGTAGACAATTGAAGCAGCCAATTGACATAACACAGTGTCTCACAAACAGCCATGAAGTCATTGACAATTTTACCTGATGTGACTGTTAATTCAGCTTTCAATTTTCAATCTGCAGTTCACAGTAGCAACACAAATTTAGAATTCCCTTCTCTACTGTGCTATGGAGGTTTATGCTACAGCTGAATCAAGCAATTTTGCTGGTAATATTAATTTATCAAATCAATACCTTCACTTCACTACACTTTGTAGGTGCTGACAAGAAATCCCTTTCAAACACATACGTAACAACCTGTAGGATCCCATTCCAATGGAGTAATTAATGTGCCACATTAATTATAAAGTTTGTCCCCAGATACCATCAAGCACTTGATGTCTGGGTAAAAGTGCGGAAGCTGGAAGCTATCAATAACTTTTTTGTAGAGAGCAATTCATCACTGTCAATGCTTTGGTGGAATTGTACCTATTCATAACAGGACATTAAAAAAACTATTGACTCTTTTCTAATGATTTCTGCATGCAGCCAATCCAGTGATTTTAAAACAAAAGTGTTGTATTTAAAACATTTTCCACGATAAATGACAAACTCATCTCTTTAAAAAAGGAGATTGGGATCTGCCATGTAATTATAGACCAGTCAGTCTAGAAAGTCTATAGTGGGCAAACTCAAACAGAAATAACCATTTGAAAAGACTTGGGTTGATTAAAGACAGTAAATATGATTTATAATAATAATCCTTGCATTTGAGATAATGCTTTTCACATCTTCTAGATTTGTTAAAGGCAAGACTTTGACAAATTTAATAATTTAATTTCTTTTGATGATATAACTGAGAAAATAGATACATATGGATTTTCAGAAAGTCTTTAATAAGGTTTGTTAAGAGGCTTGTTCAAAAAACAAATTAGATATGGTATTAATGAAAAGGTAGCAGCAAACAAAAAAATGACCTGTGTTATATGGTTTACATGTTCAAATGCAATTACATCCATGGTTGTTACCACAGGAAGATCAAGTCAAAGGTTGGCAAGCTAGTTACACACAGGAACCCCATCTCTGACTTCCAGCAGTCAGATTTCTGGGGAGCTTTTACTATCTGTGGAAAGCTGATGTTGGCTAATCTAATGTGCATGTCAGCCTGGCTCAGTCGCTCGCACTTTCACTCTCTCTCGTCTCTGAGTCAGAAGGTTGTGGGTTTGAGCTCCCAACATGCTCACTAAAACATGTTGAGGACTCAGAACCCATATAGTCTAAGATGATGTTCCAACATAACGTTATGGAAAGAGAAAGAGCGCCCCATTGTCAAACAGTGTTCTTTGATTGAGATGTTGAACCTCACTCATTTTCCCCCTCTGTGGGCGGACATTAAAGATCTCCCACGGCGCAGTCGGTGGGGAAGAGTTGGGAGTTTCTCTCTCTGTCGCTCTCTCTCTCTCACGATCCTGATCTTGTAGGTTGCAGGGAAACACTTTAGATCTCAAGATGTTATTTGTGGTGCAGGGTGCCATACACCTGCTGTTTCAAGACCAACAATATGCATTTACAGGAGTACCCATTAACACATGCCTAAATGTAACGCATGTTAGGCTACACCATGATTGGGGTTGCAGTCCTCTCCCAAGCATTTGATGACTTCAAAAATCCCAAATCCTGATATTGTGCAACCCAAAGCTATCCTCAATCTTGAAATTGCATTGTTTCACTAATGGGATTTGAAGTGTGATCTATGCCATTGGATAGTGCCCAACACTAGAGCAGTCTTCGGTGTAGCATGTGCAGCGACCTCACTAGCCATTTTATCGGAAATGCTGCAATGACAGTGGCACCTCTTGATTCTGCCCGGGTATAAAGCAGGGTGAAATGTTATAGACCACAATTATTGCATTATAACAGAGGGGCCATCCTGTATATAGTTAACTATAGATCCATCAGGCTGACTTCAAAAATTGGAAAACTTTTTCGTCAATCACTAAAAACAAAATGGAATATTACCTGGAAGAATAACTTAATAAATCATAGTCAGAATGGAATCAGAAGGGGTAGATCTCATCTGACTAATTTCATTGACTTTCTTTGGACTCTGGGAAGCCATAGCATATCGTGTATCTCGACTTCCAAAAGGCAGTTTACTAAATGCTACATGAAAGACTCCTTCACAAACTAGTCACCCTGGTATGATTGTGTTGCAGGTTTTTTCTTGCCTGGTTATTTGATTGAATTGATTGTGAGGTAGTAATCTAAATCTTATAATTTAATAACTGGTTTAAAAAGCATGAACGCTCTTCATTCCACTAATTTGTGGAGTCCTGCTCAGTGATTAGAGCATTCGCCTTACAAGCGAGAGACCTGGGTTCGATTCCAGGCAGGGCGAAACCTTGGGCAAGTTTCCTTACTCCATATGCCTAACAATAATCCCTCAATTTAAAAAAAATTGGTCATTTCAACCCACAACTGTTTGTGTGACACTGCTGTGTGCAGTTGGCTGCCGTGTTTTGCCTACAAGTATGCAGTCAATTCACTTTACCTTGTATTCTGTGAAGCACTTTAAGACGTCTAAAAGATATGAAAAAGCACTATATCAAATGCAAGGATTTTTATTTCTTCTTATTATTAATATATTTTGAATATACAAGTTAGGACCAGCCTTTGGCATGTTTCCTGACACTTTAGGTTTCGAACCCATGCCATTTCCAACTTTTTAATTTCTGTGGTTTGTTCCCTGACTTAGTTCTATTTCTCAATGTTTTATAGCATTAAACAACTCAACTTATTTACTGATTACCATAAAAACAACACAAGATATTAACGTTTCAATTTTGTTGTTTTGTTTCTAACAGCTCAAATCTACACCAGTGGAAAATTCTTTCTCAGGTGAAAGAGCAATGGGTGCTGTGTTTCGTGCTCTACCTGTGTACAACGTGAGTTATGATTGTGTTCGTGTTTTTTTGCAGAACAAATAACCTTCTCGGCATCGGTTATCTAATATGATGTTTCTCTGTGCATTTAGAAATAACAGTAAATTATTTACAACTGTTAACTCATTAAAAGACTTTATCAGATCCTCAGAAACTCTCCCACAACTGTAATCTGCAACACACTTATTTTGTAGCAATTAATCTTTGCTTTCAAATGTTGGTTTGCCTAGAGATGCGAAACTCCGAGCTTGCGCTTTCCTGCTGTGACAGCAGGCAAGTCAATACAGACTTCTATAATCAGCATTGAGGAAATTATACATGTTTTGGGTTCATAAAATTAGAGACCAAGTTATGAAAAATCTCAAAAGAAATTGTTTGGTTCTGTCTCCGGATCTTAAGGTCACAGTTGACATTGCTTTGATTTGGCTGGTTTATTTGAGCAAGACTTTTGACAATCACAGGAAGGTACAACAGTAGGCTGTAAAGATAAATTGTAATCCCAGATTTGATATAGCAGCTGTAACATTAAAAAGTTTCAAAGCACTTCATTGGTGTCAAATGTAGTCACTGTATATTTGAAGCCAGTTTGCTTATACAATTCCAAAGTCTTCCAAACAGTCAAGATTGTTGGCCAATATGAGAAATTACCTTCTCTTTTTAAGAGATCTTTAACGTCTTTAGTTTCCCCGCAACAGACAGACAGGACTGTAATTTAAAGTCTGCAGTGAAGGACTGCATCTCCCTCAACACAAAGCCACTCCCAGTACTGCAACGGAGTATCAGCATGGACAATGAACTCCTAAGTCCGAGCTTGTGGCTTGAACTAACAAGCTGGTGATCATGAGATGAGAATACCACCAAATGAGCCAAACTAAAGCTTCATGCATTATAAAGACTCATGATGATAGAGAAGCCACACAAAATTGCAATGAATATACAGCTCACTTAATATTTATACTGTTAATAATGTAATGTAAGCTTAAACAAAGGTTGACTAGATAATTACAATTATTAATGTACTCTTCACAGTATCATACTCACCAGCAGTATTCACACCAGCAGTATGAATTATTTGATTTCTATCTTAGAATTATGGAGTAGCTGATCTGGAGAAAGCCAAGGCTACAATTTAATCTCCGCAGAAAGGGGCGGAGAGCTTAAATCATATTTTTGTTATTCCTTGATAGATTTACAGCTGTAAAATGATCCCTCCTGCATTGAACAGCAGTAACAACTTGCATATATATAGTGCCCTTCAAACAGGGCAGCATCTTGAAGCGCTTAACAAAATATACAATTAATTCATTTTACAGTATATTCTGTGAAGCGCTTTGAGACTTCGCGAAGACATGATAAGGCAAATGCAAGGATGATTATTATTAACTGGTGGAGCTTCACTGTGACTTGTTTTTAAACAGTTGTTACTGGAATAATCATGTTACAGTACTTCATACTCCACAGATTGTTCCTCTGTTCCAAATAACAGGCCAGTTGGATGAACTTTCTAAGGAGAGAATCCTCAGTCCAGATTCTATTGGGAAGTTTGTTGTGGGAAGACGGAGAGGATCTTTACAACAAGTTCCCAAGGTAACTACTACTGAGCTACCAAAAACATTGCAACAGAGATTGCACTGAATTCATTGTTTTCAATTATTTAACTGACAGGTGAAAATCTATTCTTTTAGTACTGTACTCTGTATTAACAATGAAACATGTGTCTTTACTAACTTTTATTAAGATGGTGTAATCGTAGTTATTGAACCTTAAAAATGATGGTTTAATTCATGATGGTTTGATGTAATGGTTGTCATAAGCATTATGGGTAGTAATGCCGTGATACCGAGGGAGAACTCGAGTCAGCAGATCTCAGCAGACTGGTTGAGACCAGACGATACCAGGAGAGCAGGACAATGAACAGAGAGAAAGTAATCAGGAAAATAACGCAGAGATTAGTTTAAGGACAGAGTACAAGGGAGGTTGGTTCAGAGAGACAGGTTAGTGTAACAGCTTGTATAAGCAGGAGAGGGCAAGGAATGCCAAGCCAATGATACTAAGATTGAACTAATCCTTCTAAAATTAACTGAATTAGCAGGACAGAGGACCTCGGGTGAGAATGAGAAATGCTGATTTGTTAATTGAATTAGAAGCTCAAAAGGTCACAATCAGGTGCTGATAATCGTGCCACATAGGAAGGACCGTGTTATTTGCTGAACGCTGCTAAAAGGTATAAAAATAGGAACTAGAGAAGGTCTTCAGTCAGATGCAGTCTTAAGTCGGTCAACTTAAATTCAGTCAATCAACTTTTCAGTCAGTGGCTCGACTCTTCAGTGGAAGAGTAGGAGAACAGGAAAAAGAGAACTTGGCCACAGAAGCTAGCCTCTGTGTAGGCGCTAAGCTGGGATTCAGAGACCAGCAACCGAATCACAAATCCAGTTGACCATGAAGGTCATTTGACGAGTTGCAAGGGACGAAGCAGAGAACTTCTGTCAAGCAGACTAACCGACTACCTGATGAAGGGTGTCTACCAACACCTTGTGAAGGGAGAAAAGAGAACAGTGCCAAGGCTGAAGAGAGAGAGAACGTGAGAGTGTCCTAAATCTACTACTATAGCTGCGGAGACATTGTGCAGAGGAAAAGAGAGAAAGAGAGAGCGTCTAGGGCTTCAGCAGCAGAGACACTGTCTGGAGGGAAAGTGAGATAAAGAGAATGAACAATCTGTTCTGCAGCTACAAAAACAACAAAATTACATTTATAGAGCTCCTTTCATGTCGAGAGGATGTCCCAAGGCGCTGAACAGTTAGGTCGAGACCCGAACGGTGGGGAAGGGTCGGGGTGGGGTCAGGGAGATGGAGAGTTGGAAAGAGGGGAGAGAAAGGAGGGCAGCAGAAGGCACGGTCAAAGAGGAAGGTCTTGAGACTGGCCTTGAAGGAGGAAAGGGAGGAATCAGGCAAAGGAATTGCAGGATGGAGTTCCAGAGTGCGTGGGCAGAGAGGCCCGGCAACGGCTGAAAGCCCTGCCACCGATGGTAGGGCGGTTCGGATGAGGGACATGGAGCAGGCCAGAGTCCACTGAACGGAGGGGACGGGCAGGCTGATAGGGAGACAGCAGGTCGGAGAGATAGGCGGGAGCGAGGCCATGAATGGCCTTGAAAGTGAGAACAAGGATCTTGAATTCAATCCTCTGAGGGATGGGGAGCTAGTGGAGACAAGCGAGGGTGGGAGTGATGTGGTCACGGAGCCTAGTGCGGGAGAGTACACGAGCTGCAGAGTTTTTAATAATCTGCAGCCTGTGAACGGAGGAGCTGGGAAGGTAAACAAGGAGAGAGTTCCCGTAGTCGAACCTTGATGTGATTAATGTGTGAACAAGTGTTTCGACAGCTATCAGGGCAGCAACAGAAATATCATCTAGTCGAGAGGGGTGAAAGGGTAGAGCGAGAGCTGAATGGGTATTATAATCCAATCTTGAGTAGAATGTCTTGGCTTCCAGGCTGCCCCCACACTCACCCACATGCACCCAGCTCATGGTCACACAGCAATCATGGATAGTTTTGATTACAGTTAACTGATGTTTTAACCTTGTGTGCGTTATATGAATGATTTTATAAGTAAGTTGAGTTGGGATAATATTACTCGCGATTCAGTTGTTCTAATAAAGTTGTCTCGTAAAGTACTAATAAAGTACTGATCGATTGTTTTCCACTTATGCTGTTTTTTTTAATTAATTGTGTGGTTAATAAAATTCAAGCTTCTTCATATTCCGATCTCTGACAGTTAAAATTGTATATTACATCTGTTTGTGTATATCTGTGTACATTGTTAAAACAGGACAGAATTATATTAAAAGAGTAATTGTATCAGTCCATTTGACTCATTCCTCCAGAATACCATCTTCCCATTACAGTATGGCGGTGACAGGAGAGGGCGGCAAAATTGATAAAGACAGAGCAAGCAATGCATGGTGGGGGCAGGAGGGAGGCAGCTTGGTAATATCGTGATCGGCAATGTTGGTGAGAGTGGGGGATGGACATCTTAGTAAAGGCAGTGGACACAATGTATGGTGGTGTATGAGGAGAGAGAAGGAAGAAAGAGAGGGCACACTGGTGTATATAACAGTATGATCACTGGGGAAAAAATGGCAGATTAAGTCTTTTCACTTGCAAACACAAGGCTGTACAAATAATACTTAGGCTGGTTAATAAATGCCTGGTGGCAATCCTAATCCACTTTTTAGGATGAAGAGCACTATAATACAACAACAACAGCAGCAGCAAAGTGTGGAGTCCTGTAGCTCAGTGGTTAGAGCACTCGCCTCACAAGCGCAAATCTGGGTTCGATTCCAGGCAGGGCGATATCTTGGACAAGTTTCCTTACTCCACACACCTGACAATAATTCCTCAAAGGAAAACGCATTTTACAGCACTTTACATGTCGAGAGGACAACCCAAAGTGCTGGAATTATAGCAGCTATATAATGCTGCTACAATAGGATGTAATCATTAGTCAATGCTTCTGCAATCACGGCATGTAAAGGACAGAATGATGGCCAGTTTCGTCAGCACAGGAAGAGATGTTGGTGGTGACCTGATGCCTTTGGAGTCTGTCTTTTGGCTTCCTGTGTACTGACTGTATTTTAACAATGGAGACGATTTATGCATTTTGAATGTTTGGGGAAAGTAAATGTCCATGTTACCAGTAGGGTCCGGTGATATATCGCTAAAACACGATATAATTTTCATATCGATACGCCGATATAGGTATTTCAAAAATATCGATATATCGAAAATATTGAGGTAAAAAATCGGAATGCGCGCATACTGAACTACAAGACCCAGAATGCTCATCTCTATACACAATGCACAGACCGAGGTGCAAAGCCGCCATATTGTATTCATAGTCCTCGAATACAATATACAGGTATGCAAGGGGTGGTGGGGGGGAGAGAAGGCTGGGGTGAGGGGGGAGAGACTGCTGGCGGGGGGAGGAGACGGCTGGGGAGGGGTGGTGGGGGAGAGAGACGGCTGGGAGGGGGGTGGGGGGGAGACAGACGGGTTGGGGGGGTGGGGGGGGAGAGAGAGACGGTGAGGGGGGAGGGGGAAAGAGATGACTGGTGGGGTGGGGGGGGAGCGAGAGAGAGACGGCTGGGGGGGTGGGGGGGGAGAGTGATGGCTGGGGGGGGTGGGGGGGGGGAGAGAGACGACGGGGGTGGTGGGGGGAGAGACGGGGTGGATGTGATAATATACAGATAGATAGAGATGGGGGGGATGTGAGAGAGACACAGACACAGACAGAAAAACACAGAGATGGAGAGAGTGAGAGACACAGAGAGAAAAATATATTTACCTCCTGAGGAGATAGGGCCCGAATGCGCGCGCACACGGAATGCGCGCGCACCCGGAACGCACACGCACTCCGAATGCGCGCGCCATGCATGCATGCGCAGTACGAAAAACTCAAAAATATAGATATTTCGGTATATCTCGATATGAGCCCATCGATATAACTAAATCGGAAAATTTCCATATCGACAGACCCTAGTTACCAGTGATAAGCAAACCCGTGTTATAATGAAGCACTTCATAATAGGGTTCTATTGTAATCGTAAACCTTAGATGACTGGTGTGGGATATGGAGAAAATTATACTTGTGTAGTGAGATGATCTTCCTCAGTTGGGATAAAGCAAAGAGATCTTATACTTTGTGGTTGTCCCTACTATAACTGACCTTGAACTGCTTGATGCTGGAATTAATAAAAGTGTCAAATGTACAAAATGTTTCTTCTTCATCAGAGATCCTGAACCTTGGACACAAAGATGTCTAATCTGCAATATTCTCAAACTGATTCAATGAGACAAAGCTGGCATTTTGATCCTTTTTCAGACTGAATAATCTTGTTATGATGTCAGACTTTGCTGATTTGGGGGATTTAAAATTCTCCATCTGCAAAATTTGAAATTCATAAATCCGTTTGTCAATATCATAAATTAGGCATCGGCTTCTCTCCTACCTCTCTGACCTCCTTCATTGCAACCCTGCCCCCCCATGCTCTGGACGTCGTCCCAACGTGAAAGGGTCTCTACAAATCTAATTTTGTTGTTGGCATCAAATACAACTAGATTTGTCTTTTACAATGCAATGGTATGATATAAAATCAGATGCTGCATTATAACAGAGGAATGTTATAAAAATTGCTTCTAGTCAGGGTTTCCAGGTGGTTCAGTCACCATTAAAATGCACTAAATAATACTTTGCACAGGAAGCTAGCTACTTTGCACTAGTCAGCAACAACCATACTCACAAGCATTTCCAATGATTACTGACATACAGTGGAAGCCAAGACACTTGTAGTAGAACTGGCCAGTTATCATTGGAAGGAATGTAGGCATGTATTGCATTTGTGATATACCATGCACCTGGGTTATATATACAGACCTGCAGTATAGTGAAACTGTACAATGAGATTGGACTGTGGTATCAAATGTAAAATAAAAATCAAGGCTGCATCTAATGTCATATTTTTGTATTACAGGATGCAAAGCATTCGTTACAAAGTCCTGTGACGTGCAAAGTTTTCAAAACCACTACACTGCCATCAGTCTTTTTGGGAAAAGACAAGCCTTGAGGAGCTCCTCTTGAAGTATCAACAGCTGTTTTTCAATTAAAAATATGAATTGTTTTGTTATTGTTTGCAGTATACTAATTGAATTTAAATAAAATATCTTACCATCTTACCCCTCCCGCCGTCTCTCTCCCCACCACCACCCCTTGCATACCCGTATATTGTATTCGAGTACTATGAATACAATATGGTAGCTTTGCAATGTGTATAGAGATGAGCATTCTGGGTCTTGTAGTTCAGTGTGCGGCATTCCGATTTTTTACCTCGATATATCGATTTTTCGATATACCGATATTTTTGAAATGCCTATATCGGCGTATCGATATGAAAATTATATCGTGTTTTAGCGATATATCGATATATCGCAGGACCCTATCGTGCACCATATTGACTAAAACCTAGTACCTGTACTTTCAAATGGAAATGTAGCTGCACTATGAGCAATGCTCAATAATAATCCTTAGATTTGATATGGGGCTGATAACATCTAATTGCCTTGCAGATAATTGCAGTCAAGTGAAGTGAATTGAATGTCAAACATGTGCAAAGAAAAGCCCCATAAACAACCATGATCAATTCTTAAAATTTTGAAAAAGTGATTTTTAATGGCCATCCTTAGAGGAGGAATGTCTCATGTTTTAATGTCCCATGCAATGAACAGAACGTCCAATAAAGCAAGGCTCCCCAAGTGCCAGCCTAAACTGTGAGCAAACTCCCAACACAGAACTTGAAGCCATAGCTGCTGACTCAAAGGCTAACAAACTGTCTCAAATATACAACATGTCATAAGAACATCAGAACATAAGAATTAGGAGCAGGAGTAGGCCTTTCGGCCCTTCGAGCCTGCTCCGCCATTCAACAAGATCATGGCTGATCTTCTCACCTAACTTTGATTACCTGCCCTATCCCCATATCCCCTAATCCCTCTATTTTTCAAAAATCTATCAGTCTCAGCCTTGAAAATGTTCAAGGACTGAGCATCTACAGCCTTCTGGGGTAGTGAATTCCATAAATTCACTACCCTCTGAGCCACAAGATCTGTGTACAAACAGTTCTCCTTTATGGATCTGAGTGGAGAGGCTTCCTCAGACCTATCTCCAAAGTTCAGGATCTAGCAGTGAATTGGGTTTGTGGCAAACACGGGAAGTGGTTACAGGGAGGCTCCAGTCTACATTAATCTGTCGATAAATATTGGGATGCCTCTGGTAGGATGGAGTGGGCAGTGAACAGTGAATTTGGTGGAGTGGAATCTGTGGATAGGGAAGTACAGTCACAGGAGATCACTGGGGAGACATTTGAAGAACCGATTTCAGAGTAAACTCTGAATTCAACAATTTTCTAAACTCTGTATTCTTCAAAATGTTGCAGAAGTAAAGAGTAAAGCTGGTCCCAGGCAGGATTTCTCCCCGGTAATGTCCAGCATATGGTGCAAGAATGATCAGGAAGCAATTCTTGCACAAAGCAGAAGGTGGCAGCGCAGAACAACTACAGAACTGAACAGGATTTAAAAATTCACACCTGGACAGGAATAATAACCATTACATTTGATATAGCACCTTTCACGTTGGGTGATTGTTTTAATCATTTCACAGGATATACTGTAAAGTGTTGTGACTGTGGCTGTATGGTGCAAAACCATTGTATTTCAAGCCTCAGACAACAATAACTGTTTCCAGGCCTCAATCACTATTCTGAGTTATCCACTGAGGAGTGCGCAGCACTATCTTGGAAAGCTTTTTTTGGATGGTTTCTCTCAGTAGGGCTGCTCAGCATTGCGCTAATCACAGAGGGTAGAGGAGCAGATCAGTCATGGGGTCTGTGCTTCTCGACTCTAGAATCTAAAGTATAATTTGCTTCAATGGCTCCAAGCAATCTTCTGCCTGCTCAATGGATTACTGGAATTCCCTAATATCCAACACATTTCATCACCAGTTAAATTTTTAAAAATTCTTTGCATTTGAATACCACCTCAACCAAAGAACACTTCTCAAACAATGGGATAGTATTGCTAATGAGCCAGGCTGACACCTATGCAACATGGTTGTTGGTTGGTCAACAAACACACCCAAAACTCTGCTTTTATGTAATGAAGTAATCATTAATTCACTGTGTAATCCTAATTAGATAGTGGTGATAATATTTATACTCATAAGAAACGTCACTTGCTATACATCTGCATTGTTGTCATTCTTGGAATAAACATTCGCACATGTCTGTTTTGTAGCATTGCATCGCAGCTGACATTTTGATGCTGTTAAGTGTAAATGTCAACATTTAGCTAATAAAAAAGCTGCATTTAGACACTTAAGGATTTTTTCCTCTAGGCTTACAAAACAAAATGTATCTTGGAATTTTGTTCTTTTACTTGCTAAACTTTGTTCTGTGCCGATTCCCTCACATTGTGAGTTTCTGATCAGACAGGGAGAGCAGTCTAACATACTTGGAAACAGTTCCATCTTCGACTAATCTCAAAACATTGAAATCAGCTTTGCCATACCTAAGCCTCCTTCACTGGTTGACTCCCTCACCTTTAAGGGCCCCACTTGTTACTTAATACTTCACGTTTTGAATAATTTAATCTCTTTTTAGTTCATTTTGCGTGAACTTTATTTTAATTGTCAAATGTTTGCTCCCTTTCTCTGTTCGTTATTTTCCTTTTTTTTAAACGAGTGTTTACACTAAACTGTGGATTGCTTTTTGCAAAATAATAATATTAATAAACTTTGCATTTGATATAGTGCTTTTTGCGTCTTCTGGACGTCTCAAAGCATTTCACAGAATATACTGTACATTAAAGTAAATTTTTGTGGGTGAAATGCAGCAGCCAATTGCGCACAACAGTGTCCCACAAACAGCCGTGGGTTGAAATGACAAATTTTTTTAGAGAGATTTTTATCAAGTGTGTGGAGTAAGAAATCCCGCCCAAGGTTTCGCCCTGACCGGGAATCGAACCCAGGTTTCTCGCTTGTAACGTGATGCATTTTGGGAAGAAGAATGAGGAGAGGCAACACAGGCTAGATCGTACAATCTTAAGGAGGGTGAAGGAATAGGGAAACCTGGGAGTTCATGTGAGTAAATCTTTGATGGCAGGACAGGTAGATAAAGCTGTTAAGAAAGCATAAGGGATACTAGGCTTTATAAATAGGGGCATAGAGTACAAAAGTCACGAAGGTATGATTCACCAGTATAAAACATTGGTTAGGCCTCAGCTAGAGTATTGTGTTCAGTCCAGAGCACCACACTTTAAGAAGGATGTTAAGGCATTGGAAAGGATGCAGAGGAGATTTACCAGGATGGTACCGGGAATGAGGGAGTTTGGTTATGAGGAAAGGCGAGAGAGGCCAGAATTATTCTCATTGGAACAGAAAAGATTACGAGGAGACCTAATAGAGGTTTTCAAAATCATCAGGGGATTCGATAGGGTAAACAGGGAAAACTGTTTCCACTGGTTGGTGTGTCAGTGATTCGAGGTCACAGATTTAAAATAGTTTCCACAACAAATGCAGAGGGGAGGTAAGAAGAAATTATTTTGCGCAAAGAACAGTTTGAATCTGGAATGCATTGCCTGAAAGGTAGTGGAGGCCAATTCGATAACAACTTTTAACAAAGAGGTGGATGGTTATTTGGGGAGGATGGGTTTACGGGGTTATGGGGAGAGAGCCAGGGAGTGGGATTGACTTTGAATAGCTTTTTTCAAAGAGCCGGCACAGACTTGATGGGCCGAATGGCCTCCTTTTGTGTTGTAAAATTCTATGATTCTATGATACCAGGTAAAGGCTGAGAATGAGCCACATCAAAGGATTGATATTTTGGTTGATAGTGTTATGTTTTAGATCTTGTCTAACCTAAGGATTGACACGCAATTTGTTACATTTGCTTGAGTGTCCTTTCCTAGTGTTATGGTTTAGCAAATTTATATATATTAAACATTAGAATTTATTTTCTCAAATTTTCTCTTCCCCGCCACCATTTGTCTTCTTTCTCTACTCGGGTACAGTTCCATTGGTGTTAAGAACATAAGAACATAAGAATTAGGAGCAGGAGTAAGCCATTCGGCCCTTCGAGCCTGCTCCGCCATTCAATAAGATCATGGCTGATCTTCTCACCTAACTCTGAGTACCTGCCCTATCCCCATGTCCCCTAATCCCTCTATTTTTCCACACCTTGCCCAAGTGACCATTATTTATGTTGAGCCTAGAATGTTGTTAACATTGTGGAGGCATCTCAGTGGATCTACTGTGGGGACCATCTCAACCAAACCCAATGATGTTCTGAGGAGCAGTAACCCTGGTTAATTTATTATTTTAGCGTGGCTTAGGGAGCAATAACTCAGTAACTTAGAGTAACTCAGCCTATTCCTGACACCATTATTTTTTGAAAATCTCCACAAGATCAGTAATCATGTTAATGATCTGAAACTGGATAAATTAAGATGGATAGCAACATGATGCTGTATGTAGATTCCAGTTACACATTGGGGGCCTGATATTCCACCTAGTCTTGCCCTGTAAGACCATTTGGACTAAAAATTTATGACACACAGAATTGGGGAAAAATACTAATTTTAATTTTTTTAAAGAACTTTAAAATAGGGCGAATTTGATTTTGCCATGATTTATTCTGCATGTTCTTAAGAGAAAATGGTCTGATGAACTTGGAAGATATAAAAATAGTGGCTTTTTTTTGTTCAACCTCATTGGTTTCCAGATGCTCCTCACTGTGACACTTACATAACTGATACTTGTAGAACTGACATTCCTATTACAGTGTAGATGCAGTTGTTTTTTAATTCTCCAATTCCTTTATAGACATAACCTGACCACAAGATAGTCATATCACTGATTTATTTCATTTGGATTCCACTCCTACTCTGTAATTAGCTTGTAGATCTGATATACAATGTCAACAGTGTAAAGTATGAAAGCCATAGTTTCGAGTTGTGAATAGTTGTGGGCAGTTTCACTTGTGACTTGGAGATATTATCATTTTAGAATTCTGTTCCAATTTCAATAGCTGAAAAGAATTTTCAACTAATAAAAGTTTAAAGAGTAATTCTGCAGTACAAGAAATTCTGTTTCAAATGTTTCATACATCACTTTGTAATATCATACAGGTGGAAATACGATTGATTGATTTAATGTTTATTTCAATAAGTTTAGACAGACAGACGGACGGACAGACGGATGGTCGGAACGGTATGGTCGGTTGGTACGCTCGGTTGATCGGTCGGTCGGTGCTTCATGCTTCCCTGATCTTCGTACTTATGCATTTCCTCACTAAATCACATCTCTATGGAGGTCTTTAGACTACTTCCAACAGTCTTTCCTGTTCCTTAATTCTACCCACAGTGTTTCCACTACCTGAT
Source organism: Hydrolagus colliei (assembly GCA_035084275.1). Taxonomy (NCBI): domain Eukaryota; kingdom Metazoa; phylum Chordata; class Chondrichthyes; order Chimaeriformes; family Chimaeridae; genus Hydrolagus; species Hydrolagus colliei. The sequence continues at coordinate 61,323,077 of CM068744.1, read as the reverse complement.
CACTTATACTGAAATCTTTCCTTTCCACTGTTGTAAGAGTGTCTTTTATCAATGTTTCTACTCCTCCTATTCAGGGATATACATTTCACAGAATGTTGTCTATACATGTATTTCACTATTTGGGGGATCAGCCACATCAGAAACCCATCACAGTGCGTAAGAGTTTCCAAACAAAACTGAGAATTCCATGCATCCCACCTACACATGGAAATCCCAGAGATAGAATATTGGAATGGAATTCGTTGCCACAGCCAATTGCGCACAGCAGTGTCCCATAACAGGCATGGATTGAAGTCATCAATTTTTTAAAAAAATGTTAGGTATTATTATCAGGCAGACTGACCTGAACAAAACTCCCTACTCACATAGAATCATAGAATCATAGAATCATAGAATTTTACGGCACAAAAGGAGGCCATTCGGCCCATCTAGTCTGTGCCGGCTCTTTGAAAAGAGCGATTCAATCCCATTGCCCTGCCCGCTCCCCATAGCCTAATAGACCCGTTCTTCCTAAATAAAGATCTAATTCCCTTTTAAAAGTTGTTATCGAATCAGCCTCCACCACCTTTTCAGGCAATGCATTCCAGATTCGAACAACTCGCTGAGTGAAAAAATTTCTCCTCAGCTCCCCTCTACTGCGCCTTGAAACTATTTTAAATCTGTGACCACGAGTCACAGATTCACCCACGAGTGGAAATAGTTTTTCTCTATTTGCCCTGTCGAAACCCCTCATGATCTTATAAACCTCTATTAGGTCTCCCCTCAATCTTCTCTGCTCCAGAGAGAATAACCCTAGCCTATCTAGCCTCTCCTCATAGCTGAAGTCCCTCAATCCTGGCACCATCCTAGTAAATCTTCGTTGTACCCTTTCCAATGCCTTCACATCCTTTCTGTAGTGTGGTGACCAGAATTGAACACAGTATTCCAGCTGAGGCCTCACCAAAGTCCTATAGAGGTTAGTCAGCACTTCCTGACTTTTGTACTCTATACCCCTATTTATAAAGCCTAGTATCCCATATGCCTTCTTAACAGCCTTGTCTACCTGTCCTGCCACCTTCAACGAGTCACTAACACAAATCCCCAGGTCTCTCTGTTCCTTCACACCATTTAAAATTGTACTATCTAGCCTATATTGCCTCCCTTCATTTCTTCTCCCAAAATGCATCACCTCACACTTCTCTGCATTAAACTTCATCTGCCATGTGTCTGCCCACTTTACCAATTTGTCTATATCCTCTTGCACATCATACCAGCTTTGGCCAGGCTCCACTGGCTCCCCATTACCAAACAGATCGACTACAAGATCCTCACACTCATGTTCATATCCACTCACTCCCTGGAACATCCCTCCCACTCTGGGCTCCTCACTCCCCAATCCATTACCTGATGCAGGTTGGCAGGAGCCAAGGCCAGGTTGGCAGGAGCTTAGGAAGCCCAGAATGTATGTTTGGGTAACTTCACCCATCAGGCACTGGCAGCATCAACCTCCATGGTTGCTCACTCCACCTCACCAAGCCAGTCAGGAACCTAGGTGTCTTGTTCGATCCTCAACTGTCTTTCCTCCACCATATGTAAGCAATGATTTGCACTGCCTTCCCACACCGCAATATTGCCTGTCTCCGCATTACCTTACCCCCAAGGACGCTGAAACCCTCATTCATGCCTTCATCACATCCAGGCTTAACTATGCCAATGCCCTACTTGTCAGCCTTCCCAATTCACAGATTGCAGATAATCCAGAACTCTGCAGCCAGTGTCCTCTACCACTTCAAGTTTCATGATCCCATCTCCCCCATCATCGCCTGACTCCATTGGCTCCATCATGCAGAGGATCCAATTCAAGATCCTGGTCCTCAAATTCAAAGCCCTTAATGTTCTTGCCCCACCCTACATCCATGACCTCCTAACCCCCTACCAACCTGCCCATTCCCCCGCTCAGCAGGTTCCTGCCTACTCCACGTCCCCGACCCATCTGTCCCACCATTGGCAGGCGAGCCTTTAGCCACTCTGCCCCCAACCTCTGGAACTCCATCCCACAGTCCCTCCGCCTCGCCCTCTCCCTGGCCTCCTTCGTCCCGCCTCAAGACCCAGCTCTTCAGGGGTCCCATTGGTCACTCCAAATCCTCCCCTCCACCCTCCCTTTCCGTAGCTTGGGTCTGAAACAATGACTGTCTAGCACCTTGGGGACGTTATTCTGACATGAGAGGCACTATACAAGTGTAATTTTGTTGTTGTTGTTGCTGGAGTCTAATCAGCTGAATAGCTTGGCAATGATATTGTCGATTGCACAAATCATCAGCAAAGCAACAGCAATAAATTGGCTGTGGTTTTAAAGTGCATCTACAGACTGCTTTTCTGGAAGTACATTGTGTGCTAAGGTTCCATATTTAATGGGAATTAAGCATGCTGAACACTCAATATTTGGGACCAATACAATCTTAAGCACTGCATTCCTGTCAACAATCATGTCTGTCATCTCCAGGTCATTTCATTACAACATTAGGTCTATGTGTTAATCAAAATATGGCTCTGATTTTTAAAAAAACACAGTACTCTGTGGATAACTTTATATTAAACAAGTCAAAACTGGTGTGTGATTTCTATCTCACATCAATATTCTCTGCATGATGGGGAGCCAATGGAGTCAATATTCAATTATCTGTCCATATGACTTGTGGTTAAGTGAATTTAGCTCAAATAATAAGTTTCATATTGCAAAGAGCAGATGACTATTTTTGTAGTAAGTGGTAGTACCGAATCCAAAGTGCATTCATAAAGTTCAGAGAACTCACTGTGCTGCCCTCAAAATTAGCTGTACTAATCAGTGTGGTTTAACCTTTAGAGGGTGGGGGAGAGGGGAGGGTGGGAGGAGGGGAGAGGGGTGGGTGGGAGGAGGGGAGAGTAGTGGATGGGGGAGGGGATGTGTTACATTCTTGTTTGTTAACCCATGATCCCATCAGCCTTTTCAGGTGGGCATCAAGATCCCATGATACTATTCAAAAGAGAAGGGAGTTTCTTTCAGGGTTCTGGCCCAAAATCCCCTTAATAAAATTGCTCATTCACTCCTTCGTTGTTTGGGGGGTATTGCTAACCACAAACTGGCTGCCACATTTGCCCACAAAATGCAAAGTCAATCAACTTCACAGCATATCTTGCGCTTTGAGACATCTATACAAAATGTAGGGAGTATTATTATTATTGAGCAAACCGATGAGCATTACCAGTGGAACAACATTATGGCACCAAATTAGCAATTTCTGCTGTGGCAGACCAAGGTGAAAAATTGAATGGTAAAAGAAGATCGGTGAGAGGCAATATCACTCTGGTGCAAAACTTCTGTAAAATCACTGGAAAGTATGAAATTATAGAATTTTGTGCAAAATTGCCTTGGTCAGAAGATTCCAGGTTCAAACTCTAGATCCGGACACGAGGAGGAGGTGAATAGGAACAACAACAACAATAAAATTATACTTGTATAGCACTTTTTACATCAGGAGGATGTCCCAAGGCGCTGGACAGACATTGTTTCAGATCCCAAGTTAGGGTCGGGGACGGAGAGGGTGGAAGGAAAGGGGAGGATTTGCGCTGACCGATGGAACCATCGAAGAGGAGGGTATTGAGGCGAGACTTGGAGGAGGCCAGGGAAGGGATGAGGCAGAGGGACTGCGGGATGGAGTTTCAGAGGTTGGGGGCAAAGTGGTTGAAAGCTTGTCGCCAATGGTGAGGTGGATCAGGGGACATAGAGCAGGCCAGAACCTGCTGAGCGGAGGGTGCAGGCAGGGTAGGGGGTTAACAGAATGTAGATGTAGGATGGGGCAAGGCCGTGGAGGGCTTTGAATGTGAGGACCAGGATCTTGAATTGGATCCTCTGGATGATGGGGAGCCAGTGAAGTTGGGCGAGGATGAGGGAGATGGAGTCACAAAGCTTGAAGGAAGGTCGAACAGGATGCTTTTCAGGGACTACCTGAACATGGGGATGGAAGAACGGACAAGGCAGAGGGATAGAGAAACAATGTTCGAATGTTTGGGGGCATAGTGACAGAAAGTGTGGCCACCAATGGTATAAAGGAGCGCATAGAGGATAAAAGAAGGCTGGAGCCAGTCAGATGAAGGCAGTGGGTTGTGGAATGTGGGGTGAACAGGTTGGAGTGTTATGAGGTGCCAGGGCATGAAGAGATTTGAAAACATGTGTGAGGATCTTGAATTTGACCCGTTTGTGATGGGGAGCCAGTTCAGGATTGCAGTATTCATAGGAATTTTCTGGCAGTGTCTTGGCCAACACCTCTAGATTAATTACTCGTTCATCTCATGGTTGCTTTGGGACATTCCTAGCACAAAATGATTACTGCATTTGCCTAGAAAAATAAGTAACAGCACTTCAGGAGTCCTGTAGCTCGGTGGTTAGAGCACTCGCTCTGGGTCCAATTCCTGTCAGAGTGAAACCTTGGGCAAGTTTCCTTCCTCCACATGACTAATAATAATCCCTACAAAAAAAAAATGGGTCATTTCAATCCATGACTGTTTGTGGGCAGTGACCTGTGCGCAATTGGCTGCCGCATTTTTCCCACAAATATGCAGTCAATTCACTTTACAGCATAATCTGTGAAGCACATTGAGATGCCTAGAAGACGTGAAAAGCATTATATCAAAAGCAAGGATTATTATTATTAAAAATGGAAGTATGGAAAGCAACGCAACCATTTATTCTTTGTTTTACAAATTTGCATTCTTCAATTCCAGTAGTTCCATTGAATCTACACAGATGACAAATAGGAACATAGAAACACAGGAACAGAAGTGGGGGGGGTGGGGGGTCACACAGCCCATCAAGCCTATTTGAGCAGTTTATTAGGTCTTTGCAGATCTTTTATTCACAATGTTGTGCCCTTTTGACATACCTCTTAAAACCTCTACTACCCAACTATCTTTTCTTTAAATATTCCTACTGATTCTGCTTTCACAGATTTGTGGGATAGAGCATTCCACACCTTCAACCTGTGTACATAAGTTCTGACCCACTGTTTATCTGGGCATCTGTACAGCTTGAGTACAGAGTACAGAGCAGATGATGAATACATTTGCATTAAAACTTAGCTTATGCTTCAAAGCACATTTGAAGAATCAAAAAGGTTCTGCAGCTGGGTTATCAACCCTCCTCTGTGTTTAGTTGCAACACAATAAACAAACCAATATCTGTGCCCTAAAACTCATCTCAGTGCTTCAGACAGCAAAGCTTGGCTCAGTAAGCACACACTCGACTACATCAGCTTTAAAAGGTTTACTGTACTTCAAAGCGCAATGAAGGATATAAAACACCTTCAAATGACATACACATGTGTCTGTACTTCATTCCACTGTTTATAGGTGGCCTTGGTGCTTATTTTTTGTGGGATGCGGGAGGCGGGAAAGTTGACTAAAATTAACATTGTCACAGCAGGAAAAAAATTGTGTCAATTTTCTTTTTATTTATTATTCCCCACCTTCCCCTCCTCCTCCTCATCCACCAGTAGAAACAACCCCAAGGGCCCAGGTCAGCTGAGTTTAAAGCTATTCATTCAAAATGAGCTGTTGACAGTTGCTGGCGCGCTTTCGAAGAATGTGTGCCAGGAGAAGCAGCAGCAGGTATATAATGACAGGTTTAGAGGCCCAGAGGATGTTAGAGCTACTGTGACTCATTACAACAAGAGAAGGAATTACTGGTGACGGGTGATAAATTTAAAGCTCTACCATTTCAATGAATAGCTTGAAGTAGCAACCCCATTTCCCAAGCTCAGCCTCCATTGAGTGCATGTCAAAACAAAGGCCTGTGGACAACACAAAGCTCTGCACTGTGCTGAGCTGAGCTCCCTTCTCAAGAGGCAGGCAGTGGTTTTCTGAGCCAGTTCTGAACTGCATCAGATCATATGCTATAGCTGAGCTACAAATCATAGCATTGAAATATGTCACCCACCTGATTGAATGTGAACAGTGTGTTTGTTCCTTCGTAAGACATGGGTTTGCCCAGAATCCAGATGTTGTACACTTCCTTTCACCTTCAGGCTCTTGGCTTGTTGGCTGCACGCTCTTACAGTGATAAGCATCTGATTAGTGTTGATAAATATTAACCTATACTGTAATCAAAAGGGAAATAGTTAGGTAGGGGTATCTAAGGATATGGAGCATATGCAGTTGATATACAAATCAGCCATGCTCAAATAGAATGGCAAAACAGACAAAAGTACTCATGTTCCTGTGAAAGAAAAAGTTTTAGGACTGACAAAATTAAATAAAATGTTCTGTGAGATCTCAGAAAATTGATAATAATAAACCTTTTATTTGGTATAGCACCTTTCATGTCAGGAAGATGTTCTGAAATACTTCACAGGATACACCTGTACTGTAAAGTACAGTAAATGTATGTTTTAGAAGGGAACATGTTGCCAACCAACTTTGCATACAGCAACAACAAAATTATATTTGTAGAGCTCCTTCACGTCAGGACAATCACCTCTCCCTGCTCATCCTACTCGAACACCTGCATTCTGGTTTCCGCAATGCCCGCAGTACAGAGATAGCACTCATGAAAATCACAAACGATGTCCTCCCTATCTGTGACCAGGGCTCCCTCTGCCTCCCTATCCACCTGGACCTCACCACTGCGTTCGACACAATTGATCACACCATTCACCTCCATTGCCTGTCCTCCATCATCTACCTCAATGGGAGTACACTCACTTGGTTTGAGTCCTACCTTACAACCACTGGCACTACATTTCTGCAAATGGCCTTATTTCTCGCTTCCATCACCTGTGGTGTACCCCAAGTATCCATCCTTGGCTCCCTTCTCTATATGCTCCCATTCAATGATGTAATCCGCAGACACGTGTATGCAGATGGCACTCAACTCTACTTTTCCACTCCCAGCTGTAACCTCCAGTCTCCTGATGTTCTGTCAACTTATCTGTGGGATATCAAGAGCTGGATGAGTGCACTTTTCCTGCAGTTAAACGTTAACAAGATGAAAGCAATACACTTTGGCTCCAGTCAACATCTGCTATCTCACGGTTCCGACCCTCTTCAACCTATCCGACCTGTCCCTAAAACTCTCCAAACCCATTTGCAATTTAAGCATAACATTCGTTCCCTGGTTATCCTTCCTCACCCGCATCTGACCTGCACTGCTTTCTACCACCTCCACATATCGCCCATCTCCGACAATCCATCTCCCCAAAAACTGCCGAAACCCTTATCCATTCCTTTGTCACCTCTTGACGGGAAACATCAAGTGCCTTTAGCTATGAAGCAGAGCTGACACAAATTGCAAGGAAAAGAAGCTTCAATGAATCTCATGATTTATAGATGCTCCTGAAATAGCCTCAATCCAGCACAGTTATTTCCTAACAGGTCCTGGCAGTTCATTCATATCTATTTCTTTAATTTATAATTATTAGCTGATGTTGATTTGCTTCCACATAAATAAACACATTACTTGGGAGCTCAGTTGCTTTTCCTTAGACTAAATATACACTGATAGTTTAGCTCTCTGTATTTTTGTGAGGTCAGCATCCATCAGATGCAATGCTGATGAACCCAAGGCACAGCAAGTTTTATGTATGGACAGGAATGGATCACTTTTGTAGAAGTTTGATGTGAATAAGGTCCTGGTTAGCTCAGTTTCACAAGTACAGATATTTGTTTTGTGTTTAATGGCAGGGCAAATATCAGAGGATTTGTGAAATGCAACATCTGCCAGTGCAGACGTTTTCATTCATATTTTTATGGAGTCCTATAGCTCAGTGGTTAGAGCATGCAACTCGCAAAAGAGAGACCTGGATTTGATTCAGTGCAGGACAAAACCTTGGGCAAGTTTCTTTAATACACACTCCTGATAATAATCCCTCAAGAAAACAAACAATAATAAATTGATCACTTCAATCCATGACTATTTGTGGGACACTGCTGTGCTAAATTCGCAGCCGGGTTTCGCCCACAAATATACAGTCAATTCACTTTACAGTATATTCTGTGACGCGCTTTGGAACATCTAGAAGATGTAAATACAGTAGCGCTATATCAAATGCAAGGATTATTATTATTAATATAAATCCATGCAATTTCCGAACCTCTCTCCGTCTTGGTTCAACTTGCTTTGGGACATCCAATACATACTATGAAGCCACATCAAAAACCTGATGAGGAATGTACATTGAAACCAGTCCCAACCAACTATTGAGTTCTTGGGGTATTATTTTTTTTAATCAATTACACAGTTCTTGATCACCTTATTATTCTGTGTATCACGTGTGGTGAAACGATGCTCATAAGGAAAAACATTCTTTTTAAAAAGGGAATCATTTTCTATGATTGAAAAATTCTGATTTTCCTGGAGTCTTGTTGTTCTTCTAATTACCTTGAAAAGATAATCATACACTGTTATAATATCTCCATTTCATTTTTGTCACTCACTTGAGGCTTAGATCTACAAGCAACCAGCAGTAATCGGGCCAGGTTTTGAACTTCCTAATTAATTATCTGTTTGAAATAAACATAGAACAACAACAACAACAAAATTACATTTATAGAGCCCCTTTCACGTCGGGAGGACATACCTGCCAAGCTTCAGTTATCGATTTTAATCCTTGCTCATAAACCTATGTAACTGTCCATCTTCCTTGGGACATCCTCCCGACGTGTAAGAGGCTATATAAATGTAATTTTGTTGTTGTTTTTTGACGAGATAATAAATTGAGGTCCCATCTGCCTGCTAAGGTGGACGTTACATATCCCATCCCACTGTTTGGAAAGAGAAAGTTTCTCCCGGTTTCCTAGCCGACAATCCCCAATATAAAATTAAACATTGACATCATGGCTGTTTTGGGATCTCTTTGGGGGACATTATAAGTGTACAAATTCGCTGTCTGTTTACATACAAATAACAATCACAACCCCCGTTTTTTGTAGCAAAAATACTTTTTATTTAGTAACAAAGATTTACTGGTAAACGATTTACAACAGATAAAATAAAAAAGGAATGTGCATTTGTAGTTAAATATGGCAACTATTTTGTGCTTTGACTTTGAGACTTTTTGATGACACGATAAGGCACTAAATCAAATGCAAGGATTATTATTTTATGGAAGTGGACAGAAGGTTAAGATCATAAGAAATGCTGGCCCTTACATTTATTTTTAACACGATGACAGTAGGATCTCTTGCTTCTTGTATAATTTGTAATGTTTCTTACTGTAGAGATATCACAAGATCACAAGAGTGGAGCAAATGAAGAAATCCCTTGGGCTCATCTGATCTGTTTCTCTAAGAATACTCATTCTACTGTGCACAGCACCCAGCTGCTTTTTTTAAAAAAAATGAGCCCAGGGCCCTGATCACATTCCATAAATTCAGCATTCTGTGTATATTTTACCAGAAAACGATAAATAATGTAATGTGCATTCAGTTAATGGGTATCCAGAGAGATTGCACATGAGAGAATTGTGTTTGTGTTGAAAAGTACTGAAAGTGTGAGATACCTGAGCCAAGTTCAAGCCTATGCCAATTGCCTGGATTCAATCCAACTCAAAGTTATTCAAAAAAAAGGCAAAACTTGAGCCAAGCCCAAGTTGGGATCCAAAATAAACCTCAGCTCTTCCAAATCAATTTTTGATATGTTTACAAAACAGCTTTAACAGTTTGGGGTGATTATTTTCCTATTACATCACATAACTGACACAGTTTGATGGGTTTTCATTTTGAATATTCGAACACCCAGTCAATGGGTGTTCAGATGAGATATTAAACCAAGGTCTTGTCTGCCTGTTCTAGTGCATGTTAAAGATCCTGTGGTACTATTCAAAATGAGAAGCGGGTTTCTCTCAGTATCCTGACCAACAATCCCCCCAAATAAAATTGGTAACTTGTCTCATAGTTTTTTTGTGGGACATTGCTGTCTGCAAATTGGCTGTTGTGTTCAAATACAGTCATTACACTTCACTGTAAAATCATGTAAAACACTTTGAATCATCACAACTATTTGATAAGGCACCATATCAAGTGCAGGGAGGCCTGTAGCTCAGTGGTTGGAGCACTTGCCTTGTATGCAAGAAACCTGGGTTCAATTCCAGACAGGGTGAAACCTTGGGCAAGTTTCTTTACTCCACACGTCTTATAATAATCGCTCCAAAAAAGAATAATAAATTGGTCATTTCAATCCACGATTGTTTGTGGGACACTGCAGTGTGCAATTGGCTGCTGCATTTTGCCCACATATATACATATATGAAACACTTTGAGACATCTAGATGTGAAAAGCACTCTATCAAAATGCAAGGATTATTATTATTATTTTCCCATGTATTGGGTTTAAAAAAAACTTGCACTGACATAACAAAACATTCCATTTTTTCCATTACACTCCCTTTAATCTGGGCAATTTTTCTATACTACCACTTTTTTTTGTACAATAATGAGATGCTGACTTTCCTCATAGACTTTGCCATGGTCCCTGTTAACAGTGTGTTATTGTATGCCTCCAGCAGGTCCAAGCCCATCACGTCCCAAAGAGCCAAATAGAGCTCCACCGGGAGTCCATCACCTCCAGGGTTCTTCTTTGACAGCCCTTGTCAGTCCATTTAGGGAGAGAGGCCTGTCCAGGTGCTCCAAGCTCTCCTCATCCAGCACCTCAGTGAAACTAGAAAGGAAATCCCAGGAGTTTATGCTCTCTGTGAGTTTCTCACAGTACAGGTCGCCTAAAAGGATTTCCCAATCCTCTGCATACCAGCCTGTTCCGTTTGCACATAGCCCATTTTGTCTCTCAACCCAGCGATAACAGAGTTGGCTCTATTCACTTTCTGAAACAAAAACCATGAGCACATCTTGTCCTGTTCTATTGTGCGCACCCTGGAGCAAAAATGACCCTGGAGGCATCGGCGGCAAAGTGTGTAGCTTGTTGATGCTTTACCTCCTTGAGTTCCTTTAGCCTATTGTTGCAGGAGATTCTGCAGTTTGGTCTGTAGCCGAGGCACAACTTTCCTTCTGGTTTTTGGCTACTTGCACACCCTTGATGTAGCCTGGCTTCACCACCAACATCAAACCTGGCCCCTTGATTCCCATGGATGATCTGTAAAGCATCAGCGAAATTACATAAAGAATACTAAATCTCCTTTGCATCATCATGGTTACATTAGAGCCAGTAGGAATTGGAAAAGATTCAAAAGCAATAAAGATGGTTTCAGATATTATTGAATGATCCAGTGACAAATTGATGTTGGCATTCAATGATGACTGGAAAGAGCTCAGGCAACTGGAGATACTCAGAGGTTAGAGTTATAAATGTGGGATTGAAATATTTGATAATTTACATAGAAACAAGGAAGATTAACAGAGAATCAGCTAGAGTTTCCGAAAAGTTCTGAGAGGAGAATGATTGAAAATGTATTACTTTTGGTTGGTAAATTGATCATTTTAGAGGTCTTTCATATAATTTGGGTTTCGATCTGTTTTTAGCAACTACATTGCTCTGAAAGTGTGTTCAGATGTGTCCAGACATAATAAGTACTCTAGATCAAGAGAAACTGTCAAATAGACCATTATTATGTTTTTCCATGTAGATGAGGCTCCCATGTACTTGGGTCACTTTATCACAACAGTTTGCTCTTAAATAGCACAGAACGCTTAACACTTCATTTGTTCCAGGACCACAACAGCAACTTGCATTTACATAATACCATTTACATAGGAGAACAACAACAACAACAACAACAAACATACATTTGTAATAGCAGCTTTCACGTCAGAGGACATCCAAACACTTTACGTCTCAGAACATTTAACAGTGGTTAAGATGCAAAGCAAGAGAAAAGTGGAAAGGTGACCATAGACACGGTCAAAGAGATAGGCCTTAATAATAATAATCCTTGCATTTCATATCACATCTTTGAGAAGTCTCAAAACGCTTCACAGAATATACTGACAAGTGAAGTGACTCTATTTTGTGAGCAAAATGGCAGTCGCAATTGCTCACGACAGTGTCCAACAAACTGTGATCGGCCAATCAGCTAACAACCAGGTTCCTATTTACTGCTTGGTAAACAGAGGCTTGTGGATTAAGGAAACTTGTCCGGTATCTTACTTTGCCGAGAATGAAACCCAGGTCTCCCACTTGCGAGGCGAGTGCTCTAACCACTGAGCTATTAAACCCCACAATGAAACAATGCTTAACACAGCAAAGAATGGGCTACTTAAATTTCTGGAACGCTAACTATAATACCATCTTGAATGGGATGATTCAGCTATATCTCCAACTAGCTTTCTTTCTACATGTTAAATTTGGAAAGAAAAGGCCCATAATTTGAAGAAAGATTTTTCCAGGACGTAGGACCACAGATAGCAATTAAATCATTGAATAGGGACGAATGATTCCACTTGTCTGAATCCTCCTGGTTTTGAGGAATCGCTTAATTCATTGTCCAGAGATAAACACCAAATCTCTCTCTCATTCATTGTTCCTGAGTACCTTGCTTCCTTCTTTCACAGTTCAGCAGAAAATCTCTCCTTCCATCTATCCTGGCTATCACACTGGAGCTTAATCTTCCAGTACAGTACTCAAATCAACAGATAAAACTTTGAAGTACATATTTGCATGCAATGTGCAACAGTTATACATTTGGGAAGCCCCTTTGTTTTGTTCTGAAAATGAAGTTTCTTGACACATCTGAAACTTGAGAAGCACAGCAACGTTACACGACACAAACTGTGTGGTCATTACAAATAGGTAGCGCGCGCGCGGCTGTAAAAGGGCTCAACAACATTTTACATCCTAATTCAATGAGGAATGGCTATTTTACTCCATAAACATTTTGATTGGAAGAGTTATAGATCAGAGTTACAACAACAATTTGGGTTTATACCTTTCACTTAGGATAATGTCTCATAGCACTAATTTAGAGCCTAAAATGGGTTGCCATAAACAGCTAGTGAGGCTGAGACAGTAGCAAAATATTATGATAATAATCTTTGCATTTGATATAGTGACTTAACACATCATCTGAATGTCTCACAGAACTTCAGAGGGTTTACTGGAAAAGGAATTGACAGTATTTTGAGGGTGAAATATGGCAGCTATTTACACACAGCAATGTTCCATAAACAGCCATAGAGTGAGTCACGTATTTTAATTTGGGGGATTGTTGGCCACGACACTATGAAAAACTCTCTTCTCTTTTTGTATAGTGCCATGGCAGATGGGACTTTGGTTTAAAATCTCATCCAAAGGTCGGAACCTGTGACAATGCAACATATCCCCATCACTACATGGGAATTGGAGCAAAATTTGAAGACGAACAATATGAAAGGGCACAATGAAAGAGCAGGGGATTGTGATAAGTGCAGTGAGCTCCAGTAAAGGAGCTGGCATAAATTCTGTCTCTATGGCATAATGGTTTCCTATTCTATATTTCTGAGTCCAAGAACTGATGACTAATCCAATTTCATGCATTGAAGAACTCAATCCATCAACAGGACTATCAATCCTGATAACTTTGACATCTGGCAAATAACTGTTATTAAAAGTTTCTCGTTTTGAATAGCTCTAAGCTACCTGAGTTTGGTGGAAGGAAATGACTCACAAATACACTACTGTATTATGAAGCTTTCAAAGACCTAACCATTTCAAAACTAGGTTACAGGGAAAATTGCTCAATTCTATATCTCATTAGGTTGTCTTTCCTAGACATGTAACGCTACTGTTTATTTTATTGTGTCTTTCAATTGATGGCCAGACTTAAACACCATATCCCTCTTTAATTCATTCTTCCTGAGCACCTTGCTTTCTTCTTTCACACTTCAGTTATAAATCATCACAAAATAATAATAATAATAATGCTTGCATTTGATATAGAGCCTTTCACATCCGGAGGATGTCTCGAAGTACTCAACAGAATGCACTGTAAGATGTAATGACAATTTATTTGTTGGCAAATGTGGCAGCCAATTTGTACACCGCTATGCCCAATAAACAGCCATGAATTTTACTTGGGAGGTTGTTGACTTGGACACTGACATAAACTCCCCTTCTCTTCTTGAATAGTATCATGGAATGTTTAATGTGCACCTGAATAGACAGAGGAGACCTTGGTTTAACATCTCATCACAAGGATGGATCTACACATATGACGGATTAGTTTCTTATTGTCTTTTATTTTTAAAAGCTTGTGCTTTTTACAATTCAAAAATACTTTACAATCACTTTTGTCTTACAACATTTTACTCCCACAACTCTCTACATCTTCGTTTCAAGCTCTCCCTGATACTATTGCACGTGAAGGGCTCTATAGAAGTGCAAGTTGTTGTCGTTGGGTGTTAAGTGCCAAAGTGAACCCCAAATAAGAGAATTAAAACCAATGTGCTTGACTGGAACAGTAATGCACCCTCTGCTGCCAGTAGGGGTCATGATAGGACTATCACTTGTTTCCCTTCTTAAGTGTTTTACACAATACCCATTTTAACTTGCTGACTAACTTACAATTTTGATACTGCTATAAGATGTGAGAAAGGGATAAAGGATTTAATTTGATTAAAATGAGCCCATGCTTTGTAACTTGCTCTTTGATTAATTCAATTCTGCCAATTGCCAATGCCACGATGTGTACAATAATAATCCTTGCATTTGATATAGTGCTTTTCGCTTCTTCTAGATGTACAATGACATAGTGTAGAATGAGATTTGATATGTGATTTCTATTGATTTCTAACAGGATTGCTTCATAAACAAAAAACAGTATTCACAACAACTTGCTGCAAATCCACTGTTGTGATATGTTTTCACAGACAAATCTGCATAACATATTTCCTGTAAGCAGTCCCCACTCAAAACATATAATAATAATCATAATCCTTACATTTGGTATAGTGCATTTCCCTTCAGAAACATGCTCCAAAGAGCCTTTTATGTGTGATTAATTGAATCCGATAAATAAATAATTCTGGTACATATTGTCACATATTTCAGCCAATATCACTGCAAACATTGTTTTTAGCAGACATATAGAATGCTAAAGGTTCACTAGCCGACTAGCAGTGGAGCTCCTTGTTACACTAACTTCAATTCTAGATTGTCTATGATAGGGTAGAATGGGGGGCACTCGATAGTACGAAGGTTCGATAGTCCGAAGGGTTGATAGTCCAAAGGTTCGATAGTCTGAACACACAAATTTCCTATACCAGTGGTAGCCAGGGGGAGTTACCGCTCGATAGTCCGAACCGAAAATGAAATAAGGTTTGTTAATCCGAACGTTTCCATCCTTAGGGTTAGGGTTAGGGTTAGGGTTAAGTTTAGGGTTAGCGTTGGGTTAGGGTTAGGGTTAAGTTTAGGGTTAGCGTTGGGGTTAGGGGAAGCTTCGGACTAACGAACCTTCGGATTAACGAACCTTCGGACTATCGGGCGGTAACCGGTTAGAATATTGTGTGTATCAGTGCCCTAGGCAATCTCACCTTGCGGTAAATGCAAAGAAAAAAATTCCGACATTGAACCACAATGTCAGGACTTTCCCAATTGAAAACAGCTGCCTGCATATTGAAGCTGTGCAAAACGCAAAACTGTAGGAAAACACCTATACATTCAGCCTGCTACATGTCACCTGCCTGATGCACATCATTATTGGGCAGCTTTCAGTCATTCTACCCCTCTCTGGAACTTTGTCCCAGGGTCCTTCCAATGTATGCCCTTCCTTGCTACTTTTAAGGTCACCTTACAGTCTTGATATACAAAAAGTACTCTTTGGCAATACTTTCAGTCAGCTTTCTTCTACCCCTTCCCTCTTCAGCTCCTCATCCTCCCCTCCCACCCTGAACTCTGGTGCTCAACCAGATGTGACATCCTCCCAATGTGAAAGACGCTATCTAAGTATAACTGTGATTGTATGATGTAGGTATATCTGGCTGAAAAAAAATCCAGTCTTTGGATATACAACTGTCTATGGTCAAAGAGACCTGGACAATATCAAGACAAATTCACTGTATTAATAAATCTTTTTACTACTTCCTTAAGTCCCCCTTTCTGCACCAGGAAAAGTCTACTCCTAAATTCCATAGCGTTATCTTAAACACAGAATAATTAACGTCAACATATAATTTTCTCACAAGCTATTAAACCTGACTCATTTCCAGAAATCAGTGTTCTTTTCAATGTCTGCTGTAATGTATTGATGTTGGCAGTATGTACTATTTTGTTTGGTTTTCTTTTATTCTGATTTTTAATGATATAAAGGGAGGGGGTAATGTTGACTTTATCGTTCCATTAAAGATGGGACTGACAGTGTGCAATGTGCAGTGTTGTGTGCAGATAGTGCAAAACCGTGTTGCTGTTTTATGGCCTGGCTGTTTTTTTACACAATGAAATTAACTCTATCCACAATCTTCATACAATCCAGTTACAGCTGAAACTGCAGTGTCCCATGCACAACCAGTGATGGTAATGTGGTTGTGGTAAATCACAGGATCCTTCCTTCCATTAAATATATATATTTTAATGTTCACATGAAGAAACAGATGGGACCTTATTATACATCTGTCTGGTGTAAATTGACTGCCAGGGTACACAACGGTATATGTAGAACCCGACAAATTCACACACCAATACATTTATTTTCAACGAAAGTGTTGGATTAAACAGAATTGAAATAATAACACAAAAGCATTTTGCTTCTAGATCAGTTCTACACCTAAACTAATTAGTCACAATTGCTTGAAAGACATCACCTTTGATGTAATCATGTTTTGTTATCAAATTCATATCTTCCAACAATAAATTATTTTTAATAATTCTAATAATAATGCTTGCAGTTGACATAGTATCTTTCATGTCAGGAGGTCATGAAGACATCTCAAAGCTCTTTCACAAAATCTGTTATAAAGTGTAGTAACTGTATATTTGCTGGTGAATGCTGTAGTCAATTTATTTAAAAACATAAAAGTAAACAAATTAAAAGAAGCCAAATAAAGATTGATAAAGACAATTTAAATATTATAAGCAGGCATAAAATGACACAATAATTTAAGTGGACAAAGCTATCTATATACTGTACATGTACAGTACACGTGACACTGAGATGAGGTTGCAAGATTTTCCTGATCTACTGGATGCTACTTTCAGTTGATAGTGAAGTGTGAATTTAAAAAGGAAACATTATTGTACAAATCTGCAAAATGGTATTGTGAACAAGAAATGAAGGCAAATATTTTATTGTATGCGTTAACCATCTAAACAAATTTGATCCAGAAAGCATTTCTGATTTGGTAATACAATGTTACATTTCACATGTTGTTTAACCTGTTATGGTTTGACGTGTTGGAATTCTGAGATGCTATGGAACAATAATGGAAATTTTTACTATGCTTATTTTTCATCTTCAATTTATAGATGGCGTAGTCAACATGTAAAAATTACAAATGCACCATTGTTTCTCTGAATTAGATGTAGACGTACTGTAATGGCATATTCCTCTTTACCAAGATTTGTTACATGACAGAAATGCAGTGAGAAACATATTGTTGTTCTCCTGCCAAATGATTCCACAATTACATCATTATTCATTGCCAAAGCAGTGAAGGCTTTACATAATTCTAGCTGAAACGTGAAACTTGAAACTAGTAAACATAACTTTTATCCCTTTGATATACAGTGGATCTATTTGCTCATCAGTGAGATCAGATCAAATGCCTTGACCTAAAACCATGTAAAAAAATTAACAATAATTAAACTATGCAGTTTTAGTTAAAAATAGCCAATACAGTAATTAGAAATAAATTGTGTTTTCTTTGCCCACTTCACATAAACTGAGATTATGTCCGCATGAAGTTATAATTTAGTAGCTTTTTTTCTTGTGAGCACTGATGGCAAAGACTACGTCTTTTATTGTATCATACAACCTTTGTTAAACATTACTTTGAGTATTTAAGCTGCATGGTGCAGGTTCATTCATAATTAGCTATTCCCAGCATGGGATGGGATCTTTGACATCCTCCTGAATAGACCGACTTGACCTTGAGTTAATGAGTACACTCCAAAACTGCTTTGGGGGTCAGCCTGGGCCACAAGTTCAAAGTTTTGATTGAAATCATTAAAAAATTATGTTTAAAAATTCCAAAGAATTCCTCAAAAGTTAAGACTGGCTTCCTTTAGTCTCTCTTCTCTCATCTTAGTACTATAGAATTCCTTTGGTTAGAAATTAGGAAAGTCTCATATCTACTCACTTGGAAGTTAAATGTTATGATCTAACCCTTACAGAATGTCAATCGAAACAAACAAATAATTAGCCAGGAGTAAGAATCTCTTAAATCGACCAGAGTTCCCAATCACAAACTTCCTGACAGATAATGCTTCGATAAAATACAGAACCTATGCCTCACAAGAAAAATGACATAATTTTTAATTAATATAATTTGTTTAGATAACTCATCTTATGGTCTTTGTTTAGATAACTCACATATAACTCCCCAAGGCAAAGGGTGCATGATATTACGACTCTCAGTTGTTTTGTCTGATAATAATTTGTGACTTCTAATCTTTCCGTCTCATCTTATAATGGTGTGTCATGTTTTTAAAAAGACTCTTACAGTCTAAATAATGAAATAATCAAGTTTTCCCATCATTTTGCTTGGCCATGGTCTCAAAGGATGTTCGTGTGATACATGGACATGCACATTGAAATGAACCTGACATGGATTTGCAAACCAGCTGGCAGATATCTCTTTGGAATTGAACTGTAAGCAATAAAGAGCGGAAGAAATACTGCAAACTCATTTCTTTTCTATGAGTCCCTCCCTTCCCTCATTCAAACACAGCTCATAAAATAGCTCTATGACTTCACTTTCAGTCCTCTTTCCCATTCCTTTCTCCATTCATCTCCCACCTGTACATCAGGTGCCCATTCAGTAATGTTAAGTACTACTTTTGAGTACTTTGTTGAGACATACTTCCAACAAATAAAGGCAAAATAATATAAAATTATTTTGCATTGGAAACAAAATAACACAAGCAATCGTGGGAACATTAAAAGATCCTTCCAAAATGCTTACATGGGATGGCAAAAGACTGAACCCAATTGGCCTGAAACACAACCTTGTCTCAAGATTCTTTGACTAGGCTTTCTTCTACTCCACATGTCTGATAATAATCGCTCAAGAAAAAAAAATTGGCGACTCAACCACGACTTCTTTTGGACACTGCTGTGCGCAATTGGCTGCCACATTTCACCCAAAAAGTATAGTCAATTCACTATACAGAAGCGCTTTGAGACATCTAGAAGACGTGAAAAGTACTATATCAAATGCAACAATTATTATTATTAAGACCCAATATTATTATTAAGACATAATAGTACTGTATATAGTAAATCACTTATGTTGTAATAATTATAATACAGGGCTCATAATGGGCTTGTCAGTCCATTCATATTGTCCTACCTATTTCAATTCTGGTAATTTAACAAAGCACGACTCAGGAGTTTTTTCTTTCTGTTTGGTGTATTGTTTGCTTTAGCTTTGTTTCTTGTCCATGAAGAATAATCCTTGCATTTGATATCCTTTTGCTTTGCTATAGTACGAGTGTGAGAACGTCTGTGAGAATGTCCGGTAACATTTCACAAATGTCAAAAGGGTTTGACAGCATTTAACAAAGTTTTCTGTGGAATGAAGTGGCAGCCAATTTGCTCAAAACAATGTCATCGCAAACACCCATGAAGCAAACAGTTTTATCTGGACGATTGTTGGCCAGAACACTGGGAAAAACTTCTCTTTTGAAACAGTATTAGGTCCATCTGAACCACCAAATAAATAGCACTTGCAATGATTTGTACCTGGTTCTGCTTTCCTCATGGCTTGCTTTTTTACTATAATAATCTTGTTTACTTTTATTCCTTCCAGTATCGGGAGTTGATGTACCAGGGGTCCCAATATACAACGTGGTCTTAACCATTCAGAATTGTTACCTCACCTTGGCTAATCTTAAAATATGATTCCGACATGGGGCTTGAACCAACAACCTTCTGACTTAGAGGTAAGAGTGCAACAACTGAACTACAATTTAAAACTTTAAGAGCCTAAACATGTTCTTAATATTGAGGTGAAATTTGCAAAGACTATCACATTAAATCTGTTATGAATTGTTGAAAAATTTACCCTGCTGTCTTGGTGTTCTCAATAGTTAATAAACTAATAAGAAGTTACTTTGTGACAGATAGACTGGTATACAACAACAACAACAACAACATTGCTGTAGCTCAGTAGTTAGAGCACTTGTCATACAAGCAAGAGTCTTGGGTTCAATTCCAGGCAGGACAGGGCAAAACGTTGGGCAAGTTTCCTTACTCCACACGCCTAATAATAATCTCTCAAAAAAATAATAAATTGTTATTTCAATCCATAACTGTTTGCGGGACACTGTTGTGCGCAATTTGCTGCCGCATTTCATCCACATAATACAGTCAATTCTCTTTAGAGTATATTCTGTGAAGCGCTTTGAGACATCTAGAAGACATAAAAAATGCTATATCAAATTCAAGGATTATTATTATTATTAATATTACATTTTATGTGTGTGTGTGCCTCTCTCTCCCCGCGTGTGAGTGCCTTTCCTTTCAGGAGGATATCCCAAAGGCTGGACAGTCAGTATTTCGGACCCGAGTTGGGGTTGAATCAGGAAGGGAGGGGGGGTTAATAGGGTCACCAATGGCACGGTCGAAGAGCAAGGTTTTGAGGCGGGACTTGAAGCAGGTGGGGGTGGAGGGATTATGGGAAGGAATTCCAATGTTGAGAGCAGAATGGCTGAAGGCTTGTCTGCCAATGGTGGGGTGGGTAGGGCATGGATGTGGAGCAGGCCGGAGCCTGCTGAGTAGGGTCCGGCGATATATCGATATATCGGTTATATCCGATATAATTTTCATATCGATATGCTGATATAGACATTTCCAAAATATCGATATATCAAAAAATTCAGAATGCGCGTGCACTGAACTACAAGACCCAGAATGCTCATCTCAATACACAATGCACCGAGGTGCAAGCCGTCATATTGTATTCATAGTCCTCGAATACAATATACAGGTATGCAAGGGGTGGGGGGGGGGAGAGAGACGGTGGGGGGTGGGGGGGGAGAGAGGGACAGTGGTGGGGGGGTGGGGGGATAGAGGGACGGCGGCAGGTGGGAGAGAGGGACAGTGGTGAGGGGGTGGGGGGAGAGAGGGACAGCGGTGGGGGGGTGGGGGGAGAGAGGGATGGCGGCGAGGGGATGGGGGGAGAGAGGGATGGCGGTGGAGGGGAGAGAGGGACGGCAGTGGGAGGGGGTGGGGGGAGAGAGGGACGGCGGCAGGGTGGGGGGACAGACGAGAGGGCGGGGAGATGGGGAGGATGTGATAATATACAGAGAGATAGAGAGATAGATAGAGAGAGAGAGAGAGAGAGAGAGAGAGAGAGATGGGGGAGATGTGAGAGAGGACAGAGACACAGACAGAAAAACACAGAGATGCAGAGAGTGAGTGTGAGAGACACAGAGAGAGAGAGATATTTACCTCCTGAGGAGATAGGCCCCGAATGCGCGTGCACCTCGAATGCGTGCGCACCTTGCGCAGCGAGCATGCGCAGTACGAAAACCCCGAAAATATCGATATATCGGTATATCTCGATATAGAATCATAGAATCATAGAATTTTACGGCACAAAAGGAGGCCATTCGGCGCATCTAGTCTGTGCCGGCTCTTTGAAAAGAGCGATTCAATCCCACTGCCCTGCCCGCTCCCCATAGCCTAATAGACCCGTTCTCCCTAAATAAAGATCTAATTCCCTTTTAAAAGTTGTTATTGAATCAGCCTCCACCACCTTTTCAGGCAATGCATTCCAGATTCGAACAACTCGCTGAGTGAAAAAATTTCTCCTCAGCTCCCCTCTACTGCGCTTTGAAACTATTTTAAATCTGTGACCACGAGTCACAGATTCACCCACGAGTGGAAATAGTTTTTCTCTATTTGCCCTGTCGAAACCCCTCATGATCTTATAAACCTCTATTAGGTCTCCCCTCAATCTTCTCTGCTCCAGAGAGAATAACCCTAGCCTATCTAGCCTCTCCTCATAGCTGAAGTCCCTCAATCCTGGCACCATCCTAGTAAATCTTCTTTGTACCCTTTCCAATGCCTTCACATCCTTTCTGTAGTGTGGTGACCAGAATTGAACACAGTATTCCAGCTGAGGCCTCACCAAAGTCCTATAGAGGTTAGTCAGCACTTCCTGACTTTTGTACTCTATACCCCTATTTATAAAGCCTAGTATCCCATATGCCTTCTTAACAGCCTTGTCTACCTGTCCTGCCACCTTCAACGAGTCACTAACACAAATCCCCAGGTCTCTCTGTTCCTTCACACCATTTAAAATTGTACTATCTAGCCTATATTGCCTCCCTTCATTTCTTCTCCCAAAATGCATCACCTCACACTTCTCTGCATTAAACTTCATCTGCCATGTGTCTGCCCACTTTACCAATTTGTCTATATCCTCTTGCAGATGGCTACTATCCTCCTCACTGTTTACTATTCTCCCTAACTTAGTGTCATCTGCAAACTTGGAAACTGTACTCCGTACACCCAAGTCCAGATCATTGATGTAGATTACAAACAGCAATGGTCCCAAAACCGATCCCTGTGGCACACCACTGCTCACTTCCCTCCAATCTGAAAAACAGCCGTTCACTACAACTCTCTGCTTTCTGTCTCGCAGCCAGTTGTGGATCCACGCTGCCACTGTCCCTTTTACGCCATGGGCCCATTGATATATGAGCCCATTGATATATCTAAATCAGAAAATTTCCATATCGACGGACCCTACTGCTGAGCAGAAGGAACGGAAAGATTTGTAGGGGGTTAGGAGGTCGTAGAAGTAGGGTGGAGCAAGACTATGGAGGGCTTTGAAGGTGAGGACCAGGATCTTCAGTTGAATCCTCTGTGTGATGGGAAGCCAGTGGAGTCAGGCGAGGATGGGGGTGATAGGTTCGCAATCCAGTAGTTGGAAGTGCTCTAATATAATTAGATCATGTTCAATGCAAACTTAGAGATGAGAGAAATGGGAATATCAAGCATTGTCTTTAATACAGACAGATTATAAACAAATTTTCATACATATTTATTTTCATTAGAAAGGTTCCTTTCATAATCAGAACTAAAAAGTTTATATTTTTAGATGTGAAAGAAGCACAAAGGAGCCTTTCAGGGTATTGTGTATAATTATTGCAAAACTTTCCTTATTTGCTGCCAGGTGTCAAACAGTGCCAGACTGTTAAAGATACGCCTCCAGTATCCTAAGTGAGAGTTCCGTAGATTTGCACAGACTGTACAGCACTGAGACATGTTGTTCATCACAATTAGTCCGTTTAGACTCCACATGCGCTTCCACTCATCCTAATCCCCTCTCTCTATACCATCCCACATCCAATTATTCCCATTTCCATTGTGTATAATATAATACTGTTGAGATGTTTCAAAATGCTTCATAAGGTACAATACACTGTTCTAACGAAGGGTTGTAGACCCAAAACATTGACTCTTTTTCATTTCTCCATCGATGTTGCCTGACCTGCTGAGTTGCCCCAGCAACTTCTGTTTTAGTTTTACAATATAAAGTGGATTGACTGTATATTTTGTGGGTGAAACCTGGCAACCATCTTGCGCATAGCAGAGTCCCACAAACACCATGGAATTTTATTTAAGAGGATTTGTTGGCCAGGACATGATCCATTCGCCCACCATCCAGAAACTCCTTTCTTTTTATGAACAGTGCCGTGAGATCTTGAACACAGAGATAGGACCTTGGTTTAATGTCTCATCCAAAGGACAAGACCTCCAACCCCCAGCTCTGCATTAGAGTATCAACCTAGATCATGTGATTTCAAGTCCCAAACTGAGGCTTGAACCCACAATCTTCTGACTCATAGGCAAGAGTTCTGGCACTGAGCATATTTGAAGGGGATATTTTATCAGTGGCTTTATGTCAATGCAATAATTGTTTTGGTATATACTTTTAACATGTTTAACAGGACCATCCTTGCAGCACCCCTCTGCACCTCAACACCATGAGATGTCACAGCAAACACAGCCATGCCCCAATGCCTTTTCTTTACAGCTATTATCTTGGAGGTCTAAAGGGGCATCGTAATTCATAAACCAGAAGCAGATGCACTCATTATGACCACCATATTGCAATTGAAATCATGAGACTTGCTGACAAATTCGCTAAAACTCGTGAAAGCAAGTCATGCTCGAATGCCAGAGAAGAAACAGAATTCAACATGCCACAAGAGCACAATAAAGAAGGCAAAAGCAGTTTTCATGCATGCATTGAAGTGAATGATATGATGCCAGAAAGGAAATGAAGTCACTAGCTCTGTCTTCCCAAATCTTGGCAGGTCTTGATTGATAGGAAGATACCAAGGTTTCCATCCCCTCAAGGTAGGTATTTATTTACTGGAATTAGAGAAGACACAAAAAGGCAAATACTGTATATAGGTATAGAAGTTTGCCAAGAATTATTAAATTTCTATTACATTGTATAAGCAATAATAAACCACCAAAGACATTGCACTATTGTTGTAACTAAAGTATAATATAGAGCATTATACAGAGAGATTACGTTTCTGACTTCCAGCTCTCTTTGGTGGATATTTCTTTTTAAAGGTTGATTCACAATATTTAGCAACTACTCAACAGTACAATAATGCAAGTGTTTGGATTGGTTTCTTCTTTCTTGCCAAACTCTTGTTTTCCCTTCAATGCCTGAACTCTCTAGAAATCCCAAGTTTGTCTCAAGACTTCAAAAGCACTCCCGACTCAAGCTTCCTTCTACATCACAGAAATTCTAGCTGGGTCTAGGCTTACTTATTAACATAGCATTTCAAAGCATGCAGAAGGGATCAAGTTCTTAAATGCAATCTTTAATTTGGAAAGTGTTTTCTGTGAGTTCTTTTGAAATACTGTAATACCAAATTCAACTGTTTACTGGGCTCTGAAATTTTGCTTTAATAAACATGAACTCAAGTTGAATTTCACCCAACGAGTCTCTCCCTTCCATAACTTATCTTCAGTTTACATTCTTACAACTATATCAAGCTTGTTTCATCTCCTGACAAGGAGGAATAACCATATACTGTACAGTACTTTACTTGGAGTCCTGTAGCTCAGTAGTTAGAGCACTCGTCTTACAAGCGTGAGATGTGTTCGAATCCAGGCAGGTCAGAGCGAAATCTTGGGCAAGTTTCCTTACTCAACATGCCTAATAATAAACCCTAAAAATTTTTTTGGGTAATTTCAATCCACAACTGTTTGTGGGACACTGATGTGAGCAATTGCCTGCCGTGTTTAGTCCACAAATATATAGTCTATTCACTTTACAGTATATTATGTGAAACACTTTGAGATGTATAGTAGACATGAAAAGCGCTGGATCAAATGCAAGGATTATTAATATTATTTATATTATTACATCTAAGGAAAACTTCCAACAATTCTCCCTGATCCCTTCAAAGGTAATTCAATACATTTCTATCTATTTTGCATCTGATTGCTTGCTTCCTCTTTTCCCCCTGTGACCCCCCCCCCCCCCCCCCCCCCGCACCATTGCCCCAACATTATTATGTTTTACTCCCTTTATTTGTCCTCAGTTATATATTCCTTTGCCTCTGCCCTTATTCTCTGTTTAGTTTCTACTCATATCTGATCCTCACTCAGTTATTTCGAGTGACAACTTGTTAAAATGATTAGCATTCACTCCGCTGTCTGTTTGCAAAGTTAATTCAAGTGTGACTCTTTCCATCAACTCACCAGTCCTCTGTACACTCACCGACTTTTTCTTTCTCCACATCAAGGGCATTCCACCACTCATCACCCAACCCACCTACTAGGGTCCGTCGATATGGAAATTTTCCGATTTAGATATATCGATGGGCTCATATCGAGATATACCGAAATATCAATATTCGGGGCCTATCTGCTCAGGGGGTAAATATCTTTCTCTCTCTGTGTGTCTCTCACAGTCACTCTCTCCATCTCTGTGTTTTTCTGTCTGTGTCTCTGTGTCTCTCTCCTCTCTCACGTCCTCCCCATCTCTATCTATCTGTATATTATCACATCCACTCCGTCTCTCCCCCCACCCCCCCCTCCACCCCCACCGCCATCTCTCTTTCCTCCCACCCCACCGCCATCCCGCTCTCCTCCCCCCGCCGCCGCCATCCCTCTCTCCCACCACCCCTCCCGCTGTCTCTCTCCCCCCCACCACCCCTTGCATACCCGTATATTGTATTCGAGGACTATGAATACAATATGGCGGCTTTGCACCTCGGTCTGTGCATTGTGTATAGAAATGAGCATTCTGGGTCTTGTAGTTCAGTGTGCGCGCATTCCGATTTTTTGAGGGAAAAAATCGGAATGCGTGCACACTGAACTACAGTGAACTCGACTTTTTCGATATATCGATATTTTTGAAATGCCTATATCGGCGTATCGATATGAAAATTCTATCCGGTTTTAGCGATATATCGATATATCGCCTGACCCTACCACCTACTCTTTCCCTGATGATTCTTCCCTGTCATTTATTTTCAGATCACGTCCGCGCATCCTTCACCTCTCCTGCCATTCACAAGTTTTAATCCTTGCGTAAATAATATTCCTTGTATTTGATACAATAATCCTTGCATTTGTTATAGCACCTTATCATCTTGTTGAGACATTTCAAAGCACTTCACAGGATATACTGTAAAGTCGATTGACTGTATATTTTGTGGATGAAAAACATGGCACCAGTTGAACACAGCAATGTCCCAACAGCAGCAATTGAATGGCCAATTTGTGACATCCTCCTGACATGAATGGCGGTATAATAACTGCCTAGACAGCAGCTGCTGTTGACTGTAGACATATTATCCCTTGCAATGCTATACAATCAAGTGTTGCAAACTCTCTTTAAGATAGTTTTATGTTCTCCTGAAGGCCAGCACACTTATTTCACATGCCATCGCTCAGTGAAAGTCACCAGTTAGTCTCTCAGCAATTTTTCCCGCAGAGAGCTGCTCCACGATGCTACTAAGAGGCTTTCCCATTTTGTTGCAATTGGATTGCTTCCATAAGTGGGTAAATGTGTGCTTAATGCTTCCTAAACCCTTAATAATGGGATTACGTGGAATGACTGGTAATATTTACAGAGGCCTATCCCATACAAAGATAATCCTGGTGTTGCTGCCACTGCTGGGATCCAGTTAATCCCAAACAGTAGCACTTGTTAACTTTCAGCAGTTTACATTCTGTTTGCTCATTGCTAATTAAAACTTGAATTATGGTAACCTAAGCATGTGAAAAATAGTGTCTGATCAGTTTAGACAATTCAGGCCTCTAATAGCCAACTAGCACGCAAAGGGATCTTTAACCTACTCAGTGTATTAGCCCTATCGCATGCAACCACCCTGGAAGTCAGCCAGCAACATTGTGTTGAGAAAGAAATTCTAACGGCAATATTCGCATTTTTTTCCCCACTATTTTCTCATGTTAAACTGAGTGAGTTTGCTTTTGTCCTTCTCATATGAGTTTCCTTGAGCTACAACAACAACTTTGATTTATATAGCGCCCTCCATTCCGGACGGCGGCTCAGAGCGCTTCACAATGATGGATCCCGGGCCCGAGCCATGGGAGCAGGAAAAAGATAACAGAAGGCGCGGTTGAATGGAAAAGTCTTTAGCCGAGACCTGAAACTAGGAAGAGAGTGAGCGAGGGGAAGGGAGTGAGGAAAGGAATTCCAGAGCTTCGGGGCGTAGTGGCTGAAGGCACGGCCGCTGATGGTGGAGCGGAGGATTCTGGGGACAAGAAGGAGACCGGAACCGGAGGAGCTACAGTTGTAATATAGATGCCAATAGAGATGACACATTTGCCCGGCTGAAACCCTACACTGTCGTGCCCAATTTGCCCCTCTACACAACTGAGACTAAAGAGAAATTGATTATTTTATTTTAAGCATTCAACTACATAAATAAAATGGTCAATGTACTTAACAGTGAATACCCATGTAAAAGGCACGATATCAGATGCAAAGATAACAATTATTATCATTTCATTATTTCCAAATTGATTATAATATTAGTAAAATTCTACAAGTGAAAAGTTGAGAGAGATGTTTCTGCTTGAGCAAACATATCCTGCGATTAGCAAGTGAGCAAATGAACATAATGATACCAGTATATTTCGGTTTTGAATTGAGTGCACTCAAGTAATGCTAAATGGGCATTCACCAAGGTATCTTTTTAGTTATATCTACTCTCTTTTCATCCTACTTTTGGTGCTTTGCAATTACTAGTCAGCGGTAATTTAAGAGCAGAGAGTTGGGACTAAAAAAGGAAGTTAGAGGGGCAAAGAGACTGCATGAAAAACAATTAGCGAGTAAGATTAAGGGGAACCCTAAGGTTTTTTACCAACATATTAAGAGTAAAAGGTTGGTCAAGGATAGGGTGGGGCCAATTAGGGACCTAGGAGGAAATCTCATTGTGGAGGCAGAGGGCATGGCTGATGTACTGAATGAGTACTTCGCCTCTGTCTTCACAAAAGAAAAGGATACAGCCAATGCCATGATATTAGAGGAGAGGGCAGGAGAAATGGATAGAATAATTATAACCAGAGAGGAAGTTCTAAAAAGGTTGACGTTGCTCAAGGTGGATAAGTCACCTGGTCCGGATGGGATGCACACTAGGTTACTAAGTGAGGCACGGGAGCAAATAACAGGGACTCTGGCCACGATCTTTCAATCTTCCTTGGACACAGGGGTCGTGCCAGAGGACTGGAGGATAGCTAATGTTACTCCCTTGTATAAAAAGGGGCAGAAGGACAAGCATGGTAACTACAGACCAGTCAGTCTAACGTCGGTAGTGGGCAAACTTCTAGAGTCCATAATCAGGGACAAGGTAGATCTTCACTTAGAAAGATATAGGCTAATAAAGGACAGTCAACATGGATTTGTTAAAGGCAAATCTTGCCTTACAAATCTGATAGAATTTTCTGATGAGGTAACGGAATGGGTGGCTAATGGTAGCGCAGTTGATGTAGTTTACATGGACTTTCAAAAGGCATTTGACAAAGTGCCACATGAGAGACTTATTATGAAATTAAAGGCCCATGGCGTAAAAGGGACAGTGGCAGCGTGGATCCACAACTGGCTGCGAGACAGAAAGTAGAGAGTTGTAGTGAGCGGCTGTTTTTCAGATTGGAGGGAAGTGAGCAGTGGTGTGCCACAGGGATCAGTTTTGGGACCATTGCTGTTTGTAATCTACATCAATGATCTGGACTTGGGTGTACGGAGTACAGTTTCCAAGTTTGCAGATGACACTAAGTTAGGGAGAATAGTAAATAGTGAGGAGGATAGTAGCCATCTGCAAGAGGATATAGACAAATTGGTAAAGTGGGCAGACACATGGCAGATGAAGTTTAATGCAGAGAAGTGTGAGGTGATGCATTTTGGGAGAAGAAATGAAGGGAGGCAATATAGGCTAGATAGTACAATTTTAAATGGTGTGAAGGAACAGAGAGACCTGGGGATTTGTGTTAGTGACTCGTTGAAGGTGGCAGGACAGGTAGACAAGGCTGTTAAGAAGGCATATGGGATACTAGGCTTTATAAATAGGGGTATAGAGTACAAAAGTCAGGAAGTGCTGACTAACCTCTATAGGACTTTGGTGAGGCCTCAGCTGGAATACTGTGTTCAATTCTGGTCACCACACTACAGAAAGGATGTGAAGGCATTGGAAAGGGTGCAGCGAATATTTACTAGGATGGTGCCAGGATTGAGGGACTTCAGCTATGAGGAGAGGCTAGATAGGCTAGGGTTATTCTCTCTGGAGCAGAGAAGATTGAGGGGAGACCTAATAGAGGTTTATAAGATCATGAGGGGTTTCGACAGGGCAAATAGAGAAAAACTATTTCCACTCGTGGGTGAATCTGTGACTCGTGGTCACAGATTTAAAATAGTTTCAAGGCGAAGTAGAGGGGAGCTGAGGAGAAATTTTTTCACTCAGCGAGTTGTTCGAATCTGGAATGCATTGCCTGAAAAGGTGGTGGAGGCTGATTCAATAACAACTTTTAAAAGGGAATTAGATCTTTATTTAGGGAGAACAGGTCTATTAGGCTATGGGGAGCGGGCAGGGCAGTGGGATTGAATCGCTCTTTTCAAAGAGCCGGCACAGACTAGATGGGCCGAATGGCCTCCTTTTGTGCCGTAAAATTCTATGAAACTATGTAATTCTCTTTTGACTGACAAGTTGAAGTTGCTGCTAAGAGACACTGTATTTGGAAAGTGGCTTTCAGCCTTCTGTTGTCATTGGAAGGAACGCCATATCCATGTATCTCTTTTTATAACATTTAGGTCCATACACCATGTCCCTTTTAGTCTCTTTATATTTAATATTTATATATGAATATTTAATTTTTTCATCAATTGTAATACTTATCCTTCCATCCTTTTTAGTATTACAAGTGCATTATTTATATTATTACAACATAATGACTTATTAAAAATGCATACATCATAAATAATATTATGTGCATTGAACATTGCAAAAATAATATAATTATTATATTATTTATGTATTTTCTGTAACTCTTCCATGTATTGATTGAGCTCCCTTTCTCACGAGCAGTTGGATAGTACTTAACAGAATGCCTGGAGTTGCTTTCTAAAGTGAAAGGCATTGTATCAAATGCATGGATTATTATACAGTACTATGCTCAACTGTATGTCTTTTCAGTGTCCTGATGTATAAATTTTATTATAAAGAGAAATTTTTCTCCGTTTCGTTTCTGTGTCAGCTAGTTCTGTTTAGAACATAATAACAAAGATCTTTTGGTTTGAAACACGTACTCAATTCACACAACGGGAGAAATTAATGCAACAGGACTAACATGCTGAGTAGATTAAAGATCTTCTTGCGTGCTAGCTTTCTCTGTCATTAGGAGCTTGAATTATCAAAAGTGATCAGGAAGTATGTGTCACATGCTGAGATTTCTTGTCTCGCCTTTGCACTCACTAAACCTAGTAAAGTAGCTGTTTGAAATGGGTCTGTTCAACACATCAGATTAGTAGCAATGAGCTGGTTCTGTACTGCAATTCTTCAGGCCATTCTAAACCATTGAACAGGACTAACTTCCATACGTATGTGGGATGCCAGCCAACTCTGCCTCTCACTGCTGCCTTTGATTTCAGAATTATTGTAGTTATGTCTGCCTCCCTGTCCAGCACCAAATACTGGATGAGCCATGACTTTCTACACCTCAGCATTGTCAACACAAAAAAAGGCTTTGGTTCTTGGCAACATCTGCCTAAAGCTGACTGATCCGTGAGCATTCCCGTTTGTTCAGTCATGCACCCTTATTCTCATTATTAATTCCATTTGAGGGAAACTGTGCCTTTAATGATCGTTATTGAGTTTAGAAATTGAATACAAAAATTAATTGACCTCAAAAAGAATGTGCACATTATTCACACTACTTTGTACTGTTGTACTGTTCAGGACTACTGTGGGAGAGTGATAAACTGGTATGTTCTCATTGACTCAGTATGTAAGGTGAAGGAGATCTAAACAGCGAGCATGGTTTCTGAAAGCTGCAAAGCAGGCCCAGATTCCATTAGTTTGATACTTATTGGTTAGGTGGAATTACGCCTACCTCACTGTTGCCAATGATGAATGAAGGTGTACATCTCTATTGAAATATTTGAGCGTGACAGAACCAGCGCAAAACTATTTGCAAACTGACATTTAACTCTTTCAAACATTTGGTTAATGGAATTTGAGGATGCAAACTGTGGAATCAGAAAGGCAGCAAACGGTTTAAACAGAGAGTTTGGCAGAGTATTCTCATGGGTTAATCACTGACAAACAATAATAATCTTTGTATTTGATATTGTGCCATTCACTTCAGGATGGTCTTGTAAAATACTTCACAGAATATACTTTAAAGTCATTAAATCTGAGACCTGTAGTTCAGTGTTTAGAGCACTCGCCTTACAAGCGAGAAACCTGGGTTAAATTCCAGGCAGGGCAAAACCTTGAGAAAGTTTCCTTACTCTACATGCCTAATAATAATCCCTCAAAAAAACAATAATAAATTGGTCATTTCAGTCCATGACTGTTTGTGGGACACTGCTCTGTGCAATTAGCTGCTGTCTTTCACCCACAAATCTACGGTCATTTCACTTTACAGTATATTCTGTGAAGTGCTTTGAGACATCTAAAGAAAAGATGTGCAAAGCACCAAATCAAATGCAAGGATTATGCAAGTGCAGTAACTGTGCATTTTGTACACAAACACAGCAGCCCTGTTGTGTACAGAATGACCCACAGACAGCCATGGAGTGAAGAAACAATTTTATTTAAAGGATTGTTGGCCAGGACACAGGGAGAAACTCCCTTCTCTTTTCAAATATTGTAGTGTCATACAAATTTAACATCCACCTGAACAGACAGAGTCTCGGTTTATCATCTCAGTTTAGTGATTTCAGTTTAATGTCTCATCCAAAGCTTAGCACCTCCAAAAATGCAACCCACTCTAAGCATAATATTGGAATGAAATCATAGTCCTGACAACGCGCCACAACACACAACATTCTGATTCAGAGACAAAAATGCTACCAACTAAATAAGGTTGCCACCTAAATAAAATTCAATACAGATATATATAAGGTGCAATATATAGGAAATTAAAAACACAAAAGAATCAAATATCATAATAAGGTCACCTTTCCAATGTAGTCTTGGAAGAAAGACATCTCATCAAATTTTCTCCTGTTTAAAATAGTGTTTTTGCTCAAACAGGTGGACAACATTCATTCAAGACACCCATCTGACTAATAAAAATTGGAAACACAGGATAATTTGATAACTTATGCTGGAGCCTTGCTACTGAGACCACATTGGTTTTGGTGGTTTTGTAAGGGTAGAAATTTGTATCACTGCGGTTTAAATGCAGTCACTGCAATCATTTGGGATTCTGCTGCAAAATGATTGATTGAATCTCTAGGAGATTCTTGTAAAAAGAAGTTCAGTGTGTCCATTTTTTTTTCTACTTTTCTCCCCAGTGATACAGTATATGGTTCTCTGCTCCTAGTCTGGCCTCCAACTCCGACGATTCAGTTGCATGGCTGTCAATTGCACTCGAGTAGCCGAAGGCAGTGTCATTACAAAGGGACTTCTTGCTTCATTTATCCTTTTTGTTGCTACTTTACTCCACGTGTTTACCAATGTTTCCTTTAATACAGTGTAAAGAAAGGTAAGTTGAGCAGTAGTGTTTGACTTAAGACCAAGAACAAGGTCCAACCACAAGGTCCAACCACAAGTTACAGGGCTAGTTACCCATCATTGGAACTTACCTTGGCTCTGCCAGGATAGGATCAGTTTTCAGACTGAGCACCAGATGGAGCACTCTGTAAAGATTGGAAATACAGTACTTGTACAGTACAAAAATTGTTACTCAAAACACAATTAATTTAACTGAGATATTTAACTCAGTCAAGAAAAGTACAACTGAAGAGAACAACAACAACAATCACAGTCCTAGATTTCAACTGTAATATGGGTAACAACAACCTACATTAACAAAGTGAGGCTCACTCTTTATCACTGATTCTTTATCCCCATTCATGTTGGCATTATGTAGCAATATCGGTCACTTTGGCCTCCAGTGGTATTTCCCCACCATAATCGTACATCATCACAGTCGCTACATGGAACACTGATTAGAATTGCAGTCTTACTCAGTACCTATTGCTGGCTTCCTTTCGCCCACAAATATAGTCAATTCACTTTACAGTGTATTCTGTGAAACTCTTTGAGACGTCTAGAAGATGTGAAAAGCACTATTTCAAGTGCATGGATTATTATTATTTATTATTATATATTATTCCTTATTTCTGGAAGAAACATATTTCTAGAAATAAGCTTATAATCTGCTCATACCCCACTCCTCTGTCCGCCACCTTCACTGAGTTGTCACAGTCACAGTGCATCCCCCAAAACCTTCTGTGCCACAATTGGTGAAGGGCGCTATATCAATGCAACTTGTTGTTGTTCTTATGACCTATCAGCCTGGAGAACAGAGTAAGTATGTGTTGCAATACTGCTTTCCTTAAGAGTATAAACAGAGCAAATCACAGGGACCAGCAGCATTGGGAGACCGCAGAGCCACTTCTGTTTAAAGCAACTCTTCAGTGCAGTCCCCTTTAAAACTTCCAAACACAACATTCTAATAGGTAGTTCGCTGAGTGAGCTCCTTCTTTATCCTTTTTTAAATTCCCACAGCTGCCAATTGTGTGTTTCCTCTTGACATTGATAGTGTTATTGATTATATAAATAAATGTGTTTACTTTGTTGTGTTTGGCATCACTAGTTCCTCTGATTGCAGGAAAGGTTTTAGGGTTGGCACATGCCTACTTTGTTGTGGAGTGCTTCGCTGGCTTATATTAGCGAGCAGGCCAAGGGAAGTGCAAGTTAACCCTTTTATATTGTCCTTTTGTTCTGCAGGCCACTGTGGGACCAGTGGCTTTAGCTAAGAAGATGTCTGACAGTCACACATGGGAATAAACCCTAATGTTTGCTGAAGTTTGTGATAATGCTTTATATGTGTGTGTGTGGGTGTATGCATGTGTGTGGGTGTATAAGGGGGAACTTGTTTCCTTCGTGCAATGTGGTGCTTTGATGCTCAGTTTAGCAGGTAGATCCTTCGCTATCTCTACATCTCCAGACAGCTGCTCATGGTTTGCACGCAAAATAAAGAAGGGTGGCAGTGATCCCGGAACCAAAGCTTGCAGGTTCTCAGGGCAGGAAAGAAACAGATTTGTCAAAGCTGTGAACGTCTGACCCTCATTTACTCTGCCTTGAAATATCCTTTTAAGGTGGAACTTTATGAAGGCTGAGGTGTTTTTACTGGAAATGACAATGCTTTTTTTTCATTGCACCAAATTGAAGATTTAACAATAACGCAGTGCTCTAAACAGTATGGTGCTTCATTTATGTAGCTTTTAATGAATAATATGGTTTAATAAAGACCACAAATAGGACTGAGTCTTTCTCTGCTACTTATTTGGCTCGTTATGTGCCACCCATCGGATGTTGTTATAGCTGAGGATCTCGACTTGTTAGAACACAGCAAACATGTTACACTGAGTTATAGTTCATAGTGTGGGGAACATTGGACCATGCAGTGTAGGTGCAAGTCCCCCTAATCTGAGCTCAGGAATGGAATACATACAGGGGGAATAATAATAATTATCCTTGAATTTGCTTTTGTGCCAAATTATATCTCCGAGATATCTCAAAGCACTTCACAGAATGCACTGTAAAGTGAATTGAATGTAAGGCTGTAAAGTGCTTTGAGATGTCTCAACAATGTGATAAGGCGCTTTGAGACATCGATAAGATGTGAAAAGTGCCATATAAAAATGCAAGGATTATTATTATAATAACAAATGCAAGTGTTATTATTATTTAATATATGATCTTGTGAACAGTAAGAGGGCGAATGGAATTTCCCTCTACAGGATTGACCTTTGCTATGATGACTCTCGTAGATGAGCACAGTGCTTATCATCGAGGCGTCCACTTGGGTTGATAGGTGACAGCATGGAACTGTCCTACAATACGTATTTGTACTCCAAAATGTATCATCACTTCAGTGAATGGTGATGGGAGGAGGGTAAAAGAATGGAATAAGAATGGAATTGTTATTGCTTCCTTACATTTCTACTAATAAAACAATCAGAACCGAGAGAGCCTAGAAATGCAGATGGAATTTAATAACTGGCCTGGAAGAATGACACATATAAATCTTGTGATGGTAAAAGATTGGTGTTTCCTTTCTTATTGTGGGATATTCTCCATTGAGTAACAATCAAAGACAAATGAAAACCTTATGGGTAGGAACTTCCTCTTTCCAAAGAGATGGTTGGTTTTATGAGATCTAAATCCAGGCTTATTTGATGATGTGATTTATTGCTCAGTCTGTCCAGGGTTTTATAGCTTGCAGTGTTTATATGCTTGCTCTTAGGGAGCTGGAAGCTGTTGCATGCCACCTTAATCTACAATGCTGTTCAGTATCAAAGTGCTGGCAGCAAGCCAGAGTGTAATAAAGTTTGATGTTTGTCAGAGTGAGCTGTACTCGCACGTTAGCCTTCCTACCCTTAGGCTGCAATGAGGCCCATCTACACCCTGATCCAATTGGTGTTGTGCTCTCAGATACAAAACATTGAGATAAGACTGGACACCTTGAAGGAACTACCATTGCAGCCACTTGTTTGGGGGATATTCCCACCTAACTGTTTGCAGAATGTGGTGCTCCAAGCAAGTTTGTACCTTGACATGCTGGTGGTGAGATGTGTGCAGGTGGCTGTCTGAAGATTTTCCCATCTCCACCGTGTTAGTGAAAGTGAGGCATGAGCAGAAACCTACCTGGCTTTTCCCCACCAGGACAGTACAGGAACAAAATACTGAGGAGATGAGTCAGCATGCATCACCCTTACGATAGCTGGTATTTGACACGTCTGCTTCCCTCCAGAGCTACTTAGGTTAACGAAGAGCCCACCTGCATTCCGCTCAATCGCTTCATGGCTGTGTGTAATAATAATAATTCTTATCATAAATGAAACATAGGGGTATCAATCCATTCGATAGAAATAGAAAGACCTTGCATTTTTAAAATAATATTAATACTTACCCTTAATAATAATCCTTACATTTGGTAGAGTGCCTTTCATATTAGGAGGACATCCCAAAGCATTTAACAGCATGTGCTATAAAGTGCAGTGACAGTGTGTTTTGTGGTCGAACCCACCAAATATTATAGCCTCGGTCAAGACATGTCAGACATCTGTACAGTAATTTTGTTGAGTCCTGTAGCTCAGTGGTTAGAGCACTCTCCTTGCAAGCGTGAGACCTGTGTTTAATTCCAGGCAGGGCAAAACCTTGGGCAAGTTTCCTTACTCCACACGCCTAGCTCCAAAAAGAATAATAAATTGGTCATTTCAATCCACTACTGATTGTTGGACGTTGCTGTGCGCAATTGGCTACTGCATTTGCCTACAAATATACAGTCAATTCATTTAACAGTATATTCTATGAAATGCTTTAAGACGTCTAGAAGATGTTAAAAGCGCTGTATCAAATGGAAGGATTATTATTATTTAACTTGACAAGTGCAGGAGGCAATTCGCTATAAGGTGAATGATCAATTTTCATGTAGAGACTTTTGCCAAGAAAACCAGAAGCTACCTTCTGTTTTCAAATAGTGCTATGGATCTTTCACACCCAACCTGAAGGACAGAGAAACAGATCCTCAGTTTATTCTCTCATCTGAAGGGCAGCACCTCCAACAATACAAAACTCCCCTGGTACTGCATTGGTATTTCATATGAGACTTAAATTATAATATTGTATTAGACTTGAAAGGATAAACTTCTCAACCAGACACAGGAATACTGTACCACTAAATGAGCTAGGCTGATATCTTTGTACTGTATGAAAATGATTTGGAGGAAAAGTAAAATGATTATGATTGGGTTCAGGGTGAAGAGCACAGCTGTACGGTTGTGAGGATGTAATTGGTCTAATGTCACTTGCTTCAGGCTCAATCTTCAGGATGTAGATACATCCTTCGTCATTCAATTTAAATGGTCTGCAACTTGTTTGCATGGATTTCTTTGGAGCATGCTCCTCCAGGGGACAAATACAGGGGTTTGACAAGCAGATATATGGATAAAGGTGCAAATTCATTATAAGAGATTCACTCTCAGGTATGCACAGGCTCCCAACTTTTCAGAACTCAGAAGACTCTTCTCTAAAGATAAGAGACAAGGGTGAAACACAACAACAACCACTTTCACTTATAGAGCACCCTCTCCGCTGGCTAGCATCTCACGAGTGCTTGTTTTAGAACTCAGTTTTCGTCTCAAACTTCTCTTCCATTTGAGCAAACTAAATAACAAATTATTGATGAATTAGTATCAGAAATCTCTTCAGGTACGGCATCACTATGAAAGGTTAAAAGTGTGCCAGTTTTACATTGGGAATATGAAAACATTTCTTTACAAATTTACTGCCTCTCTTTGTTTGTTAGTTTTGTAATTTAATTAAGACTATAAGAAAATAAGATCTTGGCTCAAATGTCATGGATACAATTTTATACTGTTGCCATCTGTTTGTTTAAATCATGTGTGCCCTTTGCCTGCCTGCAATCATTCAGCCTTTCAAAATATGAGTCGCTTAAACCATAGGCAACTTTAATTAAAACAAAAAGATTAGTTTGGCTCCATTACTACATACAGTAGAAACGTAAAATCATGAGTAAAAGAATAATAATTATCTTTGCATTTCATATAAGGCCTTTCACTTTGGGAGCACAACTCAAAGCCTTCGCAGGATTTACAACAACAAAATTACATAAATAGAGCACCTTTCATGTCGTGAGGATGTCCCAAGGCACTGAGTTCGGGTCGGGGATGGTGGAGGGAAAGGGTGGGATTTGGGGTAGCCATTGAAGAGGAGGATCTTGAGGCGGGACTTGAAAGAGGTTAGGGAGGGGGCGAGGCAGTGGGACTGTGGGATGGAGTTCCAGAGGTTAGGGGCCAAGTGGCTTAAGGCTCGCCCACCAATGGTGGGGCGGCTGGGTCTTGGGACATGGAGCAGGCCGGAGCCTGCTGAGTGAAGGGCATGGACAAGTTTGGAGGGGGTTAGGAGGTCGCAGAGATAAGGTGGGGTGAGGCCATGGAGGGCTTTGAATGTGAGGACTGGGATCTTGAATTTAATCCTCTGGGGAATGGGGAGCCAATGGAGCTTGGAACGGTAGAGGATATGGGTCGCAGAGTTCTGGATTATCTTCAGCCTATGGATGGATGAATTGGGAAGGCTGATAAGCAGGGTGTTGGCGTACTCGAGCCTAGATGTGATGAAGGCATGAATGAGGGTATCAGTGGCCAGTGGGCTGAGATAGTAGCGCAGTTCAAGGCCGTACGCAGGGGGGGTGCGACGGGTGCGTACGCACCCCCCCAAATTATAAAAGGTCCACATTTTCCGGGGTAGAGAATTGCATTTTTTTATCAAATTTAAATACCAAGTAAATTTATTGAACATTTGTGTAACAATCAGTTCTTCAAATCTATGTATAAATTATAAACACACATCTTTGAATGATTTAGTATTAATATAAAATTATCGAGTCGCACACCAGAATCGGCGTCTACCCCAAA
Organism: Hydrolagus colliei; assembly: GCA_035084275.1. Taxonomy (NCBI): domain Eukaryota; kingdom Metazoa; phylum Chordata; class Chondrichthyes; order Chimaeriformes; family Chimaeridae; genus Hydrolagus; species Hydrolagus colliei. The sequence continues at coordinate 61,283,807 of CM068744.1, read as the reverse complement.
CATACCGCGTCGATAGACCAGTCCATGACGCGGCGAGTCTGTGACTCGTGATTGGATAAACATAGGCGCCAAGACTCAAATCCATCCTTGTTTGGAAATCATCCCGTAAACAGCCACAAGGGGCAGCACCACTACTGGAAGTTAAATCATCTTTTCATCTGATCACCGTAAGTAAAAATGACTCAAGTTTTGAGAGGTGTGACTGTAATGCTAGCAAACAATGACAACATATTTACAAGCTTCTGAGAAATTAAAGCTTTTGAGAACCCAACAAAAAAGTTATATGCTGGACGGGAATGCCTATCTTTTAAAAAAAATACTCATGGACGTAGGCCTATGCTTTAGCGCCTATTCCACGTGGTGTGTCAATCGGAAATCATCCCGTATACAGTCACTACATAAAAAGGTAGCACCACTTTGTGGAAGCTGAAATCGTATTTTAATCTGATAATGTTAGCAATTGATAATAGTGCCTTAGTACATTGTCAGACAGCTCAGAGGCTTCACAGAACGTACTGTAAAGTGGCCAGTTTTTGCCCAGGATTGTCCCACAAACACCGATGGAGTGAGTCACCGATTTTATTTGGGGGCGTTTATTGGCCAGGACAACAGGAGAGAGACTTCCCTCCGCTTTTCGAGTAGTGTCAGAGGATCTTTTCACATCCATCTGAACAGACGGATCAGACCTCGGTTCAGCATCTCAACCAAAAGAACAGCCTCTAACCCCCCCCCCCCCAGCACCACATTGAAGTGTCAGCTTCCTCTGTGTGATACCGAGTGCCGACGTGGGGTTTGAACCCACAACTTTCTGACTCAGAGGCCAGAGTGCTATTCACTGTGCCAGGCGACTCGCCAGGTGATGCTGCTGTCTTCTATCACCTGTGGGAAACTTTCTTTCCCTCCTACTCAGTGCCTCTGAATCTGAAGACATTCCCAAGGTCGAGGTTGCATATCTGACTGATTGACAACTGAGATTTCTTTTCAGGGTTTGTGGGCAGTGTCACGTAATTGGCGATAACTTAAAGGATTGTTAACCTGCACCTGTTAGAGTTGAGGTCCCCAGAACTGCTGCCTCACACCAGCGGGATATAAAGGACAGGTGCAGTCGAGTCTGCAAAGCAACAGCTCTTCCTACACAAATCTCTTCAACGTGACTCCTCTGAAAGTCACTCTTTCTCTCTTTGAATAATAATATAATCCGTGCATTTCATGTAGCGAGGTAGGTTAGGGTCGGTCTACCTCGTGTTCTGTGACCGTGCAATGGTTCCCATAGGATACTAGCACTATGGACAGTTTCCTCCCGGCTTCTCCAGCTATGTCCGCTAAACCTAAGACGCCTCTGCGGTAATGTCTGTGATACCAGTGTGGTGGTGTACCATATAGCTCACTATTTGTCAGATGCTGTCGCCAGTAAACGTGCAGGGCGTCTCTTAGAAGCCTCGTATATACCTCACGAGTCACCTAATCTCCTGGGTTTGCCTAAGTGTCCAGCATTCTGCTCCATATAGCAGCGACTTTCAGCCCTCGCGTTAATGCACATTCATTATAATATGGAAATCGATATTGGTAGAGTGGTTGACGTATTGGCTTCAAAGCGACCGAGGCGTCTCGAATATGGAACGCTATTAAAGAATTAATTTCCCCTCCCTTATTTTTTCAAGTATTTTTTCGTCAGATCAGTATTGCTTGATGGGTCACTGCCTTTAATTTTGATTCTAAATAAATAAATAAAAACTAACTACACTATTGCTCACAGTTCAACGATATTTTCAGGATAATGCTGATAACAGGCTTGTAACACGTGTGAATTAACTGTTTGACACTGATTTTCAGTTTCTGTATATTTTCTTGTCTTTTATAAAATTTGCTTTGCTGGAATATCTGAGCACATCATTCATACTTTACTCTTACATTATTGTTCATTACAGTCCGAAAGAAATTTAGTCTTAGGATAACAATGCAGAACAACTTATTAATTACCGTCAATCTGTAGTTTATGATCATTTTCTCTATACGCATACATTTATCAAGCATTCGTCATTGTACTGTGTTAATTGGATTGTAATTTACTTTATCGTTCGCATTCCTTACATCATCGAGTCAACAATCGTGTTTGCTTTTATCGGCGAACACATTCGACCTTCCCAATTAGACACGGACTACCGGGGAAAATAAAAACACTGAATAAATAATGATGCTCTTAAACACCAAGGGCATGAAACATTTACCGTTCATATTGGATCTTCTGAATCGATTAAATAAGACCTCAAACTGTGTAAAACGTCGGAGCCTCGAGGGGGCCTCGGGGGCAGCCCCCAAGCCCCCGCCCATTGTTGGTCCCATCACTAGCAATTCGCACCCCCCCAAAAAAAATCCTGCGTACGGCCCTGCAGTTGAGCAATGTTGCAGAGGTGAGGGAAGGCAGATGTGGCTTGGATGTGGGGGAGGAAAGACAGTTGAGGATCAAACAAGACACCTAGGTTCCTGACTGGCTTGTTGAGGTTGAGTGTGCAACCATGGAGGTTGATGCTGCCAGTGCTGGTGTGAGCTAATCAGGAGGGCCTTGGTCTTGTTGACGTTCACTGTAGAGAGTTAGCTCTCATTCAAGACTTGATGTCTGACAGGCAGTCTGTCAGGACAGCAGTGGTCCTGGAGTCGAGGCTACAGGCAGAAAGCTAGAGTTGGGTGTCATCCACATACATATGGAAATTGACCCAATGTCTGCAAATGATATTGCTAAGGGGGAGCATGTAGATATTAAAACGTAGGAGGCCAAGCACAGAGCCATGGGTGATGCTTACAGGTGACAGTGTGGGAGGAGAAGCCATTGGTAGAGATGGTGAGAAAGGTAGGAGACGAACCAGGCGAGTGCAGATCCGTGAAGATTGAGCTGGGAGGAGAGGCAGTGTAGAAGGATGGAGTGGTCGACAGTGTCAAAGGCAGCAGAGAGGTCAAGGAGGCAGAGAGAGGCCTGTCACAGATGTTTAAAATGTTTAAAATTTACCATAAAGTGTAGTGATTGTGTATTTGTTTGGCAATTGCTGCAGCCAATTTGCACACAGCAATGTCCTATATTCAGCTCCTGGAGAGAATTATCAACTTTATTAGGGAGACTGTTGTCTGGAACAGGAGAAACTCCCTACTTTTTCCAAATGGTGCCAATAGATCTTTAAAGTCCACCTGAACAGGCATACAGTGAAATAACTTAATTATGAAAGCAACAGTCGGGGGCAGGGTTGGTCCAGCATAAGCATTGGACCACATCGTACCATACAGCATTGCTGAACTCTTCATTGGGTCAATAGGGGGCGCACTAACCTTAGGAAATCCAAATAACTGTGGAATTGATTTTCCGCCATGAAAGAAGAATCTTTATTTTAAATCCTTCAAAAAACAATCCATGTATTTGATGCAGAACCTGTAATGTTATAATGTCTCAAAGTGTATTTTATATGGCATTTTTATCAATGGGTTTGTGAGCAAGTGCAGCCACCAATTTGCACCCAACAATGTCCAACAAATCAAAATGAAATGAATGACCCAATTTACCTGAAGCATTGTTGGTCAGGACACTGGAAAGAATAGTAACACACAAAGCTCAGGCTAGTATTCAATACGAATATTGGAGCATAAAAAAAAACCTCCTTTGTCCAATAACCCAGTAACTTTTTTATACCTGCAATGTGAAGAAAAGGTGGCTGAATTTAATGCTGCAGTGACATTGGCCAACTATATGTTCTGCAACGCACAGGAGACACAATTCTACCAACTGCTTGCAATGAGTGGAACAGTTCTGCATTTAGATATTAATAATCATTGCATTCGATATAACGTCATTCACATCTGGAAGACAACTCAAAGAGCATCAAAGGATATACTGTAAAGTGTAATGACTGTGTATTTTATAGGCTACAGGGGCAGACAATTTGCACATAGTAATTATTGACTAAACAGCCATGAAAGTGAATGACCAATTTCTATCTGGGCAATCGTTGTTCCTGTTTTGTTTTAAAGTGTTCATTCAAAAGATGATCCCGCCAATAAGCATACCCCCAGCAGTGAATTGGAATGCCAACCTAGCGTAGGTGAGCTCAAATCCCAAAGTAGAGATTGAGCCCGCAACTTCCCATCTCAAACGCAAGATTGTTACCGACTGAGTAAGACTGACATTTGGATGCTCAAGTGTACAATAAGTTAGTATCTAGAGTTACTAATAAGTTAGTAACCAACTGCAGTGAGGAGTGGGAGGAAAAGTCAGTCCTAATTGCCTGTTAAGGTAGCATCAAATATCCCCTGACACTGTTCAGGAAGGTAAAGGCTGTTTCTCCCATTATCCTAGTCACCAATGCCCCAGATTTAAGGTGGCGTAGAGTAAAAAATAAAAAATATTTTTTTTCATGTCAAAGTGTACTTTCAACTATATACTTTCAGAAATAAACTGTTTTGATTGGTGAAATAAACTTATTTCCAAAGAAATATAGGGTAGGGTAAAGAATAAGAATTCAACAATAAAATTAACCGGAAGTGCTTATTTCATATGTCACATTCCCTATATTTCTATGGAAATAAGTTTATTTCATCAATCAAAACAGTTTATTTCTGAAAGTATATAGTTCAAAGTACACTTTGATATGATTTTTTTTACCCCAATCAATTGCCACCTTAAAAAGAGTCATTCACTTAAATAGCTGTTTGTGGAATATTGTTGTGGATAAATTGCTGTTGTGTTCCCTTGTAAATATACTTGGAGATGTTTTGACATGCTAAAGCACAATGTCAAATGTAAGGATTATTATTATTCTTATGAAACAACAGAAGGGATCAGCACCTCTCAAAGCCCATAGTTTCTACAGTCAACAGATGTTTTGCATCAAGATTACAGTGGTTCTAAGGAGCCAGATGAAACTCCATTCTCAGCTGCTTCTTAGCTTCCCCACACTTGCCCATATGTGGTTGTCATTCGCTGTTCAAGCTCTTTATTGTGGCACAGAATCAAGCTTGAAAAGTTGCATTTATCCTCGGTTCAGAGGCCACCAGTGATTGTGGAGGAAGCTCACAGCACCTGGAGTGCAGCTCTCTGTGCAACATATTGGCAGGAGGTTCAGTGAGCAACTTGGTGGCACGCTCCAGCTACTGATGGTATTGTGATTTTTTAAAAACTATTTGTGTAACTTATATAAGAGGAAAGGTCACCTCTGAATACAAGTGAAACTATGTCCCTGGCAGCAAAAGCAACCCAATTGGGGGAGTGGATATTCATTTGTGTGATTGTATGTTAGTGAACCAAAGAAAACCTAATAATTAGTTCCACTCACGCAAACTGATACCAGACTAAGCACATAAGCCAATAAAACTTGATTCATGGATTAGCGTTAGATGAATGTTTTTCACCACCACTTGCATTTCTGTTACAGACCAAACATAAACACTCCACAGGAAGTTGAAGATTATTTTTTAAAGAATTTTTTGTCAGCTCTTGTGGATAAATACAAAGCTTACTGTACACACATGCCAGGAAGGTCCCTGATCAATCCCATGTCAATCCCATTGTCGGAGGTGTCTTCCTTTGGATGAGATGTTAAACTGAGGACCTATCTGCCTGATTCACTACTCAAAAAAAATGCGAGGTTCTCATGGTTTCCTGGCCAACAATCTCTCAAATAAGATTGGTCTCTACGGTTGTTTGTGGGACATTGTTGTGTGCAGATTTGGCTGAAACATTTGCCCACAACATACACGGTTTCTATATTTTACAGTATTTCCTCAAAGGTGTGATAAGGCATTATATCAAATGGAAGGGTTGTTCATTATTCCTGATCATCTACAATTTTAGCTGGTGAAACCAATGCACATTCTAGGGTCCCCGAGCTAATCTAACCATTGTAAATCCAACTCTTGCTAACATGGCAGGCTAGATGGTCGGTCTTAATAATAAATTTGCATTTGATATAGTGCCTTTCACAACTTCTAGATGTCTCAAAGCACTTCACAGAATATACTGTAAAGTGAATTGACTGTATATTTGTGGGCGAAACGCAGCAGCCAATTGCACACAGCAGTGTCCCACAAACAGTCACAGTTTGAAATGACCAATTTATTATTGTTTTTTAGGGATTATTATTAGGCTTGTTGAGTAAGGAAACTTGCCCAAGGTTTCATCCTGCCTGAAATTGAACCCAGGTCTCTCGCTTGCGAGACGAGTGCTCTAACCATTGAGCTACAGAACTCTACCATTGATGCTGTTGTCATCAACAACAACAAATTACATTTGTACAGTGCCTTTCACATAAGGAAGTAATTGTAGTAATAATAATAATAATAATCCTTGCATTTGATATAGCGCTTTCCACATCTTATCAACGTCCCAAAGCGCTTCACAGAATATACTGTAAAGTGAATTGACTGTATATATTTGTGGGCGAATCGCGGCAGCCAATTGCGCACAGCAGTATCCCACAAACAGTCATGGATTGAAATTACCAATTTTAATATTGTGGGTTTTTTGGAGGGATTATTATTAGGCGTGTGGAGTAAGGAAACTTGCCCAAGGTTTCGCCCTGACCTGCCTGGATTCGAACACAGGTCTCCCCAGCTTGGTCTCCCCAGCTTGCAAGACTGGGCCACAGTGAAGAGTTTAAAAGAAAAAGTAAGACACTTAGAAACATATAAATTTACAGCATCAAAGAAGGTCACTTAACACATTGTGTCTGTCCTGGCTCTTTTAAAGAGCACTCTCTGTCGCTTCCCCACATAGTGGAGCAGTGAAATAGGTGACCAGAACAGGGCCATTGAAGTGGGTAGGATTATGAGTAGGAAATTAGTTCAGAAGATAGAGTAATGGGTGCTGTAGAAAGGAGAACTCAACAGATTATACAATATAATTACGGTGTGGCTAATGGAATTTACTTAAGATCATGATTTATGCCCCCATGTGAATCAATGATTTATTTTCAGTGCCCCACTACATGCTAACATATGCCTATTGTGTAACTCTTTTGATAACAACCTTTTGAAACATCTAAATGTTTACACTGTGCATATTGTTTCAGGTACATTACAATTCTGAGGGCCATGCGTTCCAATGATACATCATAAAAAGAACAAGCACTTTAAGTTGGTCTCACAAATCAGTCTTAACAACCCCATACAGCATGCCTGACTCAAAGCTGCATTTTACATGCTTCTTAAATGGTTTGTCTGCCATTTACCAGATGCAGTCCATCCTTGAGTGGTGCAACACATCCTGATTCCAATATGGGATTCCTGTTGTGGATAATTGCTTGGAGCAGGTCTCAGTAGTTTTGGCACATGACAATGATGCTTGAAATTGCAGTAATCACCAGGAAGCATCCTGCCCTCCCTGGTTCAATTAGAAACGAGAGAACATGCAAAGTCCTGTGGAAAGTCACCAGTTACTTCCTATCTCACAGCATTGCACTATCATAAGACAGCTCCTTAAATAACATGGCTAATTCAGTTTATTACAACAGGAAGCTTGTTGTGCTTTAAAATTAGGTTGTCGCCAAATTATAAAGAAAGATGTTAAAGGTTTTAGAGAAAAGAGGAGGATTGGATGGTATGGCAAGTTGGCACATCTACACTGATGCAATTTGGTTTCACCTACAAACACATAGTCACAGCACTGCACCGTGAAATCCTGTAAAGCACTTCGGTAATGTGACGCCAAATTAATTATCGAATATACTATTAGATATCTAACTATCTGACTGTTGGGTGAGCCCAATAGTGTCAAGTGCCCGGGCCCCACCTGGGCCATATTTACTTCATTTTTGCAGCATCTTAGTGTCCAGAGTTTCACAAATTCTTGAGTACAGCCTTATTGTTGCAGCTGGTTTTCTGTAAATTATTTTAAGAAATTACAGAAATCAACTTCAAAATTAAAACAAATTCAGTAATTTGCCAAATTAAGTCTTTTCTGAAATGCTATGAGCCTAAAGTAAATCCAGACCTTGGTGGAACTTCTCACCTGTCTAATTCCGGCACCTTAATCAATATAAACTCCTCTCTCCAACTCAAAAGCAACCAATTCCATAAATTGTTCTCAGAGCGTGAAACATCTAACAAAAGCTGATTAAAAAAATGCTGACTATAAATCAGCCTTTCGTAGTCATTGGGATTGTAACTTTTGCTTGTTTTGTTTACTAAATTTGGTTAACCAGTTGGAAACCAAATTAATATAAAATAAATGCAAAATACTGTGGATGCTGGAAATCTGGAACAAAATATAAGTCACTTGGAGAACTCAGCAGGTCAGGCAGCATCTATGGAGAAAGGAAAGATAATCTGTTTTCACAAAGGGCTACGGACATGAAAAGTTGACTCAGCAATGTTGTGGATGATGCATTAGGCCAATCTCATCCATAATAATCTTGCTTATGGCTTTGAATTGCATTGAGTCTCACAGCAAAGTTTTATGTTTCCCACAGCTTGCAAACTGTGCAGTTCTGGCATGTGGGAGGGAGTGATATAATGGATACTCAGTGTGGAATGCTTCTGGGTGCTGTTACAGCTATTTTAATAAATTAAAAGATAAATAACAATACGTTTTTGTGTTCTTACGTTTGAGGAATCAGAGTGAAGAGGAGGGGAATGCTTTCAATTTGTCTCATGTGCCAAGCATTTGCATTTCAGGCATTGCAAAGCCAGATGCAGTGTGAAGCGTTATTCCCTCTACTCCAGTGATGCTGTAAAACACAGTCAAGCTCCACGCACTGCAAAAGTGTGAATTTCTCCATTTCTTACATTAGTAATTCTGACTTCTTCTCTGAGAGATTGTTCATTTATTGTCAAGTTGCCATGAACAATTCTTACTTTGTTTTTACCGTGAACCTGCACACACTGGCAATTTGATTAACATCGTCCAAATGTATTTCACATGAGGTTGTTCTCAGCCTGTGGAACTCCTCCTCCTGGCGAGCAGGAAGACACAAATAGATGATAGGCTTTGGAACACCTTGATACTCCAGATAATAAGAATAATAATCCTTACATTAGGTATAGCGACCTGTCACGTCCCTCAGACATCTTAAAGTGCAAATTATTAGTTTCAAATTGGTATATGAAATTTCCAAGTGAATACTCCTTATGTGGAGTTCCAACTATGTACCAATGGCCTATAAAGGATCCTGACGATGTAAAGTCCTTTGAGAGGGGGTGCGGAGGTATTCACCAGCAAATGGCCAGTGATCATGAGGAGTGTCTCAATTTGACCAGAGTCAGAGACGGCACAATGTCTACAGCAGTGCCTTCCAAACTTTGAATAGCAGCAACCCCCCTAACTCAGCAACGTTTTCGTTACGAACCTCTCCTTCCCACTCGGCTCCACACACTCAGGTCCTCGGCTCTGTACACTCGGGTCCTCGGCTCCACACACTCAGGTCCTCGGCTCTGCACACTCGGGTCCTCAGCTGTTTGTGAGGGCCAACTGACTCCACCCCCAGCCGCTGCGCCATCAGGAAGTCCTCCATTTACGTTGGGGATGCATCCGTGGCAAATGCGACGTTAGGTGAAACAACTTAAATCTAAACCTATTTTACTCTTGACTTCATTATATAAATTTAGGATACGTTCCTGGGGTCATTCTTTGGTCAAAATTTGCAGAAAAAATAGTAAATAAATACCCCAAAAGATACCAAAAGTTATACCCAACAAGATGTTATTATAAGTTTAAATAATATAAATTAATATAGAATACTGTACTCACCAGAGATTGCATTCAGAGGTGTGAGGAAGAGTTACTCAGACATAGAGGCCGGACTGTGAAAGTGAAGCCAAACTCAGGGGCTCTAGAGGTTGCTGGGTCCTGGTGCGTCATCATGTTCGCTGTCCAAACTACAGTAACTAGTTTGTGCACGTACATTTAAATTTTGCGTTCTTTCAAAACAACGTTGAAGTGAATCGATGCATTTTAAATTGAACCACGTTCTCTAATTCGCTGGTCGTGTTAAAGCGAAATTATGTAAATAGGAGCAACATAAATAGAGGATTTCCTGCAAGTTTACGGATCATTAGCTGCATGTGGACCACAAATCATTATTGCTTGTTGCTATTTTGTTGCTTTACCAAATACCAATCTGAAGATTTGAGTGGCCTTTAAAGTTCATATGCAATAAGTCTGCTAGTTCAATGTAATGTATCTCCTCCATTATCTTTTGTTGTGTGATTGAAATAAGTCGAGCTGCCAAATAGTATTGAATATAGAAGCTGTCTGATTGGAATGACTGGCACTTCTCCCCGACTGCCATCAGTCATCACTGCAATAAAACAGAGGAAGGAAACAGTTCGGACAACTTAATGAAACATTTGGTGGCCAGATGGTGTGGTCAAAATGCCCCCGTAGACCCGCCTCGGGTATTACTTCAGTCATAGTGTTAAAGGTTGGAGATTCAAAGGTAACGTCTGTCTTTATGTAGTTCAGTAGTTTTGACCTTGTTCTAGGTGTTATTTGAGGGTAATAATGTCACACAAATTTGAGGTGTGTCCAAGGAGGAGGAAATTGAAGATGAGAAAAGAAAGCTCAGTAGTAAAAGTGCCGGAAGAGGTCAGTTCACCCTCAGTGCAGATTTGTTTTCCATCAGAATAGCATTGTCAGCATTTGTAAGTGGTGGGATTACTATATAAGGACGTTGCCTTTGTTAAAGGAGATTGGCCTGTTTATTCTGCTTTGTGGGAATGAATAATGGCAGTCAATCAAAGGTTACCTTATCGCTTTGACTTTTCCTCATTTGCGAACCCATTCATGGCTTCACATAATATTCTGAGAAGCTCATCGAAATCCAAATCTCTTTCTCACAATAGAATAAAACAGATATGAATGTACATCTCTACATGCACAAATGGACCAGTAGATGCACCCTTACCATAAGGTTGCTTTTTAGGATCCTCTATCACATTCTCCAGATGTACCTTGTAATAAAAATTATATTATCCAGAGAGAGAAAAAAAACAGATTCTTATCATTCCATAAAGAAATGGAGAAACACCACAAAGCTGATTTTGCCTCCCTGACCTTAATCAGGATGTTTGGGGTATTTGGGCTGTCAGCAATGTTTCATTCTACAGCACTCGGGTTTGTTGATCTTACTCCAGATGTGGTTCAGGAGAATTTATTTTAGAATCCAATCATTACTGTAATAGCTAGTTGGTTGTGAACCATAGTCAAATGCTGGCTTCCTGAAGTGGGTTTTCTATCACGCAGTATCTTTGGGGTATATATTTAATTAGATACTTACACTCACAAAATAAAGAGGCAGGAGAAGAAAGAATAATTACTTAGTTTTTTTTAAGACTGTGTGGGATTGGAGGAATGATTTTTGTATATGGCATCAATATATACTGTACCTTGTACACATGCTAACCAGAGAATTCTAGTTTGCTTTGTATCCCCCATCCAGCCCACTCCATCATCGTTGGGTGAGCTTTCAGTCATTCTACCAAGCTCTTGAGCTGTTCTGCCGAGCTTCCCAACCCTCCTCAGGCCCCATCTCCCCACCTCCCCTCCCCCTGCACTCTCGCTTGGACAGTTATGTAAAACACTTTAAGGCATCCTCTCAATGTGAAAGATGCTATACAGATGCAAGTTGTTTTATTGTTCTAAGATGAATATCGGATATGCAATAGCTGGAATCAAATAGCCATGTGAAGATATGGATAGAGAGCTCATCACAGCAAGATTTCTGGCAGTGCTGGATCTCATTATGGACTTTGATCACTATGTAAAGTGTTCGAGTATAAGCATCTCAATGTTTATCTTTGTCAAAGCTGGAGAAATGAAATTTTTCACATTTGATAATTATCAATGGTGCATCAAGCATTCCTCACATATCTGATGCAGCCTGATGCAGAGAATAGCATCTTGGGACATCCTCCTGAGGTGAAAGGCACTATCCAAGTATAATTTTGTTGTTGTTGTTTCACTTCGGAAGAACATGCCAAGACGCTGAAGGAGGCAAGCGAGGGAGCAAGGCAAAGAGAATGTGGGATGAAGTTCCAAAGCGTGTGTGCAGAAAAGCTGACACAGCAGTGACTCTTGTTTATCTGTAGTTTGGGATGAGACCAAATTGAATTTATATACACTTAGAGAGCTGTTCACAGCATGTATAACTAGTAAAGCATATATTTTATGAATTTTGTATTATCTGGAAAAAAAATGGGTTACTCAATCCACAACTGTTTGTGCCGCGTTTCATCCAGTCAATCTACGTTGCAATATATACACTTTGAGATGTCTCAACAATGGGATAAGGCCCTATATCAAATGCAAGGATTATTATTATGATTATTATTGATGTTCAGATTACAAACCTGTTGCAACTCAATGATGTTTCTCAGATAATTTTTTTAATATTAGCCTAAAACTAAATCAGCACAAATAATCCAAAATACTGTCCTCATTTCAGGGATCACTTGTCAGGATTTTAGGATTCCTAAAATCTTAAGAATAAAGTATTGAACCAATCTCAGCAAGCATAGTTGGAGTGGTGCTCTCGCAGTCTACACATCAAGGCACTATATCAAATGCAATGCTTATTATTATTAATTAAATAATCAGGGAAATGGGTGGCATGGAAACTTGCACATTCCTTCAGATGAATCAGCCACAAGGAATAAGAAGGTACATAGTATCTGCAATCTGCTCATTTCATGCTATCCTTTAGCTCATCTAATTGAGATACATAGTATCTGTGGGTTTAAATTGCCTTGACTGAGGCCTATGTCACCACAAAACAAATGTAATTCCCTTCACAATCCACAGACCTTATGCTTTCTGCACTAGGTGGCAGCTTATTCCATAACTCAACAGTCCTGTGTGAGAGGTTAAATTCATATTTAGCTGTGATCTCTCACCTTTGCAGATACTATGTACCTTCTTATTCCTCATGGCAGATTTATCTGAAGGAATGTGCAAGCTTCCATGCCACCCATTTCCCTGATTATTTAATTAAAAATAATAATAAGCATTGCACTTGATATAGCGCCTTATCATGTCGCCGAGAAACCTCAAAATGCTTTACAGGATTTGCTGTAAAGTGTCATGACTGTGAAAACTAACCTGGATAGTAATATTTATCATCATTTTGCCCTTTTCTTCAGATGATCCTATTGAAAGGCAACAATTTTAAACTGAAACAATCGGGCTACTCTTCTTTATATTCTTTCCCTAAGTGCACCTTGCAATAGTTCAAAAACTAATGTGCTTCATGAGTAAAACTGTAACTCCAAAGCACGGAATCAAGACTCATGCAATTCAAGTGAGCAATGCGTTTACTTCCACCCAGTAGTTGACAGGACAGATGTTTTGTGTTAAGTTCTCTGGAGCATGAATGTTATGTGCACATTGTCACAGTGGTGATGCAGGAGAATCTCTGAGTAAGGAAGATGGATTACAGTCCATTAAATGTACTGCAGGCTGAACGATAGTAATACTTCAGCTCATTGGATTCAAATTCAATTTCCAATTCCTTCTCTGAAATTCCCAGCAGGAAAGGCCAAATGGGATATGAAAAACAAATATCCATTCACTGCTCATGCCTCACTCTCAGAGGTGTACATATTTGCAGATACCCCTTCCTATCAGCCTCATTCATTATTCGCCAACAAAATACACACACACCACTTTAAATAATTCCTTTGAAGGATCTTGAGACATCTCAATGAACCTGATAAAGTGCTGTATCAAATGCAAGGATTATTATTATTATTATTTATATTTTAGCAAGTTTCAAGCACCAGAGTGTGGAAAACCGCAGCAATTAAACCTCAGAATGCGCCATTGCTACTGGCTCCCCCACCTCCCAAACCTTTTCTCTCCCTCTGAAAATACGTTTCAAGTAAAGTGGAAAAACAACCATGGACTTGAAGTTCTTCGGAGAGTGAAATGCAGGGAATGTTTTCTGCTATGTGAAAAGAATGTTCCTTTGTAATTTTAATAAAACATGATATAGAGGTGCTAAAATAAACCAGTCCATCTAAGGAGGGCACGTGCTGGATATTAACCCAACATCTGGACTTTGTGAACCTGATTTATACTGGGTTTGTCTGAAAACAAGTTCTGGCCCTAAAAGTGGAAAGTACTGTAGGCTTTAAATGTCACAATGTGGAACAGTTTGTCAGAAGTAACTGTTCAGGCTGAAACCGCAACAACATTTAAAAGAGAATTGGATAAACATTTGAAGAAAGTATAAGAGGGCACAGGGGAAAGCAGGGAATTAGGGCATTGTAGTTCACCCAGAAGAACAAATGGAACTATAGTTCCATATGAATCTTGTTTGGTGCTTGAGACTGGAAAATTCTGTTCCAGTCTTGGATCTTCTAAAAGCTATAGATCCCGATGTTCGCTCGGTTTTAGTAGAACTGCACATCCTGTGCTCGGCTCAGCTTTGTTAAAGCTCAAACGACGTCATCGACACATTAATTTCCAACTAGAATTATTACTCTTTCCCAATGATATTATGATGCTATGCTTGACTAAACAATATGGTATAAGTATTCTGTTTAGCTGTTGGTCATGAAAAGACGGATTGAAACAACAACAACAAAATTACATTTGGATAGCACCTTTCACACTAGGAGTGGAAGTAAGCTGATATATAGGTTACACAAGTGGGGCCAGTGGTAGCAGAGCACATAAGAAGAGATGAGTACGTATGTCTTGGGAATGGGGTGGGAGGGTGAGGGAGAAGTGTGAACAACTACATGGGGAGCAGTGTATTATCGAAGGGAAGTTGTCTGATTGATGACAAGTGTGTTATTGAGGGAAGGTGTGAATTAATCCAGTGAATATGGGAGCAAGAGTGGAGTTAGGAAGATAAAAGATATTCAGCAGGAGTTCTGTAGGTCACAAATGAGGCATGCAATAGGCATGTAATGAGCATTCCTACTCTGGAGTGTCCTTTTAAATACACTCATTGTGAAGAAGGGCCACACAGGACTTGGAGTGGAGCCACAGCACGCTGCAAAGAATGTAAAATGTCTTCACATGGGACTTGTTAGTGATGGTTTAACTAGATTTGTGATGTGTTCAATTATTCACACTTCTCTGTTGATGATGTTTCAGCACATTGACTGTGGATGGAACAAAAGGGATTAAGAGAGACCATGTTCATTCTAACCCTTACAACAAGCGAGTGCAATTTTATGAAATGTTCATTGCTTCTCAACTCAGCAAGTTTATAGCTGACATTCCATTTGTACTTGGTATTTCTACATATTTACACTAGTTCTGTGATGAGACGTTAAACTGAGGTACCATGCATTTGTTCAAATTGACACCCATGGCGTTATGAGAAGGAAAATGTTGCTGGTGTCCTGGCCAACAATACCCCAGATAAAATGGATCATTCATTCGATGGCTGTTTTGGGGAATGGGATGCCACATTTGACTACAAATACAGTCACACTTTGTAGCAGTTACCTATGAAGCACATTGAAACATTTTGATGTTACAGGCCACTATATCAAATGTAAGGATTATTGTTTTATTACTTTTAGTATTCGTAATTTTCTAAGAATGACTTGATCAACTTGCATCCGTTTCATGGCAGGGGGTGGAGTGCTAGTTTGCAAAATGTCTTAACCAGTGAACCTGCAGGAATTCTGCTCTGGATTGACATGAAGTATTGCATACCCAGAAACATTCTCATCTGCCTGACACAAAATCCTTAATACGGAATCCTGATGAGAAATTAGACAACAAACACTTGGAAGTGTATTCCTGAAAAATATTTTTTGAAAGTTAAAAAACATCAACAATTTGTTGGCTCATAAACTATACAGTCACTTCACTTGACACTAAATCCCGTGAAGTGCTTTCGAGGCATCCTCCAGACCTAAAAGATAGTCTTAATGCCAAAAGCAAATACTATTATTATTATTACAAGTGTTCAGCATGGGTACCTACAGAGCAAGCACTGCTTGTATAATATATTGCTGTGAATCAAAGGTATGAAGGTAACGGGGCTTAGTATCAAAGTAAGGCAAAGAAAATGAGAAGTGACAGATGCATTATGAGCAGGTGGAATGAAGAGGCCTAAGAGATGGTGTTAGAAATGAAGGGATTGTAGGATTAGTGTAATGATCTTGGTTAATCACAGACTTTCATTGTGTGAGTGGCAGTGGAAGGATGGCTCTCTCCCCCAGGCTAGCTATGAGAGTGTGAAAGTATGAAATCTAAGATGCAAATCACTTACTGAGGTCCTGAAACCTGACAAGGCATATCATCTGGAGGCTGTGGAGGATGGAGCTGTAAAGACCGGGGAGCAGAGCATTGTTGAAGTCAAGCCTGGAGGTGACAAAGCACTGAAGCTGGTGTATCTTGGCTGCCAAGGGTGTATACTTTATTTCTCTGATGCATGGTGGCATGATAGTGTTCATTACTGTTAGTGTGAAAGCTACTTTACATTCTCTCCTACTCTAGACTCTTCTTGCCCATCACTCCCATTCTCACCCAGCTCCGCTAGCTCTGGCACATCAAATATAAAATCCTTGATTTTACCTTCAAAAATCTCTGCAACTCTGCCTAAGACTTATTGAATAAAAATGCTCATTTCAAGGTCCAAGAAAATGGAAGCTCAAACTCTTGTGAGCAGTAAATCACTTACTTGGAGTGGGAGAGAAGTCCACTTGTTGGTAGGTATTGAACTTTGCTCAACTTATTCAGGGTCCTGTCCAACTACTGTAAATTTAGCCCCATCTTTTTGACAGTGAAGTGTAATGTCACAATTATCACCAGTACTAATATAACAAGATTGGTTTGGATAAAGCTGGCCATTAAGTCCATCTGATCTCATCCTTGAAGAACACCCAGACACCTACCCTCACCCCTATAATAATAATAATGCTTGCATTTGATATAGCGCTTTTCATGTCTTCTAGACGTCTCAAAGTGCTTCACAGAATATATGTAAAGTGAATTGACTGTATATTTAGTTGGTGACATGGATTGAGTGACCAAATTATTATTGATTTGTTTGAGAGATTATTATCAGGAGTGTAGAGGAAGGAAACTTACCCAAGGTTTCGCCCTGCCGGGAATCAAACTGAAGTCTCTCGCTTGTGAGGCGAGCGCTGTAACCATTGAACTACATTGGAGGATGGGACAAAGCAGAAGAATTGCGGAATGCAGTTGCAGAGGATGGGGGCAGAGTGGCTGAAGACCCGGCCGCCCACCCATTAATAGCAGGGTGGGTGAGATGGGAACATGAAGCAGGCTGGAGCCCACCAAGCGGAGGGAGAGGGCAGGTTGGTAGGGGGTTAGGAGGTCGCAGTGGTTGAAGGGAGCAAGGCCATGGAAGACTTTGAATGTGAAAACCAGGATTTTGAACTGTATCCTCCATGTGATAGGAAGTCAGTGGAGTTGGGCAGGGTGGGGGTGATATGGTCATGGAACCTGGTGTGGGAGAGGACTCGAGCTGCAGAGTTTGGGATGATTTGCAGCCTGTGGAGGGGCACGACAAGTAAGGAGTTTGCATAGTCAAGCCTGGATGCAATGAATGAATGTATGATTTTTGGCAGTCTGTGGTGTGAGACAGTGGAGGAGCCGGACAATGTTGCGGAAGTGGGGGAAAGCAGAGCAAGTCATGGCACAGATGTGGGGTAGAAAGGATAGTTATGGATTGAACAAGGACTGACTTAGTGAGGCTGAGTAACAACAACTTGCACTTAAATAGCACCCTCCACACAGTGTCGCGTTTCAGAGTGCTTAAAACACTGACAGCCTGATTCTAAGCCAGGTGCGAAAGTGGGGGGTGGGGTAAGGTGGTCCTGGTCAGGGACCAGATGTGGGGGTGGAAGGACAGCTTGGGGTTGAACCGGACTCCTATACTGCATACTGGTTTGGTGAGTCTGAGCATTAAGCCGCGTTTTAAACTAGTCCATTGTCCTAGACGCAACCATTCTTTCTGGTAAACTTTTCATTCAAAAATTACCCTCTGGATAAAGAAAAAAACTTTTTAGTGTCTGTGTTGAAATTGCCGTTTGCTCTGTTGCCTTGCTGCATCTTAAAGTATTGATCTAAATTTACTTTTTCAATTTAAATTGTTGTACAATTCTATGAAGTCCCTTCTGAGAAGTCTTCTCTGAGGATAAAGTTAAAGATTATGGTATGAATTCCATTTCCAGGAATGCTGGTGTAACTCGAGAAAAGGATCTGAGTTATGCTGATATCCCATCAAGCGTCTCTCAAATTCCAAACTCCCTAGCCAACATCTCCAAAGATGTTATAATAATAATAAATAATAATCCTTGAATTTGATATCGCGCTTTTTGTGCCTCCTAGACGTCTCAAAACACTGACAGAATATACTGTGAAGTGAATTGACAGTATATTTCTGGGTGAAATGCAGCAGCCAGCAATGTCCCACAAACAGCCATGAATTGAACCATTCAAGGATTTTGAATAGTGAAAACCATGACGGTTGTGGTGAGAGAAGAGACGGTGAAGGAGGACAGAGTGGTCAACGGTATTAAACGATACAACAATGGTACTGTATTACATTTTTCACTTTACAATATCTTCTGTGAAGCACTTTGAGACATCTAGAAGTATTATTACTATATATAGTAGAAGCCTGTTTATTCAGCATGCTCAGGGGGGTCGACTAATTGACCGTGCCGGATAATCGGGCGGCAAGTTGCCGAAAACCCAACACAAAAAATTACTTATTTTAAAACGTACTATATTAATAATATAATAAATAGTAACAGAATATTGTATAGCTACTTACCAATAAAGATTTCAGCACACTCGGTAAAAAAATCGGTAAAAAAGCATTTTTTTCCAAGTTCGTAAGTTTAATAAGTGTGCATGCACACGCATTGCGCGCATGTGCAAAATGAGCATGCTCGCGATTGCTGGAATGAAGTGGGGGGGTTAAGCAATCCGGTTAATCGGGTCATGGATCTACTGTACTTATTATATTCTACTTGTCTCATTGTTTCCATTTTATCTCCACAAACAGTTTCTCCTCTAGTCCCTGCACCACCTCGTGCGGTGTTCCTTTGGGCTCAGTCCTTGGTCCTTTCCTCTTCAATATCCATATGCTCCCTCTTGGTGACATCTTCCACAGATATAGGGTCAACTTATTTTTGTATGTGTATAACTTGATCTCTCTTCTTCCACGCTAGTTTCCAGGACCACTGCTGTTCTGACAGAATGTCTGTCAGACATCAAGTCCTGGATGAGAGCTAACATTCTACAGTTGAATGTCAACAAGACTGAGGCCGTCCTGATTGGGTCCCTTCAGCACCTCCACACCTCAGGTGCTGACAGCATTATCATTCAAGGATGCACACTCCACCTCACTAAGCCCATCCAGAACCTTGGCATCTTGTTTGACCGCAACTATCCTTTCTTCCCAACATCCAGGCCATGACCTCCTGATGCTAAAGGTGCTCTAAAAATGTAATTTTGTTTGTGTTTGATAATGTTTCAGAGGGTTCTACAAGTGGAACTGGACAAAGTGGAGTGGGGAGGTAAGCATAGCGGCAGTTGAAGAAGTAGTTTTTAGGTGGGATTTAAAGTCCAATAAAGAGGGGATGAGGGTAGATAAAAAGGACATTAAAGGTTCCATAACACTGCTCAAAAAGAGTTTGTTCCGGAATCCTGGCCAAATATTCCCCAGATAAGATTGATCATTGACTTTATCATTATTTTACTCAGATCCAGCCATGCCTAGGGTCATCGCCCCTTTTTCCCTGGCTCGGCATTAAGCTGTGCCATTGTTAAGCACTCTAATCTAAACCAAATGAAAGGCCACTTGTTGTGGTTGAACACTGTGTTTTTTTATTTGTGTTGTTCTAATGCTATATGTGTAACTGGTTTTACTGAGAGTATTTGCAATAAAAGCATCATTATCACTATGGGAAATTAATAGAACTTTACTGGATTGATTTGAGACAGAAATACTGATCAGAAAACCCAGTGCATAACTTGTCACTTTATTGCCTGTATTTTATGCCATCACATTTAGGTAAATGAACGACTTGTGTATCCATGTTTCTACGGTTCTTACCCAGATTACAAACATAACTCATGGATGTGGTTTATGATCCATATCTTGGGTTAGATTTCCTTAAGTAAAGAAGAGTAAGTAAAGGGAGTAAAGAAGATCAAAGGACAGTCAGGAAGAAATTGTAAAGGGTATGTGGGATTGCAATGACTCACTCCAGCCAAAATTAAAGACCTTGCACAGAAAGATAAGCTCTGCCTTTGATGCTTGGCTTCCCATTGTGTGTGCTGAGTGATGCAATGTATTTTTAAGCGGGGCGTGGTTCATGAGTAATGTAGACTTAACCCTATGTTACACCTGCTGTTATTTTGTCAAGTGGCATCTAGAGAGGATCGGGTTAGGAATACAGATCTAAGGTACATAGTATCCCACTCGGGCTTTTCCCAACTAAACTTTCATCATCTAGAAAGTTAGTGTTGACAAGTTATTTAAACTGCATGTGTGAGGGGGAAGTGAGGTATTACAGTCAAACAAGATTATTTCTTCACCTCTGGTGCCCCTAAATACTTTCCAGCAGATGCAGGTGAGGTAACACTAATCAATGTGTTCAGACTTCAATTTGATGTCCCCTCTGAAAGCCAACACCTTCAACAATGCATTGAATTGAAATGTCAGTCTAATCTATCAGTCCAAAGTCCCAACATGAGGCTTGAATCCACAAACCTTTGAATTACAGGTGAGAGTACAGTACTGCCATCTGAGCAAGGCTGACCCCAAAAGCTTAGAGTGTAAGTTCAAAGTACTAATGTTTCAAACAAATCCATTGATGCATTACATGAAAGTAGTTGTATTGTTACTTACGAAAGTCATTAATAATTTAGGACATTTGTCGTTACTAGCAAATTTACTCCCTCCCTATTCATTGAACAGACTTATAATGTAGAATGATGGATAGTGGCCAACAAAGGTGGGGGGAGTGAATGTTGTTTGAGCAATAGGGCCAGTATTTTCAGAACTGGTATCAAGAATAAGACAACGAAAACAAGGCTGAAAGGGAGAAAGCAGTGGTTTGGAACGTCCTCCTGATATGAAAGGCCCTCTAGAAATGTAATTTTTGTTTCTTGTTGTTGAGAATGGTTGCAAGGGGAACCGGATAGAAATGGGGAGATATTGAGTGGGATTTCTCTAGTTTCCCAGCATACATACATGCCCTGAATTTGCAGGTTCAGTGCAAATTACAACAACAACAAAATGACACTTGTGTAGCGCCTTTCACGTCAAGAGGACATCCCAAGGCACCGGTTAACTTAATTAGTTAGGTTTGCAGATGGCACCAAGCTATGGAAAACCACAGAATCAGAGGAGGCAGGCAAGATCTATAAATGCCTCATGCTTTCATCACATCCAGGCTCGATTACACCATGCCCTGTTGGCCTTCTCAATTGCTCCCTCCATAGGCTGAAGATAATTCAGAGCATTTCAACTACTGTATTGCGAACCTATCACACCCATCCTTGCCTGACTCCTAAGCGCTCTGAGACGCCGTCCGGCATGGAAGGCGCTACATAAATCAAAGTTGTTGTTGTTGTTGTTGACTCCATTGGCTCCCCATCACCCAGAGGATTCAATTCAAGATCCTGGTCCTCTCATTCAAAGCCCTCCATGGCCTTGCCACACCCTACCTCTGGGACCTCCTAACCCACAACCAACCAGCCTGGCCCCTCCACTCAGCAGGTTCCGCCATGCTCCATGTCCTCTGACCCACCCACCTCACCATTGGCGTGTGACCCTTCATGGAGGTTGATGCTGCCAGTGCCTGATATGTGAAGGTGTTGGCGCAAGCCAATCAGGAGGCCCTCAGTCTTGTTGACATTCAACTGTAGAAAGTTAGCTCTCATCCAGGACTTGATGTCTGACAGGCAGTCTGTCATGACAGCAGTGGTCCTTGAGTCAAGGATAGAGGCAGAAAGAGTTGGGTGTCATCCGCATACATATGGAAGTTGACCCCATATCTGCAGATGATGTCACCAAGAGGGAGCATATAGATTTAAAAAGTATGGGGCCAAGGACAGAGCCCTGCGGAACACCACAGGTGAGGGGGCTGGAGGAGAAGCCGTTGGTGGCGACAAAGTAGAGATGGTAAAGGTAGGAGTCGAACTAGGCAAGGGCTGGTCCATGAAGATTAAGGAAAGGCAGTGCAGAAAGAGAGTTCAGATCACTTTTAGTTCTCAATCACAGCAAAATAAATATTGTAAAAATGTAAGTTCTATTTATTGCACTACTGTAAACTGCTTGTGATGTAGATCAACTGCCATGAGATTTTCAATGTATTTTTGCATTCAAAGGCTCTGCTATTTGCAGCAGTCACTTTGTGTTGGTTATGTAATTCTAATTTGATAAAGCAATGGCAGTAACTAAACAAACTATAATGCCGAGTGCCTCTTATTATTGTATAACCAAATGCAGCAACAACAAAACAGAAAATGATTGTTGTAGTTTGCGCACACTGGGTGTTCCAGTAGCTCTACTGGTAAAGTACAGGGCTGACAGCTGGAGAGCTTGAACTGCATTAGCCACCCTATGACAGAAGCCATATCTCACTGCTTCTCAACCATGTTACACAATGTGGGGCAGAAGAAAAGGGGGCAGTTCATCGTGGAGGTCTCCAACTCCAATCGGTTGATCAAACTTATTTCTTCTGCATTCCATGTGCAAATGAGACACTTGGATTCAATTCCCGAAACCTTTGGCCAGTTTCCTTACTCCACACGCCTGATAATAATCCCTCACCAAAGAAAAACAATAATAAATTGGGCACTTCAATCCACAACTGTTTGTGGGACACTGCTGTGCACAATTGGCTGCCACATTTTATCCCTGAATATATAATCAATTCACTTTACAGTATATTCTGTGAACCGTTTTGAGATGTCCAGAAGACGTGAAAAGCGCTGTATCAAATGCAAGAATTATTATTATAATCTGTTCTATTTTGGAATCACTCCAATCCATTTTTACATCTTGAGGAAGAGTTCTGCAAGTTTTGCCTTCCGTCTCCTCCTCTTAATGTTACCCTCCACACTTCCCCACATCCCTGATTGACTGACCTCAGTGGAACATTATGTTAACAATGCCTTCATCTCAAAAATGCATTCACCCACAAAACAAACAGAAAATCCTGTGAAGCACCTCCTCAAGTGAAAGGCTCGATACCAAATGCAAGGATTATTATTATTATCTGAGGAACCATCATGTTCCACATGACATTTGATCATCTCAGTCTGTTCTTACCCTTATAATCCTCAGGGATGGAAAGATTAAACAAATACTATCATGACCAGTCCTGATTGCAATAACACTAAGTAACAATTAGTAGAGCCAGAAAGGAGTTTATGGCCCACAGTGCTTTTCCATCCTAAATAAAGATGGAAATATGGTAACAGGTGGCAGAGGCAGAGACTTCTGGAAGAAGGGAGGAACAGGGAACAAAGTAAAATGAAAACTCGGCACACACTTGATTCAACAGCAGATAATTGGAGGGGAGATCAACTCTACTAAGATGACAAGAAGGGAGGAACAAGGACCAAAGTAAAATAAAACCTAGGCACAGACTTGATTCAACGGCAGATAATTGGAGGTGAGATCAACTCTACTAAGACGGCATGAAAGTATGCCATTCGTGGTGTGACACTCATGTTAATATTAATATAACAGTAATCCTTGTATTTGATGTAGCACTTCAACATGTCAAAGTCTCAAGGAACTTCACAGAGTTTTCTAAAATTGTACTATAAGCAAGCACAATAGCCACCTTGCGCATAACAGTATCCCACAAACAGTCATGAGTTGAATGACTAATCTGGAAGATTGTTGGCCAGGATCAGGAAAAATTCCCTTCACTTTTCAAGAAGTGGCAGAGGATCTTTAATCTATACAAGTAAACAGGATGAAGTTATAACATCTCATCCAAAAGACACACCTCGAGCAATGCTTTGTTCCTCCAGCACTGTACTGGAGTGTCAGCCTCTTCATCTTTGAGGTCAAAGTCCGGACACAGGGTTTGAACCCACAACCTTCTTACTAAGATGTAAGAGTGCTACTACCTGAGCCAGGCCGACACCTCAGGTTGCCTTCAGCAATGTCAAAAACTCGGTTGAGTACCTTTCGTTTTGTTCTCTGCACACAGTCATTTCCCCACATTTGTGCAGCAACAGTCATGTAGATTCTCCATCCACACAAAGTACTCTGCTCTACATTCTAAATGGTACCAGTTCAAACCAGTTTTGTGGATGATTTGGATTGAGCTGGCCTGCCCTGACTGATCCAAACTAAAATGTTAAGGCTTCCAAACAACTGTAGGCACGAGCTGAAGATTTCTATTGGCAGACAAAATTGCATCTGGCATTAATTTGCTGCACACTGTAATACATATTGTGCCCTGTTCCCTTGATATTTATCCAGTCATCAACTTTTATTGGCTTATTATATACATGAACTGTATTGAACTACAGCCCTGCGTAAATGTTTGATGCAATGTAAGGTAATTCCATCTGAATGTAGTTGGCATGATGCTATCTATTGCTGATCTTAGAAAGAACTGGGATCCCAGATTTAGCCTTGGGGTTCAAAATGTTTGTTTAGCAAACTCTTTCCAAGTGATTCCCTGTGCCAGCTTCTGTGCTGCTCAGAAGGTGTAGGAGCATTGAATTTGTTGATGTGACTTAGGCGTTACCTACATCAGGAAGGGTCGGCACTGTGACCTGTCACTGTCCTCTTGAAGAAAAGCAATCACTCCCAGCAAAGTTATGTTTCTTTCTCCTTCACTCCTGCTCCATTCCTAAGGCAAGAGGATGGTAGACAGACATCCTGCTATGATTCCAAAATACTGCAATCTGACAAAGGGTTGTTGACCCAAAATGTTGATTCATTTCTGTTTTTGATCTTGCTATGATTTCCTGTTCCCTTTGAGAGATTCTCAACAACAACTTATAGCGCCCTCCACGCAGGGTAGCATCTCAGAGTGCTTATCAGTGACAGAACCTAACTCCAAGACAGGCTTAAGATCTTAAGCATGGAAGTGCTTTCAGACATGCTCCTGATGTGAAAGACGCCATGTAAATGTGTCCAATTATTAATGTGTCAGACACCCAGCTGATTAAAAACATCTAATTACAGCATGAATATGGTTACAGTAACCTCTTCAGGAATTCAATCAATAGTAGCGTGGCTTCCAAACATCCACCATCACTTTCAATCCAATATACAGTACCATGTTTCTTCAGTGAACCTTTGAATCTTGTAAGAACTCACTAAACTATGCCTTCTATCCATCCGTCTGTACAGTGTTACAGCACCTTGGGACATCCTCCTGACATGAAAGACACTCTAAAAATGTAATTTTGTTGTTGTTGTATTGTCCTAGATAACTATTATTTGGAACAAAGAAAAATTGCTTCAGTTTAAGGAAGACAAAATCAATTCTGGTATTTACTTTGGCAGCATTGTTTCCTTTCTAACATATTTAAGATAAAGAACAAGGTTTATTTCTATGTAATGCTACTGTTCATGGTGATATAACATCACAACGGTCCCAGTGATTGGGTTAATGTGCATGTCTTTGTGTTGCTGATATGATTGTGTTTTAGACAAACAGTCCATTTCTCATTCTTGGTAATCAGAAGGGATCGTGCCAAAAGAACTGATGCAAATTGTGTATCCAAGTAACGAAGCACAGGCTCTTGTGCAAAAATAGAGAACAAATAGACACATTGATACGAATACTTCGTTCATAGTGCAGAAATTATTAGATCAAGGATAACATATGTAATCCCAGCGCTATCCCACTGTCCTGTTGAATTTGCCCTAGTTATGCATGGTGTGGGGTGAGGTACAGAGGGAATTCCAGTGACACCAGTCTTAACAACCGTTAAGCAATCATTTTCTGACCTCTGGAACTTACCTCTGTGCTTGGGGAAGGAATTTGAAAATCACACTGTTGCTTTGATCAGGCTGCCTGCAGACAGAAAGGAAATGGTAGCAAAGCACAGTTGTCACCAAAGGGAGACAGTTTGAGATGGTACTGAACAGGACGTCCTCCCGATGTGAAAAGCGCTATACAAGTGTTGTTGTTGTTGTTAAGTACAGGACACTGGACTCATGTAAACACAGCTTGGTGTTGTGATGGGAGGAAGGTAGCATAGTTGTTCTGATGCCGGACGCTATATCTCTTCTCTATACAACCGAAGACCAACCAGAAACTCTGCAACCAGTCTCCTTTCACGCACCACACTCCATCTATACTCTCAGTCTATACTCCACCCTCACACAGATCCATTGGTTTCCCATCCCCCCAGATCACAAATTCAAGATCTTCATTCTTACCTTTAAATCCACAACAGATTTATAAATGTTCCACCCTGCTCTGGTCCCTACCTTGGGACGTTGTTGTATTCTGTGAAGTGCTTTGAGACGTCAATAAGATGTGAAAAGTACTATATAAATGTAAGGATTATTATATTATATAAATGTAAATTAGTGAAAATTATAAATTTATAAATTATCCATTTTTAAAAAATGTCAAAATATATATATGTAAATGTTCTGGAATGAGATCGGGGCCTGAATCCGAAACAACCTTGTGCTCCTCCGCAGATTGAGAGGTAGCCATACAACCTTATTTACCTTTCAATGTTTATGACAAAGGCTGGGGTAGGCTGCTATCAGCGGTATTGTCACAATGTGCATCCAGTATGAGAGTGGTTGGAAGGTGCTGTCGAGATAAAGAGTTATTACACAAGATGAAACAGGCTGCACTGGCCTATCCTTTATCCAATAGCTTATAGTAACCAGAAATGTATCTATCCTTTGCTCTTTTACAAAGCGCTCGTTTGCCAAGACTGTATTTTTAGAGCAGCATAGCCCAGCATGAATCATTCAGCATTGAAAGGCTGCTCCACAAAAGTGGCTTCTCTTACAGTACATTTTTGTCAGTGTTTTCAACGTTGAAATCTGCCATCCAAAGTCATAATTCTCTTATTAACATTCAGGCATGCTTCTTAGCCAATTCAGGCAAAATCCTGTTCATTAGTACCCAACTGCACTATGTAAAATCTGTTGAGCAAGTGAAAATGCCCTAAAAACATTCCATTTAACTTGGCAAAAATAATTGACACAGCCTTGGCATTTCTCTTCAAAGCAGACACATTTATTGTACATTTAGAAATAAAGCAAAGATGCCACTGATGAATGTACAGTATTGACATATAGGTTGACCAAAAAGTTATGATACCATTACAATGTCTCATAAGTCTTAAAGAAATAATGATATTTGTGTCATTTTTAGACATTAGGATAGATATCACGATGTTCAATTATCCTGTATATCTGAGAGCTCCTTGGTCATTTAACATCAAAATTTGTTTTGAAAATGATTGTTCCGCAAAATTAGTGAACCATACTGTATTGTTAAACAAATAAAATATACTGCTGGCATTTCATCAAAAACTTCCCCGTTCAATCTGCCATTCTTTTTTACATACTGTATAGGCGTGTTTCAAAGTTCTTGACACTGCTGGCTGGGACACTCCAAACTGTGGTTAGGAGCCAAAGTGAGTGGCAGGGGAGTGACTAGATGACTGATAACAAGGTTGTACAGGTACATTTTAAAACCAACCTCGAATAAGGTGACAGAAGGAGGAAGCCAAGAGACTCTGGGATGGACATCCAGAGCGGAAGCAGAAATTCATGCTTAAATTCAAAAGGCAGAAGCATTAAAATGTCACACTGTGGGCAATGATGAGAATACAGCTGATCTCAGACCAATAAGATTAATCCACTCTCGTTTTCGCGCCAGTCCCCGCCCCCCCCCCCCCCCATTAAAATAATAATAATTATCCTTGCATTTGAGATAGTGCTTTATCACGTCTTCGACACGTATCAAAGCACTTCACAGTATATACTGAAAGTGAATTAATTGTATATTTGTGGGTGAAACATTGCAGCCAATTGCTACAGCAGTGTCCCACAAACAGTTGTGGATTGAAATGATCCATTTATTTGGTCTGTGCAATAATCCTTACTTTTCATATTGTGTCTTATCACATTGTCCTAAATCCTCAAAGCATTTCACAGGGTTTACAGTACTTTACAGTGAACATGCACATTTTAGGCATAAAAATATTAAGTTTTAATAATTTTGCGTTTAAGTGGCCAGAACCAAGTTTCAACACAACAAGAACCAAATTTGGTCAGATGCTACTGAAACAAGATATGGGACCTCTACGCCTTTAGATCAGGATACACACTTCACCCAGCACCTCGGGCCATCCATCTGACGAGAAAGGCACAATGTAATTTTGTTGTTGCTTTCATTGCTCATTGCAATGAATCAAGATTCTTGTGATCATATGTATGAAAACAACTGAAATGCAGATATGAATATACTTGAAGAGATTAAAGAGTTTCAGGCATCTAAAATTCAGAAATTGTGTTTACCACAAATTAGAAAGACGTATAAGCAGAGGGACAATGTTCTTTTAAGAAATGCTACTTTCTTTTTATTTACCTCACCTCTCTCTTCCTCTATTACAACTGTTTATTGAAACCGTGAAAACCTTCTTTGAACAAAATGGGAAGCAAATGTTAACCAGCTGCAAACATTTCTTTCGAAAATGTAGCGGTCCAAAGTCATTTGTTTACAATTTTCTCCAGATGTATTCATAGAATGTGATGACAGTTTATTACAGTTTATGAATCCATTACTTTGGCAAATGGCTCAAAGACCTGGAGCTGGATAACTGGGATTGTCTCACAGACAGAACGTACTACATTGCTCTTCAACATTAAATAGATGGTCATTCATAAAGGATTAAATAGATTTATACTACACATCTGGACTTCAATACAGCAGCATACAGCACAGATAGAGCTCAATGTCTTCACTCAGTAATTCAAGTAAAAATTCGGGGAAAAAAAGCTTCTATTATGGAGCTTAGGTCTAACCACTGTGAATTTTATATTTCATTTTTGTTTATTATTTGATTCAGTAAAAAAACACGCAGAAAGATATCTATCATGTTCATTTGACAGAGGACACTTAATACCTCAAAGAGAATTTTATGGCAGTAATCCAGTTTAGGGTTCAAATGGCACTAAATGCCACGAGAGCAAAGCTCAAGGGGTTTGTGAACATCATCCAGCCTTGAGATTGGATGAATGCCCTAAACTCACTTTGTGCTAGCTGCTGTCATCTCTATTACATGGACAGAAAAACAAAATCTTATGTTTTAAATTGCTTTTTTTTATTGTTATGGTACTGTCAACCTGTGTATTGGGCCTTGTGACATCCTCCGGACATGAAAGATGCTACACAAATGCAATATTATTCTGTTTTCTGATGTTGTTTCAAGTTTGAAAACATTAAGAGTGAACATTACAGCACATTACAGTCCTCTCAACCAAACTGGTCTATGCTGGTTCTCATATGGTCCGAACATAATGGAGGCTTACGTTGTTGAACTATGTAGTCAGATGTTCAATCAAATGCAACAACAACAAAATTACACTTGTATAGCGCCTTTCAAGTCAGGAGGACATCCCAAGGTGCTGAACAGTCCTTGTTTCAGACCTGAGCTGGGGACAGGGAAGGTGGAGTGAAAGGGGGGAATTTTGAGTTATTGATGGTACAGTCAAAGAGGAGGGTCTTAGGCACAACTTGAAGGAGGCCAGGGTGGGGACAGGGTGGAGGGACTGCGGGACAGAGTTCCAGAGGTTGGGGGCAAAGTGGCTAAAGACTCGCCCGTCAATGGTGGGGGACATGGAGCAGGCTGGAGCATGTACCAACCCAGCCCCCTGGAACTCCACTGGTAGCATTCTCCCAGCCTAACAACATTCATTGTACCACCAGGCTCTTGGTTCTGTCAGTCAGCTAGGATCCAGCTATCAGTTCTATCTGATAAAATGGTGCTGCAGGTTTGATGGGCTGAATGGCCTCCTCTTGTGCCTGTTTTCCTATGTTCCTATGATCCTGTGAGTCTCCTGATGGTGAGATATCCTCATAATCTCAGGTATTCTGATAGGGAAGAGAGTAGGTGGTAGCCTGTTGTGTAAGACACAAGTTTGGCATTCACTGCCCTGTTTTTAATTTATCTTGTCGTCTCTCCCACTCATTTCAGCCTTGGTGGTTTCCTGCTCTGTGGGCTTTGGACTCTCACCAAGGCTTTTGATTTAAAATCCTTTCTAGTTTTACAGTGATAAATAAAGGAATTTTTTTTTTTAATGAAGTTACTATGGTGACTGTTGACTCGGTTTCTAGCTAACTGATATGACTTTTGATTTACTTTTCATTGCTCACCACCTCAGCTTCTCCCTCACATGTCCAGTTTTTATTCGCTTCTTGGCTGCCTCATTGCATTTCCCTAAACTGCGAGCTTGCTTTAGCAACAAAGCAGAGTTCTCTCAAAAGCACCATAGGAGATGCCCGCATTCTCACCCAAACCAAACTTTGCTGCCCGATCACCCCAGTCCTTGCCAGACTTCACTGGCTCCCTATCTTGGAGCGGATCAATTTCAAGATCCTCACACTTGTTTTCAAATCCCTCCACTCCTCTGCACCCCCCTACCTCTCTGACCTCCTCTCTCCTCACAACAGGACCTGTTGGCTTCACTCTACCAGGTCTGGGCTCCTCCTTGTCCCCTGAATCCTCCATTCCACCATCAGCGGCTTCAGCCACTACATCCTGAGGCTCTGGAACTCCCTTCCTCACTCTCTTCACCTCATCCCCTCGTTTCCTATTTTCAGGTCGCTTCTAAAGACTTTTCTTTTCGACCGCGCTTTTGGTCACCTTTTTCCCCTTTCACCTGGCTCGACCCCAGGATCCGTTATTGTGAAGTACTTTGATATGCCGTCTGGCGTGGAGGGCACTATATAAATCCAAGTTGTTGTTGTTGTTGCTGTTTCAGTAAGTTGACCAGGAATCTCATCAATCAAATTGGTGAGATGATAAACCAAAAGCCCTCTATTTTATGGAGAAGTGAGTTCTGATAGTCTTAAAATAATAATAATCATGTTGCATTTAATATAGCACCTACCTCTTCATCAAGATATCTCAAAGAGCTTCACAGGATATACTGTAAAGCAGATTGACTGTATATTTTGTGGGGGAACTACGACCGCCAATTGTCCCACAAACAATCATGGAGTGAGTGACCAATTTTTGGAGGGGAATTGTTGGCTAAGACACCAGAATAGAGAAATTCCCATAGTGCTGAAGCTTTATACTGTTAACATGGCTGCCAATTTTTTTTATTATTAATAATAATCTTTCTATTGCAAATGTTGTTTTATCTCATCAAAATGTCTCAAATGTTTCAACAGAGTTTTCTGTCATTTACATCTGTTTCAGCAACAGATAAAGCATGAGTCAATGTTGTGATATTGGTTAACAGATTTTGTAATTAAGATATTCAAGTGGGAACTCCATCCAATAACTTGATGTGTGTGATGCACATGACTCCAGCTGAGGGAAGTCCAGTTGGTGTCAGAGCAGGGTATCATTCTGTCAGCATTGACCACTCTAGTGTCTTGGTTAATGGCTATTCTTCACTCAGAAAGAGTCTCAGCAGAGCATCTGACTATCTGGCCATCACAGTCAAGGCTGAACCAGTCCTCAACTAATATCTGGCCTCCTCCTTGCCCCCCAAATCCCCCGCTCCATCATCGCCGGCTGTGCCTTCAGCCACTGCGCCCCGAGGCTTTGGAACTCCCTTCCTCACTCCCTTCGCCTCTTTCCCTCTCTTCTCAGTTTCAGGTCTCAGGTAAAGACCTTTCTCTTTGACTGCACATTCGTTCACCTTTCTCCCCCTGCCTCTGGCTCGCCTCCGGGATCCGTTATTGTGAAGCACTCTGAGACACCATCCGGCGTGGAGGGCGCTATATAAATTGAAATTGTTGTTGTTATAATATGATCTTTAACATCCTCTTGAATTGGCAAGCAGGAACTCAGCTCAGCATTCCATCCAATGAATGGCACTTCCAACAATGCAGCATTGTAAGGTCCAAATTGTGAGTTCAAAGTTCCAAAATGGGGATTTGAACCCCAAACTATCTCTAAATAATCAATAATATAATGATTATATTTGATATGGCGCTTTTCATGTCTTTTAAATGTCTCAAAGCGCTTCATAAAATATACTGCAAAGTGAATTGGCGGTATGTTTATGGGCGAATCACAGCAGCCAATTACGCATAGAAGTGACCCACAAACAGTCGTGGACTGAGTGACCAAGTGATTATTGTTTTTTTTTAATGGATTATTACACCCCCAGAAAAGTGATGCGCCAATCTACTAAAAACTGGGTTCCAATTTACTGCTACGATAAACAGAGGAGTGTGGAGTAAGGAAATCTTTCCAACATTTCGAATATGATTCTGAGTGGCGAGTGCTTTCAAATGAGCTTGTAATTATATTTAAATTATGGATAAGCTACAGAATGATATTCTTTAGATTTAGATGGACAAAACTCATTTATATTGATAAGCCTTAGCTAAATAAAGGATAATTTGATCACTTTCCTCTTGTCTAAATCAAACTCAGGTTCCCGAGGGCTGGAAGAATATTCCTTTTCTAACTAATTGTTCCCAAAATGTTCACAATATTTCCAGTGCTTTGTTTTGAATTACAGTTCCTTTGGATAGTGTCTCCTCGTGTCCTGGCCATCAATTCATTTCATGGCAATTTGTGAGAAATTGTGCAGGACTCAAATTTGTTGCTGTGTTTGCCTATAAAACATATTCACTACACTTTAAAGTGAATCCTGACCTAATGTGAAGCACTTTGAGACAGTTTCCTGACATGAAAGGCTCTATAAATAATAATCCTTGCATTTGATATAGTGCATTTCTTGTCTTCTAGACGTCTCGAATCGCTTCACAGAATATACTGCAAAGTGAATTCACTGTATATTTCTGGTCAGTTGCACACAGGAGTGCCCCACATAAAGTCGTGGATTGAAATGACCAATTTATTGTAGTTTTTTTTGCAAGGGATTATTATCAGGAGTAAGGAAACTTGCCCAAGTTTTCACCCTGCCTGGAATCTAACCCAAGTGGCTCCAACCACTGAGCTACGGGACTCCACAAACTTTTATTATTATTAAGAATATATAGTATAGAAATGACTACAGTTTTCAAATGATTATTACACTTCATAAATGAGTTGTGTGTTTAGAATATAAGATCATTCAGGTTAGAACATGGATTACAAAGTTTATAGTTAATAAGTTAACAAACATTCACAGGATTTACTATAAACACCTCTGACGACAGAGCCATTTGTAGCTGTTTATTTTAGTTAGACTTAATGCAATTTCTATTTATTCCTGCAGCACTTTATTAGTTTTGATTAGTTTAGAAACTGATGCCTTGTCAATTCAACTGTCAAAACAAAACATTTTTGAAACTGGTTAAGAATGGTTATAGAGGGAAATGCCGATTAAGATAATGAAAAGTAATGCTTGCATGTGATTTACTGTAATATCTTTCACGTCAGGAGGATGTCTCAAATCACTTGATAGGATTTACTATAAACTGCAGTGTCTTCCATAATAATCTTTATATTTGGTATAGTGCCTTTCACATCAGGAGGAAGTCTCAAAGTGGTTCACAGGATATACTATAAAGTACTGTGGTTGTGTGTTTTGAGGGCGAATGTGGCAGTTAATTTGTACATGGCGATATCTCCCAAACAGCCATGAAATGAATGAACATTTTTATTTTGAGGGTTGTTGGCCAGGACACCAGGAGAAACTATCTTCTCTTTTCAAATAGTTTTATGGAATATTTAACGTGCACCTGAACCGGCAAACAGGAACTTGGTTTAACATTTGATCCAAAGGATGGAACCTCCAGCAATGCAACACACCCTCAGCACTGAACTGGAGTGACAGTGTGGACTATATTAGCTCCAAGTCCTGACATGGGGTTTGAACCCAACAACCTTCTGACTCAGAGACTAGAATTCTACCAACCAAAGTCAGGCTGACACGTAATTAACCTGACTGTATTTTGCAGGTGAGCGCCAGAGGCATCTTGCACTTAACATGTGCCACAAAAAGCAATCAAGTGAATGACCACTTTTTATCAGAAGATTGTTAGCCAGGTAGAAACTCCTTTTGCTTTTTGAACAGTGTGAAGTATATTACTGAAATACCTTAATATCTACCTGATTACCAGACAAGACCTTGATTTAAGAATGAAGGTGTTGGAGGATGGAACCTTCGACAAAGCATTGCACTCCCGGCACAGTATTACACTCCATAATGTGAGTTCAAAGTCCTGACATAGAGGTTGAACTCACAATCTTCTGCCTCATAGGCAACAACAGTTTTACCAACTGAGCCAGGGTGACACCAAAGATGAGCAAATACTCCATGAGGCAGATTACTTCCTTCCTTGCTGGAGTGAGTGGGAAGAAAGATTATTTCTATACAGAGAAACCAAAATGTAAATGTGGCAGGGAATGTATGCAGGTGCAGATCTTCTCATGGGAGATTAAATGTGTAGGATTAAAAGTGCCCCTTCTTGTTTCATGCTTGCTAAAATTCTCAAATATCTATTTATGATGTGGTGGAACAATAAAAGTGTTTTACAAGTTTTACAGGCCTTTAATAATAATAATGATCCTTGCATTTGATAGAGCGCCTCTCACATCATCAAGACATCTCAAAGTACTTCACAGGGTATACTGTAAAGTGGTTTTTATTTTATGGGTCAAATGCGGCAGCCAGTGGTGCACAGCAATGTCCCAGTGACTGATGTTCTTGGGGGGATGAACAGGCAGATGAGATTTTGGTTTAACAATTCAATTCAAACATAGGTTCAAATTATACAACAACAGCAACTTGCATTTCTATCACACCTTCCATACCAGGTAGCGTCTCAGAGCACTAAACAGTGGCAGAGCCAGCCTCCAAGCTGAGGGAGGGCGAGAGTTCGGGGTTAGGCGGCTTTAAGCACAGTCAAAGAGAAAGGTTTTCAGGCGGGACTTGAAAAGGGAGAGAGAGAAAAGGGGCAAGGCAGAAGGATTGAGGGAGAGTGCAATATCCAATGGTGGGGCAGTGGTTGCTGGGGACAAATAGGAGGCCAATGCCAGTCTACTTGGAGGCGCCAGGTGAAGGATTGGGGAGGGAGGAGGTCAGAGAAGTTGGGAGGTGCCAGGGAGTGAATGGATTTGAGGACGAGTGTAAGGATCTTTAAGTCGATCCCTTTGGTTTTGGGGAGCCAATGGAGCCTGGATAGAACTGGTGAGATGCAGAGTTTGGTCCGGGTAAGTATGCGGGCCTCAGAGTTCTGAATCAGCTGAATCTTTTGAATGGTGGAGATGGGGAGACTGGCATGTTGGAGTGGGATTGTGTGGGACCAAATTATAGTGGTTTATTAATATTATAAGCAAAAACAGACTCGCTGGGAACACTCAGCAAGTCAGGCAGCATCTATGGAGAAAGGAAAGTGAGTCAATGTTTTGGGTCCACCACCATTTGTCAGAACTGGGTTCCCAGCGATTTCTGTTTTTGTTTCAGATTTCCAACATCTGCAGTATTTTGTGTTTATATTAATATTACTAGCTTGTCTAATATTCCTTCTATATTTTTGTGAGGTCTATCTTTCAGACTGAGTACAGCCCTCCTGGTTTCAACTTCTGAGGCATCATGAGCACTGGGATGTATAGCTGGCTTCTTAGAACATTGTTCTTTCGCCTCAGAAACATGGTTCAGGTCCATGCCAGGGAACATGGACAACAGTGTGT
Source organism: Hydrolagus colliei (assembly GCA_035084275.1). NCBI lineage: Eukaryota > Metazoa > Chordata > Chondrichthyes > Chimaeriformes > Chimaeridae > Hydrolagus > Hydrolagus colliei. The sequence goes on along the minus strand of CM068744.1, from coordinate 61,248,037 downwards.
GGACTGTTGTTGGACAACAGTGTGCATGGGCTAACAAGTTATGCTAGTCTGAAGTGAAAATTAGTTCAACTAGTTTCAACCCAGTTCCCAGATGACATAAATCAGTGACACAAACCATCCTTTCATTTGGTATTAAATGTAGCTGCACTGAAACAGGTCAGAAGGTTAGAGATAGTTAGCACAGTAATGCTAGGATCTGCTTGTTTAGCTTGGACTGAACACACAGTCGTTGAGCTGCTGGGAGAGGTATATTTGACTTGTTTTAAGGAAATTCTTCTACCAATTCTGTGTTCTCTCCCTTAGTTTAGTGGATATTAGTTTCATTTTAAAACAATGTCAGCAATCATGTTCGTATAATGCACATTCATAATTTTTCTATTACCTCCACCATTTACCATTTATTTCTGTACTATCTATATTCTAATCTACAGGGTACACCATTCTCATCAAAACTCCAATTAAGATGATTATAAAACTTGCCCGGTGAACATGCTGGGAAGTAAATCTAATTACTGTGTTTATAGTACGATACACCGTGATGCAACTCAAGCTTTTTACATTTCAATTAAAAAACTGAAAGGTCATACAGAGTTGAACCGCTATGTGTATTATAGAACAATGTGAGGCATGGCCTGCTCTGTAAACGCAGACACTACATCACTGTATCACTGTAGATACAGTTAATTGCAGTTTTACAGTAACTGCTTTAAATGAGCCAACATTGTTATGTCTTCTTGTTTTGATCAATGTACCATTATGCCACATCAAAGAATACCTAACGACTGAAACCAACTGGTTGATCTAAAGATGTTTTGGACCACTGAACTCTACTCCTTTAGTCATAATGTGAGACAAGAGATGAATGATTAGTACAGCGTGACAACATAAAAGATATCTTAAAAATATATTTCAGTTAACCACTAATGTTTTTCTCCTAAGCATTGAGAGTATATTATCTACATATTAATTTCCCCTTCCCATATAGAAATCTTGGATTATGTGCATTTTGTTATCACCCAGGTTTGCGTTTTGACAAAAGTTGCACAAGTTACTGCCTGAAAGGAGTGAAAAAACTGTTATTCTAGCTTATTATCAAAAGAAAATAAATGAAAAACTTGGAGTGTCTTTCCTAAAGCACAGATTAATCTCCTCACGCTTTACCTTTTTCTGAGTGACTTTTGTACTACCCTGTCATTATATTGCAGAGAGTTGCCAGTTCTTTCTTCACCAAGAACCAGTTTATTTTGGCAGAAAGCCAGTCTATTGTGGCAGAAAGCCAGTCTATTGTGGCAGAAAGCCAGGCACTACCAATATATGAAAGTCTTACAATATTTGAATATCATTGCAAGATGGTGATAGTGTGTGCTAGAGCAAGGGGTTAATTCTTCAGTGCAGTGTCATGCCTGTAAGTTTCTCCAAAATGTTAGTACCATCCCCAATTATATCCACTCAGCGTCCATGCAGGCAACAGGCATGACACCTCAGTACCTCATCTATGCCTAAACTTCTACAATTTGGTACATTGCTGCCACAGTTAAAATGTCTCGACATGTAACATATTGTATAGAACCTAAGTCCTGCACTAAGCTCCACAAGGCCATCACACCCATTCTTGCCAGGTTTTTCTAGCTTCCTAATCCCCAGCAGATCACCTCAACGATCCTCATGCTAACCTTCAGATTTCTCCTTGCCTTGCCCTTGCTATCTCTCCTATCATCTCATGGAATTACAGCTCGAAAAAGTTATAGGTATAGGTAGGATGGATGGTATCAAGATGGAGGTAGAGAAATATTCGTTCGGTCAGGGTATTAAGAGATATAGGGTAAGGGCGGGTAACTGGATTTGAGAGGTATTGACCAGCCATGATCTTATAAGATGATGGAATAGGCTTGATAAAATGATTAGTTAATCCAGTTTCCTTGTCTATGATGCATCTATGACAGAGAGCAGGAAAATATTTATTTAAGAAACAACAACTTGCATTTATATGGCACCCTTCAGCCAGGGCAACATCTCAGAGTGCTTGAAACAAAATAATAATGCAATGGGGAGACAGGCGGGTGGCTATTCTGGAAAGATTAAATCAAACAAGGCCTCTGTCATGTGCACCTCTCTTGTAATCTTGTCAAGACTGCCATGGAAATTGGTGGTTTGGTTGTTGAATCTTGCCCATGCAATCTGTAGGAAAATGGATGTTGGGTACACAGAGAGGGAGAGATTCAGGGCAAAGTGCCACACGATGCAAATTCATACATGAATTGATAAAGCTATATATTGTACACATGAGTCGAATAAAAAGATTGAAAACAAATAATAATCCTTAAGAATCCTTGCATTTGATATAGCACTTTTCATGCCTTCTAGATGTCTCAAAGCGCTTCACAAAATATACTACAAAGTGAATTGACTATATTTGTGGGTGAAATGTGGCAGCCAATTGCGCGCAGTCATGATAAGACATGATAAGACAAACAGTTGTGGATGGAAATGACCAATTTATTATTGTTTTTTGAGGCAATATTATCAGGCATGGAAACTTGCCCAAGGTTTAGCCCTGCTTGGAATCAAACCCAGGTCTCCCTCTTGCAAGGCGAGTGCTCTAACCACTGAGCTAAAGAACTTTACAATGTCACTTATTGGGCAACTGGAGGTTCAGTATAAATCTGTATGTACAGGAATCCTACATCCATTAGCAGTATATTATGTACACTAATGAGTAGCACTCATTAGCAGTGTATCATGTAACACATTGTGTTGGAGGAAGGTCACAATGAGTAAATCGTCATATGTCCATCTATGTCTAGATGAGGTGTCTACTGAAGGTCAGATCCTTTTCCCATTTCTACCACAGCTATAAATGGATATTGGATGTGAATCTGAAGCTGAATATCACAGACACGCAGTCAAACTTATTTATTTTATTTGGAATTCTGTGTACATATTCCCACTTCAATCCTGAATAATCAATTAGTGCCTTAGGGCATTCTCCTCCCCCTACCCTCCCTGCCCTCCACCCTCCTAATACTAATCTGTATATAAAGTTAGATGGAAGGATTCAATCCAAGATTTATAATAATAATACTTACATTTGATATATTGCCTTATCATGTTTTCAAGACGTCTCAAAGTGCTTCAGAGAATATATTGTAAAGTTGAATGACTGTGTATTTTGTAGGCAAAATTCAGCAACCATTTGCATAGTGTCGCATAAACAGTTGTGGATTGAGTGATCAAATTATTCCTATTAATTCTTTGAAGGGATTATTACCCACACACCCCCACCCACCCATTTTGAGATTTGATCCTAAAGGACCTTGACTGCGTCAAGTTAGTGAAGTGGTGGTCAGTTTTTACGGCCAACAAAATAAATTTTCATGATTGAATAATTTTACCTCAACTTACCTCGACTTATGTGAATAGTCAGGGGGAGGGGGGGGTGGGAATGGTGGGGATGCGCTGCTTGACAGCCCCACGGCCCACTGATTTGCCACCACCGGACAAATGAAACCATTAGGCTGATGAATGTATATTTCCTTATGAACGATTTAAGCCAGAGAATGAATCCATTCTTTGGTGATCCAGGGGGATGTTTCTGTGATCTTTAGCAGTTCAGGCAGCTTACAAGTGTCTGCTTTATCCAAATCAGTTGTCAAGATCTGTCTTTTATTTCTTCAAAGATACTCCAATTATTTACTTAGCCTCAGACGTCAAAAGCCCAAAGGATCACACAAATCATCTCCAGTGGATGGTGATTTTCAATATAGCTGGGAGAGGCAAGGAGGGGGAAGCCATATATTACATTGTTGATATGAAGAGATAAGTGAAAGCAGTTATATTTTCCAGCGCCCTGCATATGAGTAATGTACATAAATGTTCTTGGTACATGCTGGATCAGCAGCCATGTAAAACAATGCTGCCTCTATTCTGTACTATGCTGTGCTGTCTGATGTTTCAGAGTGAAAGGTGTGAGTGGAAAATGCTTTTGCTTGCTCTGGCAGTGACAGTGATGGGGAGAATGAATCCATTACCACAGTCTCGAGCACTGCTGCAGCAAAGTGTAATTCCCTGTGAGTTAAGTTAGCTTTTCCATTTGGCTTTGGCTGTTAATGTAGCCTATGCTATATTTAGCATACCCAATGGACCACAATGTGTGAATCACAGACCTCCCTCCCGGCCTTCCTCAACATAATTCTCAATAGTGAAGACCGTAAAACTAGGACTTGGATTTGAAGTTGACAAGACAGCAGTGTTTTAATAAATGCAACAAAAAAACTTCAAAAAGCTGCTATCCTGTTAGCTGATGGTGTTGGCTAGCATGGTAGCATGGATCAACGAAAGAATAGCTTGGTAGTCAGTCAGGAGCTGGGTTAGAATGGAACCAAGAAAACAGGTGGTCAACTGAATATGGGAGATACATGCTGAGACTAGAGTGATAGATGTGGAAGAAAACATGCAGGGGAGGGCCCCACTGGGGCAAGGGCTGAATGGCTAGGGAAGGGATGGTTGAGGAAGGGAGAGGGATGGTGGCATCTGAAGGGATTGAGTAGGTGGCACTGAACTTGGAAAAAAAAAGTCCATAAATTCCCCACATTTTAAGTCATAGGCTGAAGGCTGAAGGAGCCATGGAAGTGAGGATAGAGGAGTTCCAATCGGATTTCCGTGCCTCCCACAACACGGAAACTGCCCTGGTCAGGGTCACAAATGATATCCTGACCATCTGTGACCAGGCTTCCCTCTGCCTCCTCGTCCTCCTCGACCTATCCGCTGCCTTCGATACCGTGGACCACAGTATCCTCCTCCACCGCCTCTCCTCCCTCCTTAACCTGCAAGTATCTGTCCTTGAATGGTTCCGGTCCTATCTCTCCCACTGCCTTCACTTCATCTCTTCCAATGGCTTCTCCTCCAGCCCCCGCACAATCACATGTGGCGTTCCCCAGGGCTCTGTCCTTGGCCCCCTGCTCTTCACCCTCTACACTCCCCCTAGGCAAAATCATCCGTAGACATGGGGTAAATGTCCACATGTACACCCAACTATACCTATCCATGTCAACCCTTGATTCCAGGACCACTGGCGTTCTGATTGCATGTCTGTCCAACATCGAGTCCTGGACGAGGGCAAATTTCCTACAACTCAACCTCAACAAGACGGAAACCCTCCTGATTGGCTCACGTCAGCACCTCCGTACCTCAGGCGCTGACAACATCAGCGTTCAAGGCTGCTCTCTCCACCTCTCGAAGCCAATCAGGAATCTGGGAATCTTGTTTGACCCCGAGCTATCCTTCCTTCCCCATATCCACTCCATGATCGGCACCACCTTCCATCACCTCCGTAATATTGCCAGACTCCGCCACTACCTCACCTCCCACACTGCCGAAACTCTCATCCATGCCTTTATCACTTCCAGCCTCTCCTCGTCGGCCTCCCCAGCTCCTCCCTTCACAGGCTGAAGATCATTCAGATCTCTGCAGCTCGTGTACTCTCCCGTACCAGGCTTCGCAACCACATCACTCCCACCCTTGTCCATCTTCACTGGCTCCCCATCACCCAGAGGATCAAATTCAAGATCCTTGTCCTCACTTTCAAGGCAATTCACGGCCTTGCCACTGCCTATCTCTCTGACCTACTGTCTCCCTAGCAGCCTGCCCGCACCTCCATTCAGCAGACTCAGGCCTGCTCCGTGTCCACTGCGCTAACTGCCCAACCATCGGCGGCCGGGCTTTCAGCCTCTTTGCTCCCGCATTGTGGAACTCCATCCCGCAGCCCTTTCGCCTTGCTTCCTCCCTTTCCTCCTTCAAGGCCGGTCTCAAGACCTTCCTCTTCGACCGTGCTCCAGCTGCCTTACTAACTCTTCCCCCTCTCCCACTCTCCTTCCTGTTCCCCCTACCCCAACCTTCCTTCCCCCACCACCCACCCCCACTCGGGTCCCGACCAGACTGTTCAGCGCTTTGGGATGTCCTCCTGACGTGAAAGGCGCTATTTAATTTTGTTGCTGTTGTTGTTGTTGTTGTCATTGTGGTGGAGTTCGGCATTTTCCTTCCCCCCACCCAAGATGATCCTGAAGTAGAAGGGGAATTTAGAGAATTTGCATGTAATATCCAAGTGATAGTTTCACAAAGAAACTATTAGCTCGGTGGGCTAAATGCTCTTCTTATTTGCAGTAATTGCTATGAATTAACAATGTTTAACAATACTAAATAATCCATGCGTTTTATATACAGCAGTATGTAATTTGTTTATTCTTAATACAGGTATCACAAGATAGAGAGACTAGTTTTTACACATTTCCTCTCCATGATTGAAGTTGTCTACCCAGGAAGCCTGGACTCCAGCTGTATATTTTCGTAGAAGCATACAAGGGAGTTGGTTAAAAACAATATTTTTAAGTTTTTACATCTGGCTCACACTTCAGCGCTGGGTCAGATAACCATACTTTTCATTTCAGCTCAGCAGTATTCACTATTTCAGGTGTTAAAATCCCTGAACACCATCAGTAAAAAATTAAACTATTAAAATAATGAATTTCTCACCAGAAGGGCATATGCCTGCAGCTATTGAGTAAATACTGTATTGACCTCCACAAATGAAGCCATAATAAAGATCTTACAAATTCCACCTCAGTCTAGATTTACTTTATATTCTTTGCAGAGAGTCCAGAGTTTGACAACTTCTTAAACACTATCTTAATCCGATGTGGATTTCTATAAAATCCTTAAGAACCTCAGGAAATTGACTTCAGAGTTAAGAATGAATTTAGGAATTTGTTAAATTCTGGATGCACCGAAATGCTAAGAATATAGAATAAATCTAACCCAAATGGTTAGATTAATTCAGCTCCAATTTGGACAACATTCAGGATAAAAGTGAAGCTACATTGGCTCTGAGTTAAGCAATAATGCATTTAATTCCACTGAGTACTGAGGGTGAAATTCAGCTCAAAAGCTTTTGTGTGAATATGCCAGACAGACGGAAAATGTAGCTTGTGTGATCCATAATTGTGAAAGTGTTCAAAAAGGCGCAAAGGCTCTTCAGTAAAGATCTGGAAACAGTCCACACAGTGCAAACGCAGCTCTTTCACAAGTGGCAGACTAAACATTTATACAATGTCTGTTCACCAAGATGACAAATTATTGTAATTAATGTGCCATGAAAATGTGGACACGCCGGAGGGTGGGGGAATCACAACCAGGCATGTTGCCTGCGTCACAATGATGCTGTTGTACCCAGTAGCTAAGCACATTGGTGTTTCTGACATTTGCTTGGTTACATGTGTTTATTTCAGTGTGTCCAGATGTGACTGGATAATGCTCTGGGACTCTACCCTGCCTGAGGGGAACTGTATAAAAGCATGCTGTTGTCATTGATAACATCACCTTCCATTCACTAACTTTCTGTTAAGTCACTGACTGTTCTTTGCTTGTTAGATATTCACGGTCAAACAGCTGGGGGTATGTTGCATTGTTTGGATGAAATGTTAAACTGAGTCCCGACCTGCCTGTTCATTGGACACTAAGGATCCTATATAGTATTATTCAAAAAGTGAAGGGAGTTTGCAAGATCACGTTTTGTTTTCAAATCCCTCCACTCCTCTGCACACCCCAATAATGGATCCCAAGCTCGAACCAAGGAGATAGGGAAGAAGGTGACCGAAAGCACAGTCGAAAAGAAAGATCTTTAGCTGAGACCTGAAAGTAGAAAGAGAGGGGACGAAGCGAAGGGAGTGAGGAAAGGAGTTCCAGAGCCTCGGGGTGTAGTGGCTGACGGCATGGCTGCCGATGGTGGAGCAGAGGATTCAGGGGACAAGTTGGGAGGCCAGACCACGTGGAGCGAAGGCAACGTCTTCAATACCTCTCTGACCTCCTCTCTCCTCACAGAATCACTCATTGTCTTCACTCTACCGGGTTTGGCCTCTTCCTTGTCCCCTGAATCCTCCGTTCCACCATCGACGGCCGTGCCTTCAGCCACGACTGAAACATTGTCTATCCAGTGCCTTAAGATGTCCTTCCGATGTGAAAGGCACTGTACAAATGTAATTTTGTTTATGTTGTTGTTGTCCTTCAGTCCATTCCATCTCGTCCTTCCAGAATATCCACCCAACATTCCCCCCATAACAACATCAAGCTCACACTTCTTAACATGAATCCAGTGTCCTGGCCTCAATCACCTTTCCTGGCAATGTGTTCCAACCGCTGATCTCTGATCAGTAAAGAAAACTTTCCTGGTGTCTGATATTCTCCTTTACAACTTTAATCCCTGTCCTCTTGCTCTAGTCTTTGTAGGGAGTCCTGTATTGTAGGAGTTAGCCTCACAAGCAAGAGAACCCAGGTCTCATTCTTGGACGGTGTGATATTTGAGTCCAAGTTTCCTTACTCCACACATCTCTTTATCTAGCAATTTCTGGGGGGGGGGGGGGGAAGGGTGGGTAATAATTACCCCCTCACACTCCCAAGAAAAAGTAGTCACTTTATCCACAACTGTTTGTGGGACACTTCTGTGCGCAATTAGCTGCCATTTTTTGCTCACTAAGGCAATTCATTCTACAGTATATTCTGTGAAGCACTTCGCGACATTTCAATGATGTAAAAAGGTGTAATGTCAAATGTAAGGATCATTACTATCTTAAAGTGTCAATGTGGGTTTACCTTTTCAATCCATTTAAGATTTTATACACATGTCCCTTATCTCTGACTTTTCTCCCCTCACAAGGATACACTTTGTTGAATGCTTTTTTGTTGATGGGAATTTCTCCATAGAGACCAGTGAGTGTCTGTGGGATACAGTAGCTTCTGCCGAGGACATTGTGCAGTTACACAACCAGAGGATTCACTCACACCCACAGAATCATGCGAGTAACCTTCCAACTTGTGAAAAAGGAAACCTGGATGTAACAAAGTGGTGACAATACCGTTCTGCAAGTGAGAGCCACTGAGTGTTCACCTTTCGTTTGAAACAGGTTATGCACTTCTCCGAGACACAACCATATGAAGGGCCATATATAAAAGCAAGTTGTTGTTGATGTTGTTTGTGATAAAAAGCATCTGGTAATAGTTCTGAAATCAGGAAGCTCCCGGCTTTGGCTCTTTTGAGAGATTTAGAGTTGCATTGTTTTTGCTAGTTTGTTTAATCTTTTGCCACGCCACCATGTGTAGAGCAAAACAGGTGTGGGGGTGTTTTGAAAAAGCTTTTATTTTATTTGGAGTTTTTCGGATATCCTTAGGAGCCACCACAAGGTCATCAAAGAGGAGACATAACACCTCAACATGACAGCATTATAAAATGGCAAGCCCAGCTACCTTTAATTCATTTAACTAACTGTCATGGTTGTGGGACTGATGCCATGTGTTTTGAGAATGGAGTGAACAGGATATAGTGAACTAAATTTAAAAGACACGTAACTTGCATCAAGGTGAACTTGACTCCAAAAGAAAGTAGTGTTTAAGGGCCTTTTCCTCATGAAAACCTGTGGCCTACCCCCACTTTACCTCTGCAATCTGCTGCAGCCCTACTCACCCTCTCACTCTCTCACTCTCTCCATTCTGCTAACCCTCCACTCTGCTAACCCTGGTCTGTTTCATGTCCATTGCCCCAATTCAGCCTCACCATCATCAGCTTTCAGCCATTTTGGCTCTACTATCTCACCTCTAAATCCTTCCTCCTCACTCCCTGCCTGCTTCTCTGCTTTCCCATCTAAATACCTCCTTCTTGGACTACGCTTTTAGCTATCTCCACGCTACACCCCACTATGATGCTATAAATGTTGTTAAAATAGAATACAATTATAGAGGGAAATTTGGAACAAAAGCACTTCATTTTTCAAATGATGCTGTGGAATCTATGATGTTTACATGAACAGGAGACTGGGTTAGGTTCAAAGTTTTATCTGAATCTCAGTATGATTTCTTTGCGAATGGCACTATATAAAGTGCAAAGTGTTTGTTGTTCTTGTTCAAAGCAACATAACTCTGAACAAAGTAAAAAATCTTGTTCCTGAGAGCTGTTTGCTTTGAACCAGCATCAGCATGAGCTGTGGACATTTAACGCTGTCAAGTACAATGGTCATTTTTTGCAGAGGTGAAGTTAGCCTGTGTGAATTCATAGAATTTAAGAGTGCTGTGCAATGCAGTATTAGCAGAAGCTTTCCTCCGAGAGAACGCAAACGTTTATCAGGCTCATTCCAAGCAAACAGAGCTGATCAAGCAGGGAATTTGGTTTCTGAGTCACTGCATTCTCACTCTGATGTAGCGTAATTGGAATTTGACTCTCAAAATGCTTGCTAATTGCCATGAAGGAACTAATCTCTTCCAACTTTGTTAGTCAGAGGCTTTGAATTAAAGTTTATTCAATGAATGGTTTGCCAGGACTGGCTGACTCGCCTGAGACACATCAGTAATCAAATGCCACAAGGGCACCAGAACAAGAGCAATTGTGTCACATTATTTTAATAACCTTTTCGTAATTCATTTCATATTTCCAGTTTTATCCATAGGAATGACCTATATGTGGCCTAACAAAATTCTTACAACTTGAGTAGCCCCAGATGACTTCAGATAGGAATGTGAGGAATGCTGCGGAAAAGATTACCAGTGCCATCTGGGACAGAACACTAAAAGATGACCTCTGCTGCACATAATTTTATCTCTTTCCAGACATCCCTCCCGTGGCTTGTGTTCCTCTTTCTGTTATTACATGAATACCAGAGCATTACAGACAAACACTTATCTTAAAATACTGGGGGGGAAACCCTCTACTGCAACAGATATCAACAGTGAGACAGTTGTGCCTTGAGTATTCCTGTTTAAGTGTGTGTTCAGAGGGGAGTAAGCGCAGAGGAAAGGGGAGGATTACTATTGAGCCATTACATAGGCCAGGGCCCCATTAGATCTGTATCCAATGTCAATATTCCATTATAAGTCCTTGTGAACACTAATCAGCGCCTTGGGACATCCTCTCGACATGAAAGGCGCTCTATAAATGTAAGTTTGTTGTTGTTTTGTTGTAATGACTATAATTCTGTAAAAGCCTTCCACTTTTTCGTCCAATTGTTCGCATTCATTTTCCCAAAGATGCTAACTCATCTCTGGTGACTGATCTCTAAGATCTTATCCATTTGGCCATCCTACCTGTGAGAACCTAAGACAAAGAGTTGATATTCAAGGTAGCTAACAATGTAACTCTCTTTATTCTGAATAGACATGTGCATTCTTACTTCCAATCTTTGTTTTTCATCAGATATGCCTGTTACATACTTAGCCTGTTAACCTTTTTTTTTATTGTTGATAAGAAGTCAAATATAAGTAATGGCAAACCAACAGTGATTTGGAAAAGACTCCCCATGGGAAGGTGCTTCATTTGTATCGCTCTTAATGTAAAATGTGAACAGAGATAGAAGAACTGAGGTAGCATTTGTTCAAAAAAAGTTCAGGTTTTTTGAGAGAAAAACGGTTTGCAAGTCAGATGTTTTGAAACATAATAATAATCATTGCATTTGATATAGCACTTTTCACTTCTTCTAGACGTCTCAAAGCGCTTCACAGTGAACTGTAAAGTGAATTGACTGTATATTTGTGGGCGAAAAGCGGCAGCCAATTGCGCACAGCAGTATCTCACAAGCATTCATGGATTGAAATGACTAATTTTATTTTGAGGGATTATTATTAGGTGTATGGAGAGTAAGGAAACTTGCCCAAAGTTTCTCCCTGCCTGGAACACAGGTCTCACACTTGTAAGGCGAGTGGTCTAACCACTGAGCTACAGGACTCCAGGACTGCATCTCTGTAACTGAGATGCAAAATTGCAGAGTTGGATTTTAAAAGGCTTGGCAATGTTATCCAAAAAGAGAAAGGAGATTATCCCGGTATTATGGCCCATAAATAAAATTCAATATTTAATTTATGCTGTTTATGGGACATTGCTGACGTATTGGTTGTTGCATCCACTCACACACAAATACACAATCAGACGTCACAGTATATTCTTTGGGAAAGGTCTTCCAGATGTGAAAGAGCACTATATCAAATGTAAGTACCGGTATTATTGTGCTACTGCTGGGTGTACATTCACATCAGGTTTACTTGATTTATGGCAACACCATTCCTTGGTTCAGTTTCACAGTTGCTGTCAGCTCACCCAAGCAGTCCTTATTCATGTGGCAAGTGAGCGTCATCAAATTCCACCACGAAGGGAAATGACCCCAAAGCCAATTATTATTTTGATCTGACCTCTAGTTGATTTAGAGTTAAGATTAGTTAGTTCCCTGAACCTGCTTTGAAATGCTGAGATCTTAGGTTCAAAGAGACTAAGATGTTGTGGGCTGATTTAAGTGGCATTTTTTCAAAGTCGGAGAAGGGGAGTGGGGTGTTCATACCCAAACCGAATTATTGGCTTGTAGTGGGAATGCCTGGCAATGTCATGCTGTAATTATCATTAATAATTGTGAAATTGAAGGTCACACTTTTCACTCTTTTAAGTTCTGTAATGTGGAAATCAAATATTTATTAGCATACGGATGTTAGCATAATTTTCACTGCCTTGAGTTGTACTCAAAGTAAAAGGCATATCTAAACATAGTTTGTTATTGCTTAAAGCTTTGCACCACAGTGTGCATTCCATCAAACGTGTGTGAAAGCACTGGATATTAGGAACAGCACAGCACAAGCAATGCAATATAGAGATTCTGTTGTTTACTATTGTACAGAAGTTCCATAAGCAATGTCAATTAGTCAATTAGTGATGTCATCTTGGATTAAGATGGCAGCGGATAGGTGGCTGATCCCACCAGGAGCTCCTCGACCATGATCGAGGCACCTGGGATCAACCACAGCTGCCTGCATTTGAGCGGCAGAGTTGTAAATCGTGAGTCCTTGCGGGACTTGATGCCTCGAGCAGGTCCTGTGGCTCATGTTCACGGTGGCGCTGGATCCGAACCGGCGTCTGGAGTGGCTCACGGGCGAGGATGACCTGGAGCTTTGGAGACTTCATCGCCGCGGGTATTGACCTCAGCGGTGAGAAGACCCAACGCAAGGCCCAAGGCTGTGCAGATCACCTGGGACTCGCCCTCAGCTGGCCCAAAGCACCATCGCCACCATCACCGACTTCAACCAACCAAAAACCGACAGCTGCATGACATCACCACATCTGCATCTTTTGAATCACCCAGGCCTGCACTACTGAGGAATCATCCCTGCCACCCCCCCCAGCCCCCTGGTCCACACCAGCCCAGCGAGCTAACCATGTCTCGCAGACCCCCCTCCGTCCGCTCCTAGTCACAGCGTGTGCAGCACCTTGGCTGTCGCAACCAACTCAAGTTTAACAAATGGGAGTACAGTATAACGATGGCTGCTGGCTGGTATAAATGTAGAAAATTAACCGGTTCCTTACACCCCTGTTAGCATTTTAATCAGAAAATATTTAATGTGGGACAAATCCCGCTAAGAATTTTAAAGATATAATTTGTCTGTGATTTCATTGGATCTGATTTTTCTTATTACAGTGTTATAAAAGCCCTCTTCACTAGGGCACAATGGGAATCCTTGATTCAATCGAACCAGTTTCCATTCATGTGTATTGAAGAAATGCATGGGGTAGGAGTACAGAAGGAGGAGTGATGGAAACAAATAATAGTACACATAACTTCCAGTGTATCTGAGGGAGATGGGAATAGGGGTATGGGGTGAGGCTAGGGACGGGAAGGAAGGATTTGGATGGTGGAGGCTATTGGTGGAATATAAACGCTAACACAGAACTGTTGGTTTTAACAATCTGCTTTGATGCTCAGATTCCAATGCAGCTCATAGCTTACCCCCACTGACTGTTCTAGCATGCTACCCTGATGTCAGCACAAAAAAATAGCAGCAATAATGTGAGGCACACAGTGTTATTACTGACACTGGTTACTGAACCAGTGTCAGTAATAATAATCCTTTTGTTTGAAATAGCATCTATAGCATCACATCATCTGGAAGCACACTCCAGGTAACTGTTGTTATTAGGTATTTCATTGGCAAGCAAAATCTCTATGTGAGTTTATAACCTTGTAACCCACAGACAAGAATTCTACCAAATGAGCCAGACTCCCTCAGATACACTGGAAGTTATGTGTAGTATTATTTTTCTCCATCATTCCTCCTTCTATACTCCTATCCCCTCCATTTCTTCAGACTTCAAGTAATATGTGCATACTCCTTGGGAGATCCCCAAACCTTGGCTCTTGCCAACCTGTGCCTAATACTCTCCAGAATTAATTAAGCAAGACATGTTCCTCCAGAGAGTGAATGCACATTCCATTCCAGACCGGAATTTTCAATTCCATACACAGGAATTTCCAATCCGTCCACAGGAATTTCTCTGTGTAGATGGTATGCATGGAACCCACAGTCTGTACTGTAAACACAAGTATTGTGATGGTTTTCCGCACGAGGTAGGGGGAAGGCCCAACAGGGAAAACACTGTCACAGATCTTCTACAAATCAGGATTCCGTATTATAGCATTGACAGAACAGCATAGGAGGAATTTTATATGTTTATCACTTTATTCTTGTTTGGATGCTGTAGTTGTTTCAAGCAATATGTGTACATTTCTAATAATATACATTTCTGTTGGTGGGGTGGGGGAGGGAAATCATCTTTGTTAAAAGCACAGAAAGAAATATGGTTAAATGAAGCAAAGCAAAACAAAACCAATTTTGGCAAGATGCTACTAAAACAGTGAAGAAGTTACACGTACAAAGCTTTTAATAATAATTGTCTGAATGAGAAACAAAGGTATCATTGTGTATTGATATATATCCTGTGATATAAGAGTGCAAATAAAGATACCTCTACTGTTGTATCTACAGTACCATGCTTGTGATCTCCATTGCGATTATTCTGCTGGGCTTGCGATATGCACGTGTTAAAGAATTGGACAAACACTGCAAATGTGTCAAAGGTGTGGACAGGACAGTGGCTAATTGCACCACAGTCACGACCACAGTTTTCCCTCTCCTCTGAATTATAGTCATAAATACAAGCGTGTTGATGGGTAAAATGAAAACATTCCCAACCCTCTGTCTTTCACTTGAGCCCGTGGTATCCTCAAGGGAAAGTCTATGTTCACAATGAACAGAGGATCAAGTGATCTTGCCATTGCCACTTTTGTGGCAGAGGCCCAATCTTTCTGGGGAAACGTCTGACAATAATGCACCCATCATTGAGTCTCCACCTGCTTCTTTTTGTCCATTACATACAGGACGTCATCCAAAATTGATGGCCCCAAATCAAGTTGAAGGGATAGAAGGGAGCCTGTAAGGTTGAGGAGGGAATCCTCAGATGTGCTGGTGAGTTTTGTCATTCCATTCTGAGTAGGCCATGTATACAAATCTTCTTCCACCTTTACTTTTTTACAATCTACAGACTGGTCCACAAAATTGCACGAATTGTTGACGTTGTGCTTGCCATTCTGTAATACTGATGGCAATTTCTCTCCCTCTTTCACGACCCCGTTGACTTTCCCATTCTGCATTTGCTCACCATTCTCTGCCGAGGGTTGCTCAGTGGCTGGATGAAGCCGAGGGGGTTTGGGAGGTGCCGAGGAATCAGGCTTCGGGACAAAGGTCACAGAAGTCAGTAAAGGCAAGGTAAGCGCTTGAGATCCCCCAATGCTGGGCAGGGAGATAGCGTTTTTGAGCACTGGGGAAGGAGTGTCTGAATAAGTAGAGCTGGGTGTGCTGTTTGCCCTTAAAAATTCACTGTGCCCAGTATATTGCCCAAACTTTGTCTTACCTTGATTTCCAGGCAAAAGATCATACTTCCCTTGAAGGAATGAAATGTCTCCAAACACATCATGTTCACCACCTTTGCCAATGTGAATCGTGTGTCGGAAATCTCCAAGAGGTGGGCTTATCATATCGGGGGACAGGATGTCCCTCAGCTTGATCTTCTTGCCTTTCTTACTGTTGGTTGTCTTCAGATAAATGGGTGTCTTGGCTGGCATCCCTCAGGCAGTTTCAGGAAGATATTCCAAAGCATTCAGTCCTTGCAGAATGCACACAGAAATCGCCTAAGAAATACTAGGCTTCAAAAGTCATTCTCAAAATTAAAAATCACATCACATTGTTGGGCTCCCAAGATGTTGCAGCTTTCTTGACCCAAACTCCTTTTTGTTCAAGGGCAGCACAGAAGGAGGATAAACCCAAGGATGTGTACCTCTTGGAGAATTGTGTACACCCGAGCCAGACTTATCATTCACGCAAATCCAAACCTGGGGCAGCTCTTACTCAAGAAATTTAAGGCAATCTGTGCAAAGAAATAAAACAAATTATCAGTATCTGCACTTCTTTGTGGGTCATTCAGTCGAACAGTTTACAAAACAATCTGCAATGGAACTGACAGTTCCAGCCTACAGATCAAACTTAATTCTTCAGGCAAGAGAAGGAATTTGCCCTAATCTGAGCTGGCTAACCTTTACTTCTCCCCCACCTCCTCCCGCCTCTCCTCTTTCTTTACCATTACCTCAAATGCATCGGCCACACTTGCTGGCTATGCTTTACTGAGCTTTATTTACTCACTCTCTTATTTTCTGTGCTTGCTTAGTCTAGTCAACACTGTGCAAATGAATAGCTGTAACATGGATGGGTCATTAGGCTCAAACCAGTCACCAACAGTAGGTAACAATGATTTATGACACAATTCACCTCACTTTGCACAAACATATTGGAGCTGTAAGCAAAGCTGCAACCTTTTCACACTATTGTGTGAGAAAGGGAGCTGAGAATCAGTCATTGCTACCCCCAAACCAACGGGAGAGCAGCAATGCCGGTGTCCTAAAGTTTACTACACTTTGAAAGTCTCCACGTATAATGAATTTCTCATGATAAGCACACTGACATTTCTTCAAGTATCATCAAAATGCCTCAAAGATTTTTTGTGAAGTGTAGTGACTGTATTTTTAGGCAAACCTAGCCAATTTGTGCTCAACAATGCCCCACAAACAGCCATGAAGTGAATGATCAATTTTATCCAGAGAATTGTTGGCTAGGATACCAGGAGAAATGAGAAACACCCTTCTCTATTTTAAGTAGTTTTGTAGGACCTCAATGTCGACCTGAATAGACAAAAATGTCATGAGTGTACTACATATACCACCAAGATATAAAGAATTGCCCTGCAATAAGTAAATATATGTAATATAACATAGCACCAGAACGGGGAGATCAGGAGAATCCCTGAGTGTGGCTAAGTTACTTGATCTCAGTCAGGACCTGTGCTTTAGGATAATAATGATCCTTGCATCCGATATAGTGCCTTATCACGTTTTTAAGACAGAATATACTGCAAAGTGAATTGACTATATATTTGTGGGCAAAATGCGGCAGCCAATTGTGCGCAGCAGTGTCTAACATACAATTGTTTTCAGTGTGCCCTAGTTGGGGGAAGTGAACAGAATCTAAACTAAGCTGCCGATCCCTTTTCAGTACATGCCCACACCCCCCACAACCACCCCTGCCCCACCCAAACTCAGCAAAATAGGATTAGGTTTAGGGGAAATGCCCCCACAATTGAACAGTCTGCTAGCTTCAATGACTGGACTCATACCTGAAAAAGTGGTCACTTGAGTATCAGATCAGGATAACATTGAAATAACACATAATCAGCAGTAACCTATTCCACGCAGAATAATCCCCACTCACATTCACAATTTATTGTTTAGGCACAAGACTTAGTCACTATACACTGGGTTACTGCTGGAAACATCGAAGGATCAAAAGCAACACTGCTATAAAGGCATAGCCACTACAAGCCAAATATTCCTCGTGATAACTTTTCCGACACCTCCTACTTACAACCTAAGTCAGTGAGATATTGGAGCATTTCCAGGTTCAATGGGAAGGTATTTCAGCCTGCGTCAGACTCTTCACAAGAGCAGAGGAGAAAAATGAAGGGAATAAAACTGCACAGAGCTGACGTAAGGTAAAGTCTTTAACTTTACCAGCTGTATTAAAACTTGGCCTCAAAGCTAATACATAAGCTGTTTTGTGAGAAGTGACACAGTTATGACTTGCATAACTGGAACCTGACTTTCCATTATTTATCTTACACCAAACCATCCCACTAGCAATTAATCATGTCAAAATTTACAATGTTTCACCCATCTTATTTTGTTGGTCAGCTTGGTATCTGACTCAAAAAGAACTCATCACCATGTTTAAGAGCATCCAAATCTGACTGAGAATCCCACATCTGTACTGTTTTACCAACTGTCCTTATTCTGTCCAGCGTTGCTCAATACAACTACTTTTATTACTTGTTATGACATTTTACAGGGTTAAAATTCCACCCAGTTACCTCCTCACTTCTCATGAAGTCTCTCAGTCAGATTCAATACTCCAAGATCTTACCCAAGCTAGGGCACTATATTGTTTAGATAGACATCTGTTCATAATAAATATGTATTCAGAGTTGCATTATGTTGATATGTGTTATTTTCCTTTTACAACAACTTTAGTTTCAGAACACACCCATCACCACACACATTTTTTTGCTTTGTTGCCACTGTAGTGTTGAATATTGTAAAATATTCAGATATCTATTTCAATGTTGCAGGCTAGAATTTGCATTTCCCTCAGACGCTGGGCAATGTCCCACAAGTGAGAGTGCCTTAGAAAATGAATGCATATTAACTCCTACACTATCAGGAATGGTCATTTATGCATTTCCAGAGACTCAATGCTCCTTCAGCCCACTACACCCAGACAAGAATAGCCAGAAGGGAAAATAGACTGCCAGCTCACATCTTTAAGGCTGCCATGGACTGAAGGCTTCTACAGCTACCAGTAGAAAACATATAACATGGTTAGTTTAACCATAAAATATACAAAAGTGAAATGTAAAATACAACATTTTCCAAGCTGTGAATGTTTGCCAGCCACAGTCTTGTCATGGTAGAAAGGGTATATCTTTCAGAGATCAGGAATGTCCATAATGATTTTAATGAGACCAGATTTCAGTTTGTTTTTGCAAATAAACCTCCAAATACCCCAACTGAATTAAATGCTTGTCATTTCTTGATGTGCAGTACACTTGACTCCATCTCTCACATCTATCCCTATATAACTGCTTTGCGTAGAGCATAACACAGATCGCAGTGAGTATTTGGGTTATTGAGACAACATGGATACAAACAGTTTCTCAGCAGCAATTGTTAGCTGCTGTATGTGTAGTGCTGTAGTGTAGTTTTCACTTTGATTTTTAAGACGGTTTATTTGGTAACCCGGGTATCTGCCACATGTGGGAATCTATCACCATCGTGCTATGAATACTGCATTGAGTATTCAAAGCAGACTGAGAGTTATGAATCCCACCTAAACATGGAAATGTTCCTGTGTTTGGAATCAAGTGTACAATCTCTGTCCAGAGGAATGCTTGCTGCTTATATCTACTTCCTTAAAATGTTAGGCACCGGATGGCAAGTGTCTATGTTGCAATACAGCTGAAATTTAACCAGCTAAAATCTCATAACTTGCCATCGAAAACAATCTTCCCTCTGCTTGTCAGCTCAAATCACCTAACCAAATAGGGCTTTGGCTTGCAAGGTTACAGGAGCTGAGTGGGAAATAGTCCCTGCCCCTTAATGACTGGTCTGTTCAATCCTGCTGTCCTGCTGTTGAGACGTCCTCCCGACGTGAAAGGTGCTCTATAAATGTAATATTTTTTGTTGATGTTATTGTTTGTGAGTCCTGCTGTGGAGTCAGTCTGCCTGTTCTGTTGTCAGCACTATGCTGCAGACAGGCTCATGAACCAGCTTACCAAGACCACCACAAAGGGTCAACTCAATTCTGACATCTGTTGCCAAGATCATCACCTTGTAGTTCCCTCAGTCCCAATGAGACCCTGAGGATAATCACCAGTTGGTCATTTTGACAGCATGGAAACAAACCTATAGATCATCCGTATTTCTGCAGCTTGTGTCCTCTCCCACACCTGACTTAGTGACTCCTATCAACCCCAACCTCGCCCATCTCCATTAGCTCCCTATCTCTCAGAAGATAGAATTCAAAATCCTTGTCATCACCTTCAAGGCCATCCGTGGCCTTGCCCCTTCCTGCCTTTCCAACCCGCTAACCCCTTATCAACCTGCCCACGGCCTCTGATCAACAGGTCCCAGCCTACTTCATGTCTCCCACCTCACCACCACCATCAGCTGTCGGGCCTTCAGCCCCACCCTCTGGACCTCCATCCCACATTCCTTTTGCCTCGTTCCCTTCCCTGCCTCCTTCAAAGCACACCTCAAGACCCTTATCCATGCATTCAGCCACCCTCTTAGCCTCTCTGCCCTACACCCACCCTGATCCTAATCCCCCACCCCAGCTCAGGTCCTAATCCTTCACTGTTCAGTTCCTTGGGAATATCCTCCCAACATGAAAGGCATTTGATAAGTGTAATTATGTATTGTATTGTATTTTAGCATCTGTCAAGTACAGGTTTGAGGCCTCATTGGGTGCATACTAAACATCAAGAATTCCCTGAACACTTCATATGAGTAGCACAATTCAGCATACAATATATGAAAGCAACTGCCCCCATCAACTCCCTGCAGATTGCACACACACTCTACTACCCATTGAACATTGGTTACACTAGTTGGAAGTAAACAGTTTCATCAGAAGTTATTTATTTATCCGCACACCATGTTTCATGGCCTAAGTATTTCTTATACTTGGAGAAGGCCCCTTAAGGAATTTGGTGATACTCACTCTATGCGGTCCACTTTCCACAATGGACAGTTCACTTGTGCTTTGGCTTCTTACAGATCATCTCCTCTCACCTATGATCCCTAGTTCCTGTGACTATCTACCAACCACTGTGTATTTGAGTTACTGTGCCAACTGCTCATGTGCCAACGGCCAGCTGGGCCCGGCCTGATTGTTCACCACCTTGGGATGGCCTTCCGACGTGAAAGGCACTCTATAAATATAATGTTTGTTGTTGTACTGCCATATCATAAATAGGTACTCGACTATCGCAGCGAGACTAACTAACACCAATATACAACTGCATGCAAGGACAGTGCAATAGCTTAACATTGCAAACAAGATTAGACAATTCCAATCTTTTTGAAGATCAATAATATTTACCAATGAAGTGACTAGATTAGGCACTCAGATGTTTCCTGAGCGGACAAAAAAATTGAGGCTAAAACACATGATACAACATAGATAGGACTTGTGCACAAGAGGTAGCTGTAGCTAAAGTGTGAGGAAAAAACTAACAGAAACATTGAAGGTTTGTGGCACAGGTGAAAGACAGCAGAAGAATATGCTGGTATCAGAAACACAAGTAATAAAGGAGCAAGTAGGCTTTCATTAAGGAATGAAAAAAGATAAGCTGAACAATCAAGTAATTGGGATTGAATGGATCATTGTATCATTGTGTTGGTTAAGCATCCAGATGTATCAAATAGTCAGAACAGACATGATGCGTTGAATGGCCTTCTTCTGTGGTTCTAAGGTTGGCAGCGTGCAAAACGTCAGAGGTAAGAGGAGACTTACATCAAGAACATTAGGTAGTAGGTCAAGTCATTATAATTAAATAATTAACTAATATAGAGATTACAACAACAACAAAATGACATTTATAGAGGGCCTGTCACATTGGGAGGACATCCCAAGGCACTGCTGTTATTACAGAATGACATTCATTAGTGATTAATTCCAGGCCAGGTGTGTATTTGATCATAGTTAGCCCATGTGCTATTAACTCAACTTGCATTTTAGAGCCCAATAACATTATTTTCTACACGTCTATTAGTATTCTAAAATTCAAATCTACCAATTATTGTTCTAATAGAAGGACGACAACAACAACAATATATAGCACCCTCCTCAGGGTGGTAACATCTTAGAGCCTGACTCCGAGACGGGGGGGAGAAGGGGGGTGTTGATGGGAGGTAGAACATGATCAAAGACAGCATATATATTGGCTCAGTTTTCATTGGAAAATGTAAAATTGGGCAATAATTTATACTCACCAGCGAGTAGGTGGGAGAGAAACTGTTCAAGGGATTGGGGATGGACAAGGGAATGTTTTCCATTTTTGGCACACACACACTGCCTGCACACTGGTGAGACGCTGCCATGCCCCACACCAGACTTTTTGAGGTTACTGGTTTGGATTGAATTATTGGGCAGTTTTATGACGTGGACTCTGCTGTGATCAGTTGACTGTCCAAAATTCTATTTTAATTCGGTTCATTGCAATTTAGAGAGAAAGGACTATGCATCCCATTAGTCAGGACTCCAAGTCAAATATGGGCCCTAAGCTGAAAGAAGGAGAATACAAAATACCTGTAATGACTCTCTCGGTGAAAGTAAGGTCTCCTTCTCTAATAAATGCACATCAGGGGACTGTGTGGTTGTCCACAATGGTTATGCATCCAGATGTGTCACAAGGTACAACTGCTAATCAGTGCTGCTGAGTTTCTAACTCCTGATCCGGTTTGCGTCTCAGGTGATCTGGTGATGAGTTGTGTCAGAATTTCAGACAGTCTGGTGGTGAAGGGGACTGTCATTGGCAGTCTAATGTGTGTGTGTTTGTGTGTGTGTATATGTTTAATCTCTTACAATCTGGTGTATGTTTGTCTCACAGAGTTTGGTGGTGTGTGTATGTGTCTATCACTTTCCAGTTTGGTGGTGTATGTGTCTATCACTGACAGCCTGGTTGTGTGTGTGTGTGTTTAGTCTCTGACAGTTCTTATGATAGGTGTGTGTATCTGTCAATGACATTCTAGTGGTTGAGTAGGTGTGTCTCAGACAGTCTGGTGGTGAATGAACGTCCCAAGTCTCAAATCAGACAATCTGGTTCTGGGTGGATGTGTCTCTGATAGTCTCCAGTGGTTGGCAGATGGGAGTCTGAGTCTCCTGGCGATTGGTGGGTGTTGGGAGTTTCTGGTCATGTTCTAAAGGTATAAATTCTCTCCAGGATTTACAGCCTACACATGAAACCATCAGCCTAAATTTTGCTCAATGTGAGGTGTGATCTATTGCACATTATCAGACCAATTATTTTCTCAAACACTGTAATAATTCTCTATCAACCAAACTGCAGTATGTCTCCATCAACCATCCAATGCCATCCAAACTAATTGTCAGCGGAGTTGAGCTGGTGATTAAGAGGAGCATTCGTCAGCAAACATCTAACATTTAACAACTCCATGCGAAACACCACCTGAAAAAGGTACATTTATAAAATGTCCCACGTGCAAAGAGAATATAAGACAGCTTTGTTTTGTACCGCAGTTTACAGTAACACAACGAGAACAAGGGAACAGTGCTGAAGTACAGCGCAGAGCTACAGCAGAAAGGAGTGGGTTTTTTCCTGGCCAACAATCCCCAAGATAAAATTAGTCATTCACTTCATGGCTCTCTGTGGGACCCATTGATGTGCGTAAATTAGCTGTCAGCCCCCACCCCCACCAGTCATAAAATATACAGCCACTGCACTTGATAGCATTTCATGTTAACTGGCTGGAGACCTTACCCCAGACATGAAAAATGTCAAATGTAAGGATTATTATTGCTATAGTAACTGGAGTCAATTCTGTCCCTGTATACTGGCCACTGTAGTCTCTTTCAGAATCCCTTACAAACCCATTTCCACAGCGGTCATGTTTCCACTGCACGGTCAGTCTGTCCTCTCCCAGCTTGTCCCAAACAGCTATATTCTGTTCCAAATTGGTCCCAAGGTTGATAACGAATGCAGTTAGCTGTTCCTCTCACACCACGGTCGGCGCCAGGAGTTAAAAACGACTTGGTGCGTTAAATATAGATTCTCAGCCATACCTCGGGTTGGGGTTAGTGTTGCCTTGCCTCGCTTGCAAACTCTGAAGGTGGGAGGCACTGAGTTGCATTTCACATTGCTCGCTACTGCTGCACTTCTCGAGGCGGGGATAAAAATAATAAAGCTTTAGCACAGGATATTCTCTCGGAGAGAGACGGCTTGAGCATTGCGGCTGGTGTTGGCTTGACTGAGGAATTGCGCTGCGGAGGTTATGAGCTGATTGCTGCTGAGCTAACTCTCTCCCTCTCTTCTCCCCCCCCCCCCCCCCCCCCCCCCCTTCTCTCTCTCTTTACCTGATCAGAAAGAAGCCAAGATCTATAAACGATGGGGAGAGACTCACCAGTTTCCTGCAGAGCGGTGCTGATGTGCTGTGAATCCTTCCCTTCGGTGTGCTGCTCCATTCACACTGATAACGACAGTGTTTCTCTGTGTGTGTGTCTCTCTCTCCTTCTAGTTGCTGATGTATTCTGTCTGCACTGAGGTCGCTGAGTGTGAGTCTCTCTCTCTCTCCTCAGTCAGCAGGAATGCAGTGGCAGGCTGACAGCTGGTGTGACCACGCTGCCTCCTGCCTGTTCGCCTGCCTGTCTGCCTTGCCTGTCAGTGTAACAGGCACCTGTGCTTGTCTGTCATCCGCAGATCCCATCCACCGCCGAATGCGGATCAGTCGTTCATCTCTCTGTTTGCTGTGTGCTCCACACACACACACCTGGTGAAGTGAAGTTTGGGGACAGCAGGAAGAGGATCAATCAGCCTTGACTGCAACAGGTAGCTTTGCATTAACTCTCCACAGCAGGTAATGCAGAGAGAGAGAGAGAGAGAGGAGAGAGACCGTTAGTGTAAAGCCGGCGCAATGATGGATGAAGCCAACTCCTCTGGCAGAGGGGATGAGACAGTCTCTGCTGTAGTGTGGGATGGTCTGGGTGGGGGGGAGGGGGGGAGGGAGGGAGAGGGAGGAATCAGAAGAGATAACACTGAAATCCTGGAGACCTGGACTAGTTGATCGTCCCCACTGGAGCAGCTCGCGGCGAAGTGCTCAGCACATCAAGCGTGATTAGTGTAGTGACTGTTTGTGAGCAGAACTGATTCGTTAATAACAGTCTGCAGCGGGTTGTATCAATGTACAGTAGCTGCAAACCGCGCAGCCGCTTGCTGATCCACTACTGGGTTTTGAAACTGCTGGAGATCCCAACTATTCTCCAGTGTTTACACAGCGAGGGATATATTTGTACTGTGTTAATGTGCTGGGCTAATGGCAGAGGAACTGCAGACAGATAAGTCACATTAACGTGGCTGGAATGCACAGAGTAACCAGTCTCCAGAGACTCAAAGTTACCAAGGACGGATAGGAATTTATGTGTATGTAACTGGTCCGAGTGACCCCCCCCACCCCCCCCACCGACCACACCTAGCTACCTGCTAGTACCCCAGGAATGTATTACAAGTACCAGGACACAGTACCTCTGTGCTGCTTTTAGCTTTTATTTTCACAGCTTTTTTTTTCCAGTTTCTCACCCTTTCCAGTTTCCTTTCCTGAAAGCATTGAATTCCTTTTATCTTCCACCAGGCTGCCACCTTGCCCAAGTGGCGGTTATTCATGTGTGGGGCCTGACCGTGAACGCCGGCTGACAGACTACCCAAGTTCAGGCTGCAACACAGCCCCCTCTCGACTGCACACTTATCCAGAGCGCTGCCGAAACAGCCTCCGGGAGCAGGAAACTCAAATGATTCCCCCTTTCCTCGCCCACAAAATATACAGTCAATTCAATTTACAGTGTGTTCTGAGAAGCGCTTTGAGGCGTCCCAACGACGTGATTGCGGTGTTATATCAAATTCAAGGATTATTATTTATATTAATATAATCCAGTGAGCTGAGACCATTCAGGGTTGCTGCACAGCTGCCAAGATCCTAAACAACAGTGAGCAATGAGGATGATCCGCTGTGTCAGAGGAATGGGCTGCGGTAAACCGAGGCTTTTCCGTCTTGAAAGGAAACATTTCAACGAGGAATTGGTAGATGTATACAGTATCCGAATTTAAATAGGATTCTTTTGGTCAGTCCAACTTCACGCAGAAGCTCATCACATCACGAATATCAGAGTACCCAAAGCAGACAGAGTTCCGTATGTGTATGCCACCTCCCATGCAAAATATCTCTGTGTCTGTATTGGAATGTATACTCTCTCTCTCTCTCTGGAGGAACACACTCTGCTTACCTATTTCTGAAGAGTATCAGACTCAGAGCGGCAAGAACTAACGTTTGGGGACCTCAAATTGTGTATTGGGGAACTGCTGCCATTAACCGGCTGAAATCATGGAGCTTGCCAAAGGGGGTTAAATGTGATTGAGAAAGCATAAAGTGAAAACAACGGTTTAGGATGCACTAAGTGAGTGGAACGTGAGGTCATAAATTTAAGATTGCCAAACATAATAATAATATTAATCCTTGCATTTGATGTACCACCTTATCACGTCTTTGAGATGTCTTAAAGCGCGTCACAGAATATACTGTAAAGTGAATTGAATGCACTGTATCTTGTGTGTGAAAGCAGCAGCCAATTGCACACAGCAGTGTCCCACAAACAGTCATGGATTGAAGTGACCAATTTATTTTTTTAAGGAATTATCACCCCCGGAAAAACAATCAACTAACAACTGAATTCCTACTTATTGGGTAAACAGAGGCATATGAAGTAAGAAAACTTACCTAACATTTCGCTCTACCAGGATTCAAATACAGGCCTCTCGCTTGCGAGGCAAATCAATTAATCAAAACTCAATCAAAAATGACATTTAAATAGCGCCTTTCACATCGAGAGGACGTCCCAAGGCATCCCAAATGTTCTAACCACTTAGCAAAGGACAATTTGAAGACAGATGTCAAAAAAATATTTTTACCCAGACAAAACTAATTACTGTAATGGGTAACCAGGAGGGGTGGTTCAGATCAGGGCACTGAACTCATTTGAAAAAGCTGTGATGTGAGGTCGGTAGGGTGAATACTCTGGAAGCACAAGATCAAATGGGCCGAAGATCCTTTTTTATCTGAACCAATCTTGTGAGGTCAATTGTAACCACAACTGACAGCAAGCTAACTAACAGCAAGCTCAGAATAAATCTGTGACTTGGTATATGTGGAGTTTGATGTCGCAAATTATCACATCGTTGGGACATCTCAAAACCGTTCAAAGCATACCACAATTTTACATCTCATCAAAAGGATGGCACCTCATACAATTGGAGAACTCTGCAAGCTCTGCACTTGAGTGTCTGTCTCTAGGCTATATGAAGTGTTTACAGATTGTTAGAGATCCAAGGCTCCATTCAATGGGGTCTAGTTTGTGGTATTTTTTATCAGAGTATTTCCCAAGGAATCCAAATAATGCAAATGGGACTCCTGCTGGGAATACTAATTACAAATCCTTTTGTGAATCTCAGATTAGATCCCAGTACACCCATGAAACATAATCTTTTCGGCCTGAATCTTTGTTGCAGGCATTTCAGCTTCCCTTCCAACAGCGAGGTCCCAAGTTTCCGCATGCGCTGTGCTTGTCCTCAATATCACAAGATCATTCACACTTGGGTTCCAATACATGGGAATGAAGCAACACATGTTCATGCAAGCAAGGCCCCGGTTTATCTATGTTATCTGCAGAGAATCAGGCAAGACTAAAGCTTCCCTACAGGGAGGAAAGGGAAAATCAAAGAGAGTTGTCAGTCTAACCACCCTGTCCTTTGATCCCATTCCCTCCCACCCACAGACACATAAATATATATATAAAAAGATATACCCATATACAAGGCTGCAGTTTCTCATATCATGCTGGAAAAGAATGACATCTTAAGACTGGGGAAGGGGAAACAAATAGAAAATAACTGCCCATTTATTTTGTCTTTAAAACTCGAAAACGAGTGAGATGGAGTTTTAAAAATCTTACAGATGGTATGATTAACCTCTACTTGAATATTGTCCGGATGTCTTTACTGCATAATAACAAACTCAATATTTTCTCTTTAAAGGCTGACGTGAAAGGGGCTATACAAATGCAATTTGTTGTTGTTGGTTTGAATCTGATTATCTCAATTTACTGGATTGCTGACATGATCAGGGTAGTCTCTCTCTATCAGGCAAATCTCTGCACAACACAATGTTCTGTAACTTAGATGGAGTGCTAGATGAGTTGGCAGTTGCTGACTTGATTTCCTAGATCTGTGCCTTTGATTGTACTATTTACAGTATGAACCTCTGCATCAATTGCAGTTGTCGCCAATAGCAACAGAAAGGTTTTTTGCGCACTTCAATGAACGGCTTAATCTTGGTTTTAAATTAAAAGAATCAGCATGTGATTGATTTCCAGCATGGCTCAAAAAATATTAAATGAGATTTGCTAAACGTTTGGTCTTTCATTTCACACTGGGTACTCAAAGCAGTGCTCTGAGCAGATCTGAGCAGTTGTGTGTCCATGCCTCTGGCATCCTCCTTGTGCCCAGAATCCTCAGTCACCTTTCTCCCCCTGCCCCTGCCCGGGATCCGTTATTATGAAGCGCTCTGAGATGCCGTCCGGCGTGGAGGGCATTACATGAATCAAAGTTGTTGTTCTGTTTACCTCGCAGTAAATAAGAATGAGGTTGCTAGTTGATTGGTGGTTTGCTTTCTGGGGGTAATAACATTTTTTCCCCCCCCCACCGATTTTTTTTTGCATTTATTTGATTCTGTTTGTGAAATAATGCTGTGCACAATTGGCTGCTGTTTTTCTCTTTCTTTATGACATGTCTCAAGGCCCTCCTCTTCGACCTTGCCTTCGGTCATCCTCCTTTCTCCCCCACCAACCCACCAATATCCCACCCCCAACGCTCTCCATCCTCCCCAATCCTGACCCTCAGCTTGGATCTGAAACCCTAATGGTCCAGTGCCTTGGGACATCCTCCTGATATGAAAGGCGCTATACAACTGAAATGTTGTTGTTGTTGAAGTGTTTTGAGGTGTTTCAACCAATGAAAAGGCGCTACATCAAATTCAAGGATTATTTTTACATAGATTTGTGCTACGAATGTACAGTATTAACAATCTGAATAATGTACTAAATAACACCTAAATACTCCTCACTGACACGCTGGCACTGTGTGATATGGATCTAAGCCATGATACCAGGACATTCTCAAGTTCAATCTCCAGGCCAGTAATTGGGGGCTAAATTTGGCCACAGTACTCCTGGGTTAGAGAGCCGCAAAAATCAAACATTGTGTTTGCCCCTGGTGTCATCTGACAGTAAGTGAGTCTATGTATGTTTGAACATTGGATTGGTCTCATGTTGTCTTTCATGCTGGTTGAGACTGCCTTTGCTCACACATGAAGATTGCTGGTGTCCATGGAGTCAGTAGAGAATGGGAGAAATGTGGGGGAGAAACAAAATCAAATCTAAACATTTTCATTTATCTCACTGGGATTATAGTCCACCCAGAAGAGCCTTTGGTTTTAGAATGGTTAATGTTTCACGGGCCAGACACAACACATTTCAGATGTGAGGTTAACCAAAGAACTATTAATGGACAATTGGCATCTGCTCTCCACTGCAGTAGGAACATATAGAATGGAAGAGATAAAATAATGAATGTTTGTCTATCACATTGATACAAAGTGTCACATAGAATGTTTAGCATTCCAGCCAACCCATTGAGGTTCACTGAATGTAAAGTTTGAGAGCTGGTGGGATTAAACACATGGAATAACAGTTACTTGACTATTTTATTGCTGTGCACAGTTAAGGTCCAGCTGGAACTCTGAACACAACCAAATATGATTAAACAAAACACAAAATACAACAGATGCTGAGAATCTGAAACAAAAACAAATATGATTAGTTTGATCAAACCTAACAATGACTGTGATTCACTGATCATATACTATGCCAAAGTATGTCAAGTATTGCATCGCAGATACTCAAAAGTGTTTTTAAATTTAATTTGAACTCGATCATAATGCAATACTTATCAAATTTCTCTATCGAAATGCAAGTTGCTGTGTTGCAAATGGAAACTATATGAATGCAAGTTGTTGGTGGTGGTCATTTCATGGAAATATGCAGGACAGCCACAAAGTCCAAGTTTTTAGGTTAAAGCACTTCAGTTGACAATAGTGGATCAGTTTAAGCAGCTTTTTATAAGTGTAAGAATTAACACAGCAGGTCATGAAAGTAGCCAGTTTCTGGAAAGTAAGCTTCATTCGCTCAGTAAATTGTCTCAAAGCTATTTTTATGTGGCATTCTGTATCTGATTAAGCATCCAATGAACTGGACCTTGTGGTTTGAATCCAAGGTTTTCACTTCCCTTTGAAAACCATTATGTTAGTCTCAATGTCATCTCTAAGTTGCAAATTGGACAAAACTGGCTTCCCATCCTCACTGACACTCTCCTAATTGGTTATTAGCACACTTAGTAGTCTTTGTGAAAACATATCTTGGCTCCTGTACAATGATCAGTTAAGGAAATGTGGCTGAAAATAACAGAAAAATAATCTAATTTATACACACACACTCACAAAGTCTCCTTGATTGGACAGATTCATGGTGTTTTGTCTTAGCTTAACCCAAGGTCACACAGGCTTTAATTTTTTTGTTTGCCCCTCACTCCTGACACATGACAAGATGCAATTTTCAGGTGCCTGGGTGCCCTCCAATTTTTCTCTCAAAATGATCATTCATAGATTCATAGATTCATAGAATTTTACGGCACAAAAGGAGGCCATTCGGCCCATCTAGTCTGTGCCGGCTCTTCGAAAAGAGCGATTCAATCCCACTGCCCTGCCCGCTCCCCATAGCCTAATAGACCTGTTCTCCCTAAATAAAGATCTAATTCCCTTTTAAAAGTTGTTATCGAATCAGCCTCCACCACCTTTTCAGGCAATGCATTCCAGATTCGAACAACTCGCTGAGTGAAAACATTTCTCCTCAGCTCCCCTCTACTTCGCCTTGAAACTATTTTAAATCTGTGACCACGAGTCACAGATTCGCCCACGAGTGGAAATAGTTTTTCTCTATTTGCCCTGTCGAAACCCCTCATGATCTTATAAACCTCTATTAGGTCTCCCCTCAATCTTCTCTGCTCCAGAGAGAATAACCCTAGCCTATCTAGCCTCTCCTCATAGCTGAAGTCCCTCAATCCTGGCACCATCCTAGTAAATCTTCTTTGTACCCTTTCCAAAGTCTTCACATCCTTTCTGTAGTGTGGTGACCAGAATTGAACACAGTATTCCAGCTGAGGCCTCACCAAAGTCTTATAGAGGTTAGTCAGCACTTCCTGACTTTTGTACTCTATACCCCTATTTATAAAGCCTAGTATCCCATATGCCTTCTTAACAGCCTTGTCTACCTGTCCTGCCACCTTCAACGAGTCACTAACACAAATCCCCAGGTCTCTCTGTTCTTTCACACCATTTAAAATTGTACTATCTAGCCTATATTGCCTCCCTTCATTTCTTCTCCCAAAATGCATCACCTCACACTTCTCTGCATTAAACTTCATCTGCCATGTGTCTGCCCACTTTACCAATTTGTCTATATCCTCTTGCAGATGGCTACTATCCTCCTCACTATTTACTATTCTCCCTAACTTAGTGTCATCTGCAAACTTGGAAACTGTACTCCGTACACCCAAGTCCAGATCATTGATGTAGATTACAAACAGCAATGGTCCCAAAACTGATCCCTGTGGCACACCACTGCTCACTTCCCTCCATTCTGAAAAACAGCCGCTCACTACAACTCTCTGCTTTCTGTCTCGCAGCCAGTTGTGGATCCAAGCTGCCACTGTCCCTTTTACGCCGTGGGCCTTTAATTTCCTAATATGTCTAAGTTTAATTTCCTAATAAGTCCTAATCATTCTTCACATGTGTGCAATCAACAGACAACACATGCATATAAATCAGGGAGCATCACAGCTAAGTGGTTTTTCACAACACACACATTTTCCAGTGGTTTCAATCCATAGCATACAGGCCCAGGCAACCTGGCTGATTTCCCCCCCCAAACTGAAACCTGTGAGCACCACGATTTTTGTTACGTGGGGAGTGAGCGATCACGAAAGGAATTTTCTAGTTTTGCGGTAAGCCCTTACTTTGAGAAAGTCAATCAAGACACACAGGAAGGTCTAGTAAGGCACACAAGTAAGGTCTAGTAAGGCACATACAGTTGTTTATGTCTTATCGCCACTGTGATAATAATAATCCTTACAAGTTAAAACCGACCACAAGTGGTGAGAACAAAGAGGCTCGGCATCACCAGCCTTAGGTTACTTGAGGTCAGAAGGATAGATAATTGTTGCACAAGGTATATGATAGTGACCATGTACAATGGTGGATGTGTCATTCCTAATCCAATCCCCTACATGTCAAAACACTAGCTGAAAATTAGTTTTACAAGTTTATTATGGAAAATGCCATTGCTAAACTGATTATTTCAAGATTTAGACAATACCTGGTTTTCAGATAACACTTGAATTGACAAATTAAAACCAGGTCACAGTAGTTTAAGGGGTGCTGGAATTTCTCTCTCCTCAATTCTCCCTCCTTCATTATTTTGCAGGCAAACTCCCACAGTTCTAATCTCAGGTGTAAACACACATTAGCAGTTGCGTTTGAAGTTATGACCTTTGACATTTTGCTCTGACTGGAGACCTTCAATCTCCTATAATTCAGACCACTCTCAGGAAAAAAAAAGGGACTGCTAATCATTTAGCTTGCAGTGTTGGATGCTGTTGTCACTTGAGGAAGGTAGAAAATCTAGTTTGGAAGATGGCAGTAACTACCTTTAGAGGGAACATTGCCCATCTATAAAGCTTACAGAGAGGTAAGTGCTGCAACAACTTGCACCTATATGCTGTATAACCTTTCACAAAATAAATTGTCTTAAAGCACTTTGCAGGGTTGGTGTGGATCACATAGCAACGTTAGAAGAAGTGGGTATGGTGAAGTGACTGAAGGCATAATCAAAGAAGTACTGTACCTTTTTAAGAATACACAAATTAGCCACTGCACTGCATGTGTTTTCACATGAATGAGTTTTCAAGCGCACAGGTTCCCAAGCCATGTGCAACAACAACAACAAAATTACATTTGTACAGCACCTTTCACGTCGGGAGGAGGTCCCAAGTTGCTGGCAACAAGGCAGCAACAACCCTGCATACTGTAAGCAGTGATTGCAACACTGGCATCTTATGCATGGGCTTGGGAAATGAGGCAGCAACGGAATTTATTTGGAGACTTGTTGGCAAGGAAATTTGTGAGAAATTTCCTTCACTTTTCAAATAGTGCCACGGGATCATTAACATCAACTTAACCATGTACAGTTAGTTAAACTTGGACAACTAGTTAAATATCTCATCTGAGAGAGAGCAGTTCTGATAAATGTAACATTTCTACAGAACTCACTGGCATGTCAAACTAGGCTATAATAACAACAAAAAAATGACATTTATAGAGCACAATCAAAGAAGGCAAAAGGGGGTTGAAAAAGAGGATAAAAACGAGTTGGCGAATATATTAAATAAATAATATAATCCTTACATTTGAAATAACTCCTTTCATTCAGGGGGACATCACAAAGCACTTTACAGAATATATTATAACATGCATTGACAACGTGTTTTAGAAGAAGAAGAACAGCAACAAAACTACACTTGTGTAGCACATTTCACGTAAGGAGCATGTCCCAAGGCGCTGCACAGTCATTGTTTCAGACCCCAGCTGGGGTCAGGGACAGGGAGGGTGGAAGGAAAGGGTGGATTTGGGGTGACTGACGGGACCATCAGAGAGGAAGGTCTTGAGGTGGGACTTGAAGGAGGCTAGGGAGAGGGCGAGGCAGAGGAACTGCAGAAGTTAGGGGCAGAGTGGCTGAAGGTTCACCCGCCAATGGTGGGGCGTGTGGGTCAGGGGACATGGAGCAGGCCGGAGCCCGCTGAGCAAAGGGGTTGGGCAGATTGATAGGGGTTAAGAGGTCATAGTGGTAGGGTGGGGTGAGGCCATGGAGGGCTTTGAATGTGAGGACCAGGATCTTGAATTGAATCCTCTGAGTGATGGTGGGCAATGGAGTTGGGCGAGGATAGGGAAGATCACAAAGCTTGGAGCGATAGAGTGCATGGGCTTCAGGGTTCTGGATTATCTTCAGCCTATGGAGAGAGGAACTGGGAAGGCCGACAAGCAGGATGTTGGTGTCGAGCCTGGGATGTGATGAAGGCATGAATGAGGGTTTCAGCGGCCTGAGGGGTGAGGTAATGACGGAGTCCAGCAATGTTGTGGAGGTGAGGGAAGGCAGAGAGGGTCATGGCTTGGATTTGGGTAAGGAAAGAGGATCAAACAAGACACCTAAGTTCCTGACTGACTTGGTGAGGTTGACTGTGCAACCATGGAGGTTGATGCTGCCAGTGCCTGATGTGTGAAGGCACTGGCGCGAGCCAATCAAGAGGCCCTCAGTCTTGTTGACGTTCAACTGTAGAAAGTTAGCTCTCATCCAGGACTTGATGTCTGACAGGCAGTCTGTCAGATATCAAATACTGGAGTGGTCCTGGATTCGAGGGTAGAGGCAGAAAGATAGAGTTGGGTGTCATCCGCATACATATAGAAGTTGACCCCATGTCTGCAGATTATGTCACCAAGGGGGAGCATGTAGATATTAAAAAGTAGGGGGCCAAGGACAGAGCCCTGGGGGTGCCACAGGTGACAGTGAGGGGGCTGGAAGAGAAGCTGTTGGTGGCAACAAAGTGGAGACGATGAGAAAGGTAGGAGTCGAACCAGGCAAGGGCAGGTCCGTGAAGATTAAGCTGGGAGGAGAGGCAGTGTAGGAGTATGGAGTGGTTGACAGTGTCAAAGACAGCAGAGAGGTCAAGGAGGACAAGGAGGTAGAGAGAGCTCTGATCACAGATGTTTACAATGTCGTTAGACACTTTGACCAGGGCTGTCTCTATGCTATCGGCAGCACGGAAGCTGATTGTAGGGGTTTGAAGAGGGAATGGCGAGAGAGAAAGGACTGAAGCTGGGAAGCAACAACTCATTCCAGGGCCTTAGAGAGGAGTGGGAGGTTGGAGATGGGGCAGTAGCTGGAGAGTAGGGATAGGTCCAGCGAAGGTTTTTTCACGTTGGAAGGATGTCTGTTCCATGTTCAATGTCGCCCTTGTAAAAGCTTGCAAAATAAATACTATTATATTCTAATGTGTTGTGTGTGTGTGTGTGTGTGTGGAGAAATGTTTAGGCTAATGGGAGAAATAAAACCTTGTTTTAAGTGGTATAGTCCTACCATGTGCCAGGGATTCATGTCATAGAGAGCATGAAGGTGTAACAATAAGTTGTATTTCTCCATTCCTGATCTCCAGCCCATGTTAAAGTCTGAATGTGCTGAGTCAAAGAAGAAACAATTTCCATTTTGATAGTTCCTTATCACTTCAGAACATCAAAACATGAATGAGGGTTTCAGCGGCCTGAGGGGTGAGGTAGTGTCAGAGTCGGGCAATATTGTGGAGGTGAGGTCAACAGTGAAGACTTAAAAGGAAAACATAGAAATCATTTTGCGTACATATAGAACTATCATTGTAATAATAATTCCTGCATTTGATAAAGTGCCTTATCACATCATTAAGAAATCTCAAAGTGATTCACAGAAGATATTGTTTAGTGGATTGATTGTGTATTTTGTGGGGGAAACATGGCAGCCAATTGCACACAGCAATGTCCAATGAACAGTTGTTGATTGAATGACCAATGTATTTTGGAGGGATTATTACCCCCTTATTATTACTATGAAGTGAATGACTAACTTATCTGGAAGAATGTTGACCAGGCCACTGGGGAATATCTTTTCTCTATTCAAATCATATAGTGGGATCATATAACATGGACCTAAGGAAAAGACAGATTGGATCTCAATGTAACATCGCAATTGCAGTGCCTGCATTAACTTGGCTACTCCCTTCAATCAACAAGCACTGACCTCCTTCATGTCCCTGCTATTGGATGGTTGGTTTTCAACCATTCTCCCCCTGCTTTCTGTAACTTCATTCTGCAGTCCCTCCAACTTGTTCCCTCCATTTCATCTTTCAAGGCATGTCTTAAAATTGTACCTCTTTGACTTTGCTTGTGGTTCTTATTCAGCATTGAGATCTCTTCCTAATGTGAAAGACATTATACAAATGGAAATTGTATTTGTACAGTACTTCCAACATGCAGTGCTCTCCTAGTACTGCACCAAACTTACAGTCTAGACTAGACAATCGCAAGGCCACATGGAGGGTCGAAGGAAAGGAATTTGGCTTGCGGATCTCCTCACAACTTGGTCCCAGTCATAGAATTGACAAGCTGGTAACAGGCCTCCTATCTGTCATTTTGGTTGTTTTGAGTTCAGTTAGAATTCTCTGGCCATAATGAAGAGGGTTCACTTCCCTTGGTTACCACAATCCAAAGTGTGAGCGCAAAATACATCTTCACTCATGATCATATTATCCAGTCCCCCAAATAACATGTATTGAAGTAATTACATTAGAATTAACCAGTCTAAAGTTCTCTGACAGGCTTTAAAATTCATGATGAGATATTACAATACAATGGTATCAGTAGATAACATCAGTGGCAGTAAAACTGATAAACCATATTATGGTATTAATATTGATTTGGATAAAGAAGGCCATTTAGCCCATTTTATATCATCCATCCAGAATATCCCTTACCACACCCCACCACCACCACCCACATTCCTCCCATCCTCCCACACAACATTAAGCTTTTTTTTTAACTCATGACTTCAGCACTCTGGCCTTAATCACCTTAGTTCAACCTGTTCCAGTTGGAACCTGTTCCAGTACTGAAGAAATTGCTTGTATCTGTTCTGAAATTGTCCTTTGCAACTCAAGCTGATAAATGTGGCATTTCTACAAAACTCACCGGAGTGTCAAACTAGACTATAATAACAACATCAACAAAATTACATTTATAGAGCACCTTTCATGTCAAGAGGACGTCCCTAGGCGTTGTAGCAGGGTAGGGAGCATTTTGGGGGGAAAAGCAGCTTGAGGGGTGGCAGCCAAGATGCATTCACTGAGACTTGAGGCAGGTGGTTAGTGGGGCGTAGTCAGCCCACATTCCATCTTAATTTGAAAGTGGTTTCTTTCTAAGAACTGTGGAATACCGGCTTCCAAATTTAGACTGAATTTATAGTGTTCAAATTGGTTTGAATTCAGGTACCATTTATCTTGAGGTTTGCTGGCTAGGCAATCAGGAGAAACTCCCTTTTCTTTTTGGATAGTGTTATGGGATTTTTAACAACGACCTAAAGCGCAGACGAGAGCTTGGTTTAAAATAATGATCCAAAGGAAAGTCATACCTCCTACAAGGCAGTGTATCCCACAGAACCTCATTGGAAGTGTCAGCTTAGATGGTCAACTCAAAGTCCTATATATGATTTTGGATTAAAATATTAGGTTGATTTCATACATGTCCACACACCAAACAACTAATCTCTATGTATACAGT
The DNA here is from genome assembly GCA_035084275.1 of Hydrolagus colliei. Classification (NCBI taxonomy): domain Eukaryota; kingdom Metazoa; phylum Chordata; class Chondrichthyes; order Chimaeriformes; family Chimaeridae; genus Hydrolagus; species Hydrolagus colliei. Next base: position 61,210,721 of record CM068744.1, on the reverse strand, counting down.
TAGTGCAGTGCAGGAGCAAATGGATCAGTTAAAAAGGCCTCTGAAATAAACTGCAACAAGCATTTCAGGTGGGAGGAGGAGAGGTTGGAGAATTACGATTAGATCATTATAGGAATTCAAACTGGAGATAATGCATTTTAATAATTTGGCAACGCAGTACAATTTACATTTAGAAAGTGCCTTTCACGTAGGGAGGACATCTCAAAGCACTTAAATGTGGTCCCAATATTGAAAAAAGATCTGATAATAATTTGAAACATAACTATCAATGGAATTTACATGGTGAGTTATTTCACATTTCCTCCAAGTGGCCTGTTGTGTAAAACATTTATTTTAGAGTGGTTGGAGTTAGAAGTTATTGCCTCAGACACACACAAATGTAGTAACATATGGCTGCGATTAAGACTAACAATTCAAAGTGGCAGATTCTGATTCCAGAGGTATTTGTGGTCAGTTAAACTATGAAATATTACACACAATATGGTCTCTCTCTCCCTCCTTGTCACTGAGAAAACAAACTAAAATATGAAGCAGATGCACCAAGCCTAGTATAGGGTGGGAGGAAATACATGAATGAATGCGCGTCCATCAAACTAATGGAACAAGTCATGAGGAATGCTTGACATTCCAGCCTATTCCACACAGAAGAGGTCAAGAAAAGTGTCCGGAACAGTTATTATGTAATTTTCATCTTACATAGGCTTTGAAAAGAGAGAATGTATGTTCAAAATCCCTGCTTTTCAGATTCAGGATACCGAGGTAAAGATAAGATATTGGTATGAAAATCAGCAGAGGGGAGCGGGAAATCTAGGGGAGTAAGTGCCTGGATCCAATCCCTTTCAGTCTAGATTTCTGAAGTTTGTCTATGCATCAGCTCTAATCAAACCACACTTATTTTTGTTTAAACCAGCATTAAAAACAGAAATGTGAGTATGCTGTGATGTGTTAGTCAATGTGATATTTTATCCCCATAGTGCATAGCAAGTTTGCTATAATACTTGACTGTTTGACGGAGAAATATCCAATACGTGACTTGATGGGTTGTTTATTATATCCTTCAGTAATTAGTTCAAAAGTTGGGTTTGTTGCTTTTGTGGTGTTACTGAAGAGAAGATGATGATTTACGATCTAAAAATATTTTGAGCCATTACAAAGCAGCAAATTCTATTCCCACTTTTGCACAGGAACTGAGACCCCCATCATTACGAAAGTAGCAGCAGCCTAATTACCATTGGCAGATAGGCCTTGGTCCTATCTTAATAGAACCTGGATGATGGTGTATTGGAGGTCCTGCAGCACTGATTTGGGAATAGTGGGCTTGTTGATGAAATCAACAGCGCCATGGGACATCATCTCGATCTGAAAGGCGCCATATAAATGTAAATTTTGATTGAAATCAGAGTATTTTAGAAATGTGTCATTTCAGGTACTAATGCCAAGCATTTTGTGATCAAATATAACCTGTACCCTATAAGATACGATAGACATTGAGTATACTCCTTTTACTCTAGCCATCAGTGTGCCTCAGCGTTTCGCCCACAAATAATCACTCAATTCACTTTACAGTATATTCTGTGAAGCACTCTGAGATGTCGATAAGATGTGAAAAGCGCTATATCAAATGCAAGGATTATTATTATTATTATAGCCTGGGCCCTAGCCTATTGATGGAATATTTCCATTCCCTGGACAACTTTAGTGGCCTCAAATTCCAATCCTTGAGATGTATCATTTGTCTGCTGACCCATTGCACACTCATTCCTGTCGATCTGACTTTTATTTTTTAATATTTGTGTATCTCTGGGGATGTGACCACATTAAATTCCAGACAGATCAATGACTATTCCACAGAAAATCACAGTCACTGGCTCAGTTAGTAGAATTCCCAACCCAGAATCAGAAAGTTATTGGTTCAAGGCCTAAGTTGAGACTTGGACTCACATAGTGTAAGCTGACACTCCAATGTTGTGTTAGGGTGTGTTGCTTTGTTGGAAATGTTATCTTTTGGATGAGACATTAAATCGAATCCTATCTGCCTGATCTGGTGAAGGGTAACGATCCCATGGCTTTTAAATCCCAAGCATAATTACATATTTGTTGAATCACATGCCTCTCTCTAAACCTTCTGCCATTATTTTCTTGTCCTTTGGAATACTTCTCCAAAGCCACATACATATATGTGCCTGTCATTACAAACAATAACAACAACACAATTACATTTATAGAGTACCTTTCACATAGGGAGGATGTCCAAAGGCAATGGAACCTCCAGGAAATATATCTTTTTGATTGTAACTTTGATCAACATCTTTGAAAGTCTTATTTATATGCTTGATGTCCATTACTACAATTGTCAAGCTTAATTAAATGCTCTTTTTAATTGAAAAATGCTATATTATAATAACAAAATTACATTTGTAGAGCTCCTTTCACATCAGGAGGACATCCCAATGAGCTGAACAGTGAGGGGCCAGGACCTGAGCATGGGGGAGGGGTGGTGCAGGGTTGGAATTAGGGAGGGCAGAGAGGAAGGAGGGTGGCTGAAGGCATTGTCGAAAAGGAGCAAGGTGAAGGGATTGTGGAATGGAGTTCCAGAGGGTGGGAGCAGAGCCCGGCCACCAATGGTAAGGCAGGTCAGGCAGGAGACATGAAGAAGACCGTAGTCTGCTGAACGGAGGGAGTGGACAGGTTGAAAGGGGGTCAGTGGGTCAGAGAGGTAGGAGAGCACAAGGCTGTGGAGGGCCTTGAAAGTGAGGATGAGGATTTTGAATTCTATCCTCTGAGAGATTGGGAGTCAGTGGAGCTGGGCTAGGGTGGGGGTGATGTGGTCACGGAGCTTGGTGCAGGAGAGGACATGAGCTGCAGAGTTTTGGATGATCCGCAGCTTGTGGAAGGAAGGGTTGCAGTGGCCTATAAAGGTAAATCCAAGTTGTTGAGTAATCTTTAGTATCAGTCCAAACAGGTACACATCTAGTATTTTAAGGAACTAATCGACATACATGTACATTAATAAAAATGTATAAAATAAAGCCAAATGCAAATTTTAGCAACAAGTGTTAGTGCATTTTTGGAAGCTGACACCACTAAACAAAATACTCACCTCCTGGCTGAAACATCTGCTTGTGTGTTCATCTTTTTCTTTGCTGCTTTCCTGATGGATAGAATAAGCTCGCTGAAGATTCCAAGTGCCTCTCAAGACAAATGTTTTGTTTCAATTATTGGCTCCAGTAACACAGACAGATCAAGTGGTTCTTTTCACTGGAGCCAGCAGAAAAGGCTGGAATCTTTAGAACTTACCATAATGTTTTTTTAACAAATAAATTGTCTTTGTAGTCCTGCATCTTATTGTTGATGTAAATGAAGATAGCAGTACTGTATATCTGGACAATTGAAAAAACAGGTGTACTTGGTCTAACTTATTTGTACAATTATCAAGAAAGTAAACATTTAAAGTGGTAATTGGGATAGGCACTGTCAATTGTCTAATATCTCAGGATAGTATTCTCAATCAAGATTCCTATTGGGATGGAAATCAGTGCATAATGCAGATTTTGTCACACAACATTGTTTTTTCATTTGTGGGTTTTGTCTTTTTTAAATGAAATAGATTTCTATCAAAAGATCAATGGCAAGCTAAAATTGTGGGGTAATCCTGCCACTGAATAAATCATTGGTGAGACCTTAGTTAAAGTGCTATCTACAGTTCTGGTTGCCGCAGTACAAAAAAGGATATTAGAGAAATCAAGTAGATACAGAAGATGACCACTCTGTACCATTTCTTATGTTTTTACGTTTATGTAAATCTGGATTAAATGAAGAAATAAAAATGTTTCAGCCATTTGTGTGTCTGCTCATTTGTTTTAATTTTTAAGAAGCCAGTCGCTCAAAAATAAAAGAAGAAATATCTACTATATTTAGGAGTTTTCTACAAATTCAAGACTGCAATTATTTTATACATGATTATCAGTTATTAATCTAATTATTCATAACATGAAAAGTGACAAAATGATACCATCTAAACAGCAATTTTTATTTATCTGAGAAGGATGTTCAGCTACAATTTTCAATATCAGAGATTCCAAAGTCAAATAATCACAACGTATAAAATAAAATGATTGTTTCAGCTTAAATTTGAGGTTTAGAGTACTTCTTTGTGAAAGAGAATATCTTATTCATTGGCCTGTGTAGGCTTATTATTTGAGCAAGCAACATTGAAGAATTGCTGCTTTATAATCAGTTCATAGATTACTACACTCCATTGCAACATGTAAATTGCATTCATTGTTTTATTTGTTGAAAGAGTCCAAGCTTCGTTAATACTACTGAGGCCTTTTACCCCAAGTGAGCTCACTTTACTCTGGGTAACGTTCCGTATCAAGCCCGCAGGTTTACTCCAAGAGAGAGAATGCAATGGTTCATATTTATTACTTCAATCTGTTATGAAGCTTCACATTCTACTATTGATTCCTAAAGGCTGACTGTGGAACTGACCTCCACACACACCCCGACTACCTTTGACTTCATCACAAGAGAGATTTGAAATAATTTTTCCATCTTGACTGACACTTTACAGGCCCCAATTTCAGTTTTTAACCTGGAGCCATTAGTTTGATGCTATTTCACAGGTTACAACAACAACAACAACAAATTACATTTATAAAGCGCCTTTCACATCGGGAGGACGTCCCAAGACGCTGCACAGGAGGCGTGTGACCCGAGCTGAGAGCGGAGTGTTTGGGAATGGGTGAAACACGAAGGGGAGGTCGAAGAGTTCGGGGTGGAACAAAAGGCACGGTCAAAGAGGAAAGTCTTCAAACCGGCCTTGAAAGAGGAAAGGGAAGATACGAAACGGAGGGATTGAGGGATGGCATTCCATAGGGTGGGAGCGGAGAAACTGAAGGCCCAGCCTCCGATGGTGGGGCGGTTCGGGCGGGGGGCTTGAAGCAGGCCAAGTCCTGTTGAACGGAGGGTCCGGGTGGGCTTGTAGGGGGAAAGTAAATCGGTTAAATAGGGCGGGGCAAGGCCGTGTAAGGCCTTGTAGGTGAGGACGAGGATCTTGAACTCGATCCTCTGGAGAATGGGGAGCCAATGGAGACGAGCGAGGGTGGGGGTTATGTGGTCGCGGAGGCGGGTGCGGGATAGTACACGGGCTGCAGAGTTTTGGATGACCTGCAGCCTGTGAATGGAGGAACTGGGGAGGCCGACGAGGAGAGAGTTTCTGTAGTCCAGCCGTGAGGTGATGTATGCGTGCACGAGGGTTTCAGCAGCGCGGGGGGTAAGATAGTTGCGGAGCCTGGCAATATTGCGCAGGTGGAAATAAGCGGTGCCGGTGAAGGCGCGGATGTGGGGGAGGAAGGAAAGTTTTTGATCGAACATGATGCCGAGGTTCCTGATTGGTTTTGTGAGGTGGAGAGTGCAGCCTTGGATGTTGAGGCTGGCAGCGCCCGATGTGCGGAGGCGCTGGCTTGAGCCAATCAGGAGGGCCTCGGTCTTACTCACGTTCAATTGCAAAAAGTTGTCAAAAGGTTACCAATTCAGTTAAGTCAGTATCCGATTTCTAGCTGCAGTCAAAAGCCAAGATACATGATAGGGAGGAGCAGTGAATCAGAGAAATATTTGGGCCAATTTTATGAATTTACCATTGATTTTTGCCTCAACTGGTTCAACATTGATTAGACCAAGCAACACTTTTATTGGATGGATATTTGTGTCAGCCTGGCTCAGTTGGTAGTACTTTTGCCTTCTGATTCAGAAGGTAATGGGTTTAGGCCCCATATCGAAACTTTCAGCTCACTATCTAGGCTGATGCTCCAGTGTAATGCCGGGGAAGCACTGTATAGTCTGAGGATAGTCACATGAGATGCTAAACCAAGCTTCCAACCTATTTAGGTGAATGTTAAAGATCCCCTAGCACCCCTGGACTGTTCATAAACTGAGGGGAGTTTCTCCTAGTGTGTCGGCCAACAATTCATCTGTTAAATTTATCATTCATTTCATGGTTCCTTTTGGGGCATTATCCCTAATTCACTGCCATGTTCACTTAGAAATCAACATCACTACACTTTATATAACTCAAAAGTGCTTTGAGATGTTTCAAAGTGATAAGGAGCTATATCAAATACGAGAATTATATTATTCTATGCTCACTGGTACTAAACCTGCTCAAGTTGAGCAACTGCAAATTTATTCCAGGGTGAAAGTCAATCAAGTTGGTCTTGCTTCTCTGCCTTATACCTAATTAGACCAGCCTTGTGCGATAGTGGGTTTTAGCTACAATACTGAAGTGAGGATTTCTCGTGTACTGTAAAAAGAAAATCCGTGAGTGCTGTATTTTTAATAAAATACACTTTCTCTATGTGTAATAAATCGTGGCTTGGTTCTCCATGTCAAAGCCGATATACATAGATGCGGCAATATACATAGTGCTTTTTCACATCTTCTAGATGTCTCAAAGCGCTTTTGTGGGCAAACCGCAGCAGCTAATTGCGCACAGCAGTGTCCCACACACAGTCGTGAATTGAAATGACCAAATTATTATTATTTTTTCTTGGGAGACTATTATTAGGCGTGTGGATAAAGGAAATTTGCCCAAAGTTTTATCCTGCCTAGAAACAAACCGAGGTCTCTCGCTTGCAAGACAAGTGCTCTAACCACTGAGCTACAGGAATCCATATCCTGTTGACTGGATATGAGTTAGCTACAACTTAATAAAACTGTGAAAGACTTATTTGCATCATAGATATAGCTGAATTTTCTGCTAGTAGGTCAACTTGTACATTTTGTTGATATATGTATCTTCTCTGCCTTTGGAAAAATTACTCAAAATGCTCTTCCTTGAAGGTGATTAGAAATGAGCTTCATATTACCTTGAGGAGATTGACAGAATGCATGAAATAACCTCTAGATCTTGAGGTATCCCTAATGCTTTCTAGAGCTAATAAAACTTAAACATTTAATATGTGTACTGTCAAAAGTTTCAGTTCTGTAAGAAACTGTTGTTCGGACAGGGCACATGTCACCAGAAACTCCCACCAGAGGGAGAATTCAATTCAAACAGAATGAGAAAAAGCTGAATTTGCAATGCATCAACAAAAGGACTTTGTTCAACAAACGGTTTGAGATTCAAAATCACGCAAAATCAGGAGTTTCACTCAGAAGCATAATGTCCATTAAAGGTTTATATGGTATTGCTGCTCCACCCACCAGCTTAATTTCAAGAAAACTATACATTCTGGGGACTCTGAGCCTTTCCGCTTGCTAACCTGCACTTCAACTCTCGGATTAAGCGAGCAGGGTGATTTCCTCTGGGGAAAGAGTTCATACACAAACTCCTTACCAGGAAAACGTAATTTTCATAAATATGGTGTTAGGTTTCTACATGTGTCAGACTCCTGGCTACTCCAACTGCCCCCCACCCCACCCCCCACCCCCCACCCCACCACCCCCACCACCCACCCCCCACCCCCACCCCCACCCCCACAACCCGTCCCCTCCACCCCGCCAAACTGGGAGAATATGCATGCACTGAATCAAGTCAACTCTCAAAATTCACTGTTTCACTGGGCAAGCAAGAGTAAAACGAAATTCAACATAAAATAATGTTATACTGAAGGAAGGGATCATGCTGTTGGTATAGTTCTGTAATGTACTATTGCAAGTTCCATGACTAAAGAATCTGTACATATGACCTGGCAACTCAAATGCAATGAAATGATGGATAAAAGTTTTAGCAGAAAACCACAATAACTGCCTTTCAGTGGCACCCCTGAAAATTTTCCATGGCATGCAACAGTGTCTATTTTGCTTCTGAGGAATTGTTTAATCCTTCAATTTTATTCCTGAAACAGACCATTTAAAATTTTTAGGAATACACATTTCCGTGGACGCCAAGAGCCAGCAAATTCCTCCGTCTCTTAAACAATGCAACACCAGGATTAATTCACGTAATAGTTATAGACTGCTACAAATGCTTCTTCTTTCAATTGCCAAACATTTCAGAAGACAAAATGGATACTTCAGTCTGCTCTATTTTATTTCCAAAGCTTTTTTTGCTTAGCCGAGTGCCTGACACATGCAGAAATCCATTGCCATGCTTAAGAGCATCCAACCCAAACAGAATTCCATGCATGCCACCTACAATTGGAAATTCACATGTTTTGAATAGAATGCAAACTCCCTCCCCAAAGGGATCCATCCTGCTGACCAAATTCTGGAGATTATTGGGTACAGGTTGGTAAGAGCCAAGGCTTGCAGAGCTCAAAGTGTGCATTGCTAGAATTTAACTAGCTTAACACCAAGTAACTTTCCATTCAAAGCACTGTGGCAAACTTCCAAGCTTGTCCTAATAGGACCACCCTACTAGTTAGGGCTTTGGCTTGCACGGTTATCCAGAATCTTTAATGAAACAGTGAAAAATTAAAACAGAATTATTTCTGCTAAGAAAAAATGCACAAGGAAAATACAGGTTTCTAGATGACTAAACACATATGTATCTGTGGCACACTTAGTTATAGATACTCAAACTTGGGTTTCTTCTACAGCTCTGAGGTCTGACGATTCGATTGAAAAAGATAAAACAAAGTATGTAAAATCTTTGTACTACATTGTGCCATCCAATCTGATTGAGAAGTCTTCACTTGAGCTTCAGTGGAGAGCACAGATTTTATGACTTTTTGCCAGAAGTGAAAGTAACATATTAAAGTAAAATGATTGTCTCGGTTTAGAATTTAAAATATGATCTCTTGCAACATTAAAAACCATAAAGGCAAATTGACTTTGAAAAGCCTGAGGGATAGTCCCAAAGTTAGGATAATGTTACAATTTGAAAGAGAAGCTGCTTTTGAATTCCTGTTGCTGAGAGGTGTTTATTGGAAACAGTAGCTGTACAGTGGATGTGAATAATGAGTTGCGCTACAGTCTGTCATGGAACTGTTAAGGACTTATTTTCCACCATAGCATTCATTCAGTTTTCTATTACTGAAACATTTTTCCAAGCCCACTTCTCTCCCCTCCTATACTACCAAAGGAAAACAAATAGCAACACCAAAAAACATTTACATTGGCAAGGGCACAATACGTGTGTTTTTGAAAAGGATGACAGCTGAAAATGTGTTAATAATTATTTCTGCTGACCTTCTACCTACTCATTTAAAGGACATAATCCAAGAAATAATACAGTGAATAATAACACAGTGCCTGTATTAACATTGAAATGATCCACAAATACAACATGTGAAAAACAAAACAGAACTGGCCTTTACAAGGCTAGATCGCATGGCAGTTGAATGGAATGCGAACGAACAGACGAGGCCAGCAGGCGGTCTGTAAATTGTTTAAGGATGTCAGAAAAAAACACACTAAGGACAAGTTGCTTTCCATTGCCTGACCACCAGAGCAACTGGAGAAGAATCAAAGCAGCTGAAGGATGGGTCTAATGTGAAGATGGGCCAGTCTGGAATGTGTGGAGAAGAGTAACATTAGCTGATCAGGAGCCTCCAGTACTGATGAGCAAGGATTTATCCCCCATTCCTGCCATGCCTTTGGGAACATCTTATACATCAGAATGTAGCATACATCTTTGACACGGCAGCGGTACAGTGCGCACGTCAGGAGCTGATGAATCCAAGTTATTGTTGATGTTGTTTGGTAAAGGGTAGGAGTGATCTTTGTGTTCAGTTGCAAATCCATTTGAGTCACTGGGTTTATATTTACTGGTGACGTTGGCAAAACAAAATGCTTTTTTTTCATAAGTGAAACCTGATAAAGCTGAACCCTATGCAGTATAACTATACTGCAGGGCTCACCAACTTGCTGCGGTTAATGCTCCATATTTCCTGACCCACCCGCCCCACCATCAGTAGGCGAGCCATCAGCCACTTTGCCCCCAACGTGTGGAATTCCATTCCATGAACCCTATACCTCAGCCACTCGCTAGCCTCCTTCAAGTCCTGCCTCAAGACCCTACTCTTCGACCGTGCCATTCGTCACCCCTTTCCCCTCCCTTCCCTCCAGCCTCCCCAATCCCCCCCAGCTTGGGTCCGAAGCACTGACTGTCAAGCATCTTGGGATGTCCTCCCAACTTGAAAGGCACTATACAAAGGTAAATTTGTTGTTGTTGTTGATTGGAAATCTGCTGTAGAAATTCTGATCTTCAATCTGTGGCAGGATGGGATTATCATCTGCCTGCCTGTCTGCTTGCCTGACTTTCTTTTTCAGTGCCTTGGGACATCCTCCCAACGTGAAAGGAGCGCTACAAATTTAAGTTTTTTTATTGTTGTTATTGTTGTCCATCTATTTTCTTCTATATGAATAAAATGACAATGCCTGTCAGTGCTTCAAGAAGGATCTCAATAACCAATTCATATAGACATGATTTATATCTCATCGGAAAGGTTTTGCATCTGGGAGTGACATGGACATATTTGTTTCATGAGTTCTTTTCAGTTTAGCATTTTGGGCTGAGGTTACATCTGGTGGCTGCCAAATCAAGTGTACTGTGGCATTGTGCATTACAGAGTACATACATATGTATATAAACACTACAGTTACACCTGGTGGCAGCGTGGGCTCATTGTGGAAGCCTTGGCATGCATGTAACCAAGTGGCGGCAGAAACAAAATGAAGAAAAGCTAAGCCATGGCAACAACAACAAAATTACATTTTTAAAGTGCTGAGTACTCCTACTGAGTCATCCCAAAAGGAGTCCTCCCAGATGAAGACAGATAAAGATGAAATATGTGTCTGTGTGTCTGACTGTGGATCAATCTACATTCTGTATTGGATCCTTTGGTTGCTAGCATAGCAGCAATGGATACAGTTAGTAATTAATAATGAGGGTGCTTTAGTCAGATCTGTGCCACATTACCTCAAGCAAGTGAAGGGGAGAAAAGGTAGTAGAGGAAAAGAGCACAATATTGATGCAAGTTGGTGTTGTTGTTGTTCACCAAACCATCATGTACTTGTATAGTTCAGCAATGCTCACTAGCCAGCAATCATGAGCCTTGGCAGTGTTTTCCCCTCCAGAGCATGGGGATGCCAAAGCCAATTGTGTTTGCCCACAGCCTCTCAAGCTGTGATGAACTGCATAATACAGAACAGGGAATGACTGGGATCACCACAAGAAATGTATGCCCACTAAACCATTGTTTTTTGTGGTCAGCCAGGTGACACATCGAGAAATCCATCACTATGATCACTTAAGAGCATACAAACCAAGAACAACAACTTGTATTTATATAGTGCCCTTCACCCAGGGTAGCATTTTGGAGGGATAATAGTGGATAGAGCTTGATACTGAGCCAGGGAGAAGAAGAAGGTCTTCAGGCATGATCTCACAACAGGCAAGGCAAAGGAGACAAAAAGTTCCAGAGTTTAGGGTGTGGTGGTCGCTGGTGTTGTAGTATGATGGTTGAGGTGGATAATAATATAAAATAATAATAATTTGATTTAGCATTTGATATAGCACTTTTCATTCTTCTAAACATTTCAAAGTGTTTCACAGAATATACTGTAAAGTGAATTGCCTATGTATGTGGGCGAAGCATGACAGCCAATTGCGCACAGCAGTGTCCCACAAACAGTTGTGGATTGAAATGACTAATTTATTATTTTTTGGAACGATTATTATCAGGTGTGTGGAGTAAGGAAACTTGCCCAAGGTTTCGCCCTGGCTGGAATCGAACCCAGATCTCTCGCTTGTAAGGCAAGTGCTCTGACCACTGAGCTACAGGAGGATGGCATCATCAACTATGTCAAAGACAGCAGAAAGGTCCATAAAGACAAAGAGGCAGAGGGAGCTTTGAGCGCAGAGAGCACGCAATGGTTGGAGGACTTCAAACCAGACTGAGAGTTTATACAAAAACTGAAGAGTTTATATGAAGTTTATACAAAGAGTTTATACATCCTTAGAAAGAAATTTCTCAGTGCACACTAACCCATCAGAGGATGGAAGTAATTGTCTTCCCATCTCCTTAGTGGCCTTTTGCATCCCTAGACAGCACAAGGCCAGATGACCTGCTTCTTACTTTACCGCTTGGGGTCACATTTAAACCAGTATGAGGAGATGTTGAGAACAGTGGGTGTTCCTTAGACAAACTTATCCATCTAACCAATACTTGGAATCTTCCCAGTCTTCCCTCACCTCAATTTATGGGGTGTAGTAGGGGAGAAGCTGTGTCCTACCTCATGCTTAAGCGTCTTGGGACATTTTGACAGGAAAGGTGTTTTAAACATGTAATTTTTGATTGTTGTTATTGTTACATTCTGCCACCTGGCCCATCCCAACCTCATATTGTGCTGCATGTTGACCTAAAGAATTTCCTGTTCATTGCCCATAATTAAAGGAAACATAAAACACAGACCGCAGAATGTCCATAGCACTTTCAGAAAGTTTCATGCAAAGAAACCAATTTGTCAGCCAAACAGCAATCTGGCTTTTGGGAAAGCATTCCTAATTTACTGCATGATGCTGTAGGAGTCACTGAGGGCTCATTCGGCTCTCATTCCTCTGGAGCTGACAGTGAAAGCAAACCACAACGGACTCATTCATGTGCCGTAAACAATGAGTTTTGCCTCAAAGATATTGTAGTTCTGCTACACAGAGGTCAAGTATGCGTAGAGGCTGTTCCATATTATAAATTATGCTGAATTGTGAAATTACTTTGAAAATTTAAATTCCTTTAGTAATTCAGCGCTGAATGTAAAGCCAAGTCTGAAATGGGGGAAAAAAGTAGAAGAAAAGTAAGAGTTGCTGAGGGTATGATTGTGCCTATCGTTATACAAGCTGCACTCATATAAAAAAAAATCCATTTAGCTTGAAAATACAGGGATAAACTGTACTTGATTATTTCTGATCCAACCCACACGAAAATGTTAAAAATGTCAAAGAGTGGCACGTGTTCACTGCTGGTTAATATCCTCTGCGCTTGTTCTTTAAACAAAGGCTGTTAGCTTGCCATATTTAGTCAATAATTCCCTTTAAAATACCAGAGCAGTTAGTAAAACCTTTGTCCTGAAGTCATATCAAGCCTTGCTCCCGTCACTGTGTCCATGCCAGCAACAGGCTAATGTACATAGATTAGTGCAGTCTTCAGTCAAGACAGAACTGCTGGTGAATACTCTTCAACCACAAAATGAAAGTAGCATACAGCAAGCTTATTTGCAAAGCAAGTCCGAGGTTTGTCGTTTGGCAGCAATAATGTAAGATGGTGAACTTATCATCCTCGTGCTTTGAGGCAAAAGTTGACAGGAGGCAAGATTTAATAGAGACGAACAGAGAAGGTATTACAGGTCACGATGAATACAAGTGAAATGGAACTAATCAGATCAGTGTGTGAACACAGTGCAGGCCACTTTACCATTGCAATAAGTCTTGCAACAACATCTTTAATCCTTGTATGGATTTCTTCACGTTCATTTCTGTGGCAGTCGATTCCTCACACTGCAGATTTGGAAACACTGCTTTGGTTTAATTCTGCAGTTGCTGAGCTCCCAAGTGGTCTATGGTGCTATGTCCTCTATAAGTAACAACTGACAGTTGTGTACCATAAAGCACAGAATCCTGCAATACAAACCATTCTCAAAAAGGAAGAATACTTTAATCTATCAGCAATCTTGTTTTGCACATAATGTTATGTCTAAACATTCTTTCCAAAGGTATGAGTCAGCTGCCTGATTGAGTTGGCCAGGTATTTGTTATTTTAAACACAGGATTGCAATTCACAGGATAATTTACCTGAACATAAATGCAATAAATTTAGTATAAAGTATTTCATTTTTAGACGGTGGTGGGGAATGTTTTAATCCTGGGGCACAGAAAGCTGATGAAGCTGAACCTGATCCCATTGGGGCCCATACTGCCAAGTGACACATTGAATTGACCAGCTCCTCGCCATTTCCAGTTTTTCCACTGACCACAGTGTTTATCTCTGACCTGCATATTTTTGGAATGGAGCTCCACTTTAAAAAGAGTAGTGTGATGTTTGTGGGTTTGTATGAACAGCAACATAGTGTCTTTCAACTTGGGAAGACATTCGTTCCAAAGCACTGGACATTCAGGGATTTGGACTCTCGCAGGGGTTCAGCTGAAAGCTAATGATAAAGCCATCCTTTTCGGTTCCAGGATGCTGCCTCCAACTCAAGCAACTTCCTTATTGTCATGTTTTTTAATCCACAAAACACTGTAGATTAACTCAGTGTAATACTTTAATTCAAATGTTACAAGTTGACTTCTATCAGATCAACCTCTTTCCACTCTATTCTAAAATTCCCGCAGTAACTCTTCCCATAATCCATTTGACTTGTCTTAGTCAATTGCCACTTATCTCGTTAAGGCAATATGCAACATTTAGTAATTCATTCTGACTAACCTTCCAGTTTCGTTTGACCTTTATATCTGCTTTAAACTCTACAGCCTTGAACAAGACCACCTTATTCCATCCCTGGAACATTCCCTGCTTTCACCCCAATATGATTGCCGATGGTTATCTCCATACATACTTTTGTCCTGTCAAGATTTCTCCTAAAAGCTCTTTGCTGGCTTACCTACATGCACCCTTCATTAGCTCCAACATACAGAACAAAGCCCATATTCTCTCCTGCGCCAGATTCTGCAAGCCCATTTGGTCCATCCTTACTAGGAACCAGTTCCCTGCCCCTCAGAGGATTGATTTTAAGATTCTCATCCTGACCTTCAACACAAAATGACACCAAATTTGGTACTAACTACACAAAATTCTTGCTCAGAGATGCCATAGAATGTCTAATGTGGGAAATGGAAGAATTGATATTGGTTTGTTGTGGTATTGAGTGTTTATGCGTGGTTAGGGCCAGGTCATATTATTGAAGGAAAAGTGAAAGAGGATTACACTACCTTCAACTCTATTTAACCTCATCTTGAAACTTTAAACTGGCACCTGAGGCGCATAAAGGGGCCAATTTTCATTTTCCAACACTACTACTTTCACCTAACAAGCACACAAATCTCACCAAAACAAAATCTCACTTTTAAAATACCCTTAAAATTGTTAACTATACCTTGATCCATCGGTTCAATGAACAATGACCACAAACCCAATGCATAAACTAGCTTTATTAGTATCAAACATTGCAAGAAAGTAATCCCCTGTTCTTAATTTAAAATTAATATTAAATATGCCCAATGTTAAGTCTGTACCCATACCAAAGCTGAAAGATCAGCCAGGTGTCTGCTCATGGCAATGCCTACACAGTTCAAGATCCTTCTGTAGGTTTTAGAAGTGAATTCATCAGATAGTTTATGCTTGTTCACCAATGGGAAAAGGAAATGAACAGTGGTGGGTTCACATTGGATCAGATGACTAATAAATTAGGATCATGTTTTTTAATGAAATATTTGACAGGAGCAAGATCTAGTCAAATAAATGTATATTGATATTCCATTCAATAATTTAACATTTCACAGGCATATTATCAGATTTATATGTGGGTTTTTCAACATAAGTACATGCAACTGTATTTGTTTTAGTTCTCAGGGGTGCATGAGTCGCGGGTTATGTGAGATTCCAAATGTGGAATTAGTCTACAAAATATGGTTGTCAGAAGTTACTGACCAGCAAGAGAGATTCTATCAGTTTAAATCACCAGCAATGTTGTTTTCTCTTGCCAATTTCAGGTCATTCCTTGACACCGTCTTTTGATGTTCTTCCTCAGGTCCAAAGTTGGGTACAGATCGGTGCCCCTGGTTCCCTGGTGAAGTCAACATGAATCGCTTATGGTTATTGAAGTTCAGGATTATGAAGTCCATCACAAAGAATCTGTGAACCTGGAATGCCTTATTCTAGTTTGCTCCAACAAACTGATCAAGGCACCCAAATCATTGTCCCAAGAATCTGGACTTTTATGCAACAACAGAATACAAATATTTTATTCTGCAAGAGAATACTCATGTTTATGTGCCTGGTTCAATTCACCCTATATTGGTATTGATCACCAAAATACCAGCGCAGAGTGCTGTTCCTGGGCTGTATGCACAATTCATCCTCATGCTTTTCAGAGAGCAAAATAGCAGCTATTGATCTAAAGACTGATAACTCAGCAAGTAGTAGGTCACCGTTAATAAAATGGTACGTGTTTAAGAGATTAAATCACTCCAAAAAAAGTCCACCTAAGATATGGTAAAGCATTTGATTGACTCAGCCTCAATGGATCTGCCCTCTGGAACATAGGTGTACTGATGCTGTGAGTTCATTGCTGGTGCTCTCAGCTCTGCAGGGTCATGCTACAGTCATTTACTATAATGAGCATCAGAATTTCTGGAATGAAATTAGAAGCACAGTGAGAATGTATACGGTCAAAACCACAACTTTCTATTTGCTAAGAATTTTATTTTTGGTCAGCACTTGGTCAGCCAGGAATCTGATACATGCAGAAATCCATCAATGTGCTTTGAGTATCCAAACATAAGAACGTAAGGCAAAAGAAGATCCATGTCCACCTAGTTTGACTTCCACCATTCTGGCAGTCGCTTGACATCACAAACCAGACTGAGTGTTCCATATATGTATGCCATAAATTTTCCGGTGCCTGCAATGGAATGCACACTCTCTTCCAAGGGACGGACCCTGCCTACTGAATACCAGAGAGTATTAGGTGCTGGTTGGCAAAAGCCAAATTCTTGGGACAACAGTTTGCGTTAGTGTACTTCTGAAGTTTAACCGGCTAAAACCAGATAACCTGTCATTCAGAATACAGCCTAGATAGCTTCCTGCTGCTTGTCCAGCTAAACCTGCCCTACTTGTTAGGTCTTTGGCTTTCAGGGTGAACAGTAGAGAAGTAGGAAGCATCTCTGCCCCTAATAAATAGTCTATAAATGGCCAATAAATGGTCTCCAGGTCCTATCTATGAGCCAGGCTGGCTGGTATGTCATCAGCAGTGCCCTGATACTGCAGAACCATCTGGCTCAGAAACTAGACGAGAGAGACCACCCCACAGTGGGTTGCTTCAATTCTGACACTCTGTTGCCAAGCACATCAGCTTTGAACAAATGACATTCTTCCAATCATGTGAATAGCGTTCTAGTCAACTGTTTATCTTTTCGTTTCACTGTGTATATAAACCCTGTGCATTCTGTCACATAACATTCCGGCTCTTCAATGTTCCTTCCATGTCTATTTATAACAGATCAGAGATTTTGACTAAATTGAAAACACATTGTTAATTGTTTAGTATTTCTCTTATTGATAGTCCCATAGGAAAGTAACATTTCTGAAGTGGTCAAATTGAAAAGCTTCAAAGTAGTGTCTTATTATATATTATATACAGTATATTATATATTCAATGTATCAAGTTCCCATCAACCTGCTTTCAGGTGAATATTAGAGATACAATATTTTGTTCAAAATGGAACTTGTGGAGTCTTGTAGATCAGTGGTTAAAGCTGAGTAATCGAGAGACCTGGGTTTGATTACCAATCAAAAACAAAGCAAAAAAAGCGCTTTGAGACATCTACAAGATCAAATGCAAGGATTATTATTATTATTATAGTGTGCTCCCAACACAGTGGCAATATAAAAAATAGTATAAATTCTGTGGAAGTGCAGCAATACATTCTGTTGAATGTTCTCTTGCTATCACAAAATAACGACGCAAATACAGATCACATGATTCCTTTTGAATCTAAATTTCCTGTCATATGATGGAAATATACCATTGCAACCTTTTCAGATCATTGTGCTACAGGGGTCAAATCATCACAAGCCCGTCCAATCAATCTCTTGAGGGCAAGCCCTACAGAAATAATAATAATGATCTTTGTATTTGATAAGCTATTCAGATAATATGCTATTCGTAAGATATTCAGTCAACACTCCAGAAATATTGCCTCACATGATCTCCACTTGTTACCCCTGCTAGTCTCAGCACTTTGGGACGTCCTCCCGAAGTGAAAGGTGCTCTATAAATGTAATTTTGTTGTTGTTGGTGGTGGTGATGGTCTTGCTATCCTCCACAGATAGCATCTCTCTTGTTCTTGAGTAGAGCAAAAACTACCATGTCAGTTTGGCTCTCGAAGCCAATCAGGATTCTGGGCATCTTGTTCCACCCCAAACTATGCTTCCTCCCCCACATCCGCTCCATGACCAGCACAGCCTTCCATCACCTCCATAATATTGCCAGACTCCGCCACTACCTCACCCTCAATGCCGCCGAAACTCTCATCCTCGCCTTTATCACTTCCAGGCTCGACTATGGGAACTCTCTCCTCGTCGGCCTCCCCAGCTCCTCCCTTCACAGCCTGCATATCATTCAGAATTCTGCAGCTTGTGTACTCTCCCGCACCAGGCTTCGTGACCACATCACTTGCCCATCTCCACTGGCTCCCCATCACCCAGAGGATCGAATTCAAGATCCTTGTTCTCACTTTCAAGACCATTCACGGCCTTGCCCCCGCCTATCTCTCTGACCTACTGTCTCCCTATTAACCTGCCACCACCCTCCGTTCAACAGACTCAGGCCTGCTCCGCATCCACCGCCCTAACCGCCCAATCATCGGCGGCCGGGCTTTCAGCCTCTCTGCTCCCACACTGTGGAACTCCATCCCGCAGCCCCTCCGCCTTGCTTCCTCCGTTTCCTCCTTCAAGGCCAGTCTCAAGACCTTCCTCTTCGACCACACCTTCAGCTGCCCCACTAACTCTTCCCCCTCTCCCACTCTCCTTCCCCTTCCCCCTACCCCGACCTTCCCCCACCCCCCGCTCGGGTCCCGACCAAACAGTTCAGCACTTTGGGACGTCCTCCCGACATGAAGCAGGCTATATAAGTACAATTTTGTTGTTGTTGTTAGTTGGTAGCATTCATGCACCTGAGTCATAAGGTTGTGGGGGGAGCCATATGTTCAGGATTTTGACAGTCTCACGGTCCAGGCTGGCACTCCAATGCAGTACGGGGCAGCATTGTCAGAGGAGCCATCCTTGTCAGCCCTGCTGTTAAACCGAGGTCCATCTGCCTCTTCAGGTGGGCATTAAAGATCCCATGGCACTAGCACTATTCATTCATCAAAAAGGGGAGCGTATTACTCCCGCTGGACTAGAGCACTATTCCACAAATAAAATTGGCTATTCACTTCATGTAGGAAATTGTTGTGTGCAAATTGGCTGTCACTGTGTCGTAAATCCTGTGGTGCTTTGAGACATCTTGATAGCGTGACAAAGATGTGTATCTACTGCAAGTATTAGGCTTTTAATACAGGTATTCCTCACTTAACATCCTAGTTGTGTTCTTGAAAAGTGCGACTTTAAGCAAAATTATGTTAAGCAACATGTTTTTAATAAACTGGAGTTAGGTTCTTTTAGACATTTCTCGTCAAAATTTTCTTAAAAAAATTACAATACTCTCCTGCCTGACTCACTCACTCGCTGCTGGTCTCACATGCGCGGGTCTCACTCGCTGCTGCTGGTCTCACTCGCTGCCGACCTGCCTCGCTTTCCCGCTGCCGGCCAGGCTCACTCCCAGCCTGCCCATCACTCCTTGAAGGGAAGGCCCTAGTGCCATCGTGCTCCCTTTCCACCCGCTGGTGAACGACGTAATAGCGAACATTGCAATCTTAATGTATCAGCAATGTAATAACAAAAGAACGTTAACCGAGGCAACGTTAAGCCGGGTTTACCTGTAATCCCCTAAAATTTGATTACAATCGATGGCTATTTGTGAAACATTGCTGTGCTTTTGCCCACAAAACACAGAATCACTACACTTTTCAATATCCTGTGAGGCGCTTTGAGACATCTCTGCAACTTGACAAGTCGCTGTATCAAATGCAAGAATTCTTATTTTTTATTATGAACTTTCTCAGGGTGTGGTTACAGTAGACGTTTGTTCCTCTCTATTTTCTGGTTACTGTATTGTACTTAAAATGTTAACTACTGTATTATGGAACAATTTCATTGATTCAGTGTCAGCCAGGTATCTTACATCTCCTAAGGAAAATCCTAGTCAAGGGATTGTCAACAGGCAGTGAGGATTTAGGGAACAGGGAGAAGCAAGAGTGAATAGGGAGTGGTAATATGTGTCAGGTAGGGTCCGTCGATATGGAAATTTTCCATTTTAGATATATCGACGGGCTCATATCGAGATATACCGAAATATCGATATTTTCGGGTTTTTTCCTACTGCGCATGCGCGCATGGCGCTCATTCCCGGTGCGCGCACATTCCCGGTGCACTTCTCCTCAGGAGGTAAATATCTTTCTCTCTCTGTGTCTTTCACACTCACTCTCTCCATCTCTGTATTTTTCTCTCTGTGTCTCTCTCCTCTCTCACATCCCCGCCATCTCTATCTACCTGTATATTATCACATCCACCCAGTCTCTCCCCACACCCCCGCCCCCCGCCGCCGTTCCTCTCTCGTCCAACCCCCCCGCCGCCGTCCCCCCCCCCCCCCCCCGCTGTCTCACTCCCCCCCCCACCCCTCCCAGCCGTCTCTCTCACCCCCCTACCCGCCCCAACCGTCTCTCTCTCCCTCCACCCCCAGCCGTCTCTCTCTCCCTCCTCTCCCCCCAGCCGTCTCTCTCCCCCTCCCCCCCAGCCGTCTCTCTCCCCCTCCCCCCATAGCCGTCTCTTTCCCCCTCCCACCCCCCCCAGCCGTCTCTCTCTCGGTCCCCTCCCCCCAGCCTTCTCTCTCCCCCTCCCCCCCCAGCCGTCTCTCTGCCCCTCCCCCCCCCAGCTGTCTCTCTCCCCCTCCCCCCCCACCAGCCGTCTCTCTCCTCCTTTGCACCTCGGTCTGTGCATTGTGTATAGAGATGAGCATTCTGGGTCTTGCAGTTCAGTATGCGCGCATTCCGATTTTTTACCTCGATATATTGATTTTTCGGTATATCGATATTTTCAAAATGCCTATATCGGTGTATCGATTTGAAAATTATATCGGGTTTTAGCGATATATCGATATATCGCCGGACCCTAGTGTCAGGAATTTCAAACAGAAACATGAAAGACATGTCTGACTTGGTCTGAATGACACTTTGATGCATAGTAATTGCAGGCCAACCTCAGGTGATTGTGGTTCAGAGAATATGATTGTCACTATAAAGGGAATTCAATTTCTCCCGCAGCTCAATAAATTATTGAACATAAAAACCTCTTCTGTGTTCAGTGTTTTGCCCCAATTGTGCAGTGAGAAATTTGGGCTCAGCGTGTAGTACGATTTTGTGGAAAGGAAGTGGCACATTGGTCACGCAGCCATCCCTCCGAACCTGAGCACTGCACATTTTGTGCCAGATTCATCTCTTTTTATGCATATGTGGTGGGGAAAGATGGGATGCAGTTGTGATCAACTAATAATCACCAGGGTTAATTATCAGATGGAGAACACGTGGTCCAAAGCTGTTTGCAGATATTGAGTGGCACAGTGGTTGGCATGAAGCTGGCACAAAACCAAACTGCAATCTCTGTATCCAGTAATTGTGAAGTTGCCCCCAATGTTGCTGACTGTGCAGCTAGGTAGGGCAAGAGGGTGTAGGTGGGGATCCTCCAGGGTTGTACATAATTATTGAATGCACTGTAGTCAACTGCATTTTTTTGTTCTTTTGATGGATTATCACATTTTACATGTAGGTTTTGAGTCAGAAGGTCATGGCTCGAAGCCCAATGTTTTGACCTTGACCTCATGTTGTCTAACAACGTTGGTCCCCGACCAGCAGCGCTTTCTTCCACCTCGGCTACTTTACCCGTCTCCGACAATACCTCACCTCAAAAACTGCCCAAACCCTTGCCCATGGCTTTTGTCTCCTCTCGGCTGGACTACTCTAATGCCCTCCTACACTATTCACAAAATTCAGCTCAAGTTGACCTCTGGTCAACAATCCCCCAAATAAAACCGGTCAATCACTTCATGACTGTTATGGAACATTGCTAAGCACAATTTGGCACCATATTCACCTACAAAATGCACTATACAGGTATTCTTCGCTTAACGACGTAGTTATGTTCTTGAAAAGCGTGACTTTAAGCGAAACAACGTTAAGCAAACCCATTTTTCCCATAAGACTTAAAGTATAAACTGTTCTTTTGGACATTTTTCGACAAACTTTTCTAAAAAAAAATTACAATCCTCGCTCCCTGACTGCCTGCCTGGTTCACTCATTCGCTCTCTGACTGCCCAGCTCACTCACTCACTCGCTCCCTGACTGCCTGCCCTGCTCACTCACTCGCTGCCGGTCTCACTTGCTGCCAGCCTGGATGGTCTCACTCGCTGCCGGTCTGGCTCACTCCCAGCCTGCCTATCACTCTTTTGATGGGCAGGCCCTAGTGCCGTCATGCCCCCTTTCCACCCGCTGGGGAACTACATAATAGCGAACATTGCGACGTTAAATAGATATATGTTCCATATATATCGGAAACGTAATAACGAAACAAAGCTGACCGAAGCAATGTTAAGCGGGGTTTACTTGTCTACTTACCCATAGGGTCCGTCGATATGGAAAATTTCCAATTTAGATATATTGATGGGCTCATATCGAGATATAGCGAAATATCGATATTTTCGGGTTTTTCGTACTCGGCATGCGCGCGCAGCACATGCATTCGGGGCCCATCTCCTCAGGAGGTAAATATCTTTCTCTCTCTGTGTCTTTCACACTCACTCTCTCCATCTCTGTATTTTTCTGTCTGTGTCTCCTCTCTCACATCCCCCCCATCTCTATCTATCTGTATATTATCACATCTACCCCCCCACCCCCCCACCCCGCCGCCATCCCTCTCTCCTCCCACCGCCGTCCCTCTCTCGCACCCCCAACCCCCGTCGTCTCTCTCCCCCCCCAGCTGTCTCTTTCCCCCTCCCCCATCCCCCGCCGTCTTTCTCTCCCTCCCCTCCAGCCGTCTCTCTCCCCCCCCCCCAGCCGTCTCTCTCCCCCCCCCCCCAGCCGTCTCTCTCCCCCTCACCCCAGCCGTCTCTCCCCCCTCACCCCAGCCGTCTCTCTCCCCCTCACCCCCACCCCCCCAGCCGTCTCTCTCCCCCCCCCCCCAACCCTTGCATACCTGTATATTGTATTCTAGGACTATGAATACAATATGGCGGCTTTGCACCTCGGTCTGTGCATTGTGTATAGAGATGAGCATTCTGGGTCTTATAGTTCAGTGTGCGCGCATTCCGATTTTTTACCTCGATATATCGTTTTTTCGATATATCGATATTTTTGAAATGCCTATATCGGCGTATCGGTATGAAAATTATATTGGGTTTTAGCGATATATCAATATATCGCCGGACCCTACTTACCCAATCTGCATTACATAGTCTTATAACATCCACTGCTGTAGCTTACCAGATACTCATTCCGTTCTTTAGCATCAACAGCTGGAAGTCTCTTCCACAGATCTAATGTATTATAATCTCTAGTCTTGCTTGCTTTATAATATGCACTCAATATTTGAAAGTATAAAAGTAGTCTCCTTACATCTAGTAAATGTACCAACACAGTTTTGAACAGGGACCTGGCGTTTAACTCCTCCCTGCTATACAGCTGGAGCAGACTACTTTTATTACTTTTAAGTTTAAATTACTCCCTATTAAGAATGTGAAGCATTCAGCTGAGACTGAGTGTCAGGCTAAAGTAACAGTGTGCCTGAAGGGAAAATAAACTGCAGCAAATCTCTAACATATATTAAGTGACAGATTATACAATCTGCATCTTATCAAAATCCAGTCACCATTAGCCTTGGGAAGTTTAAACAAATTGACAGCACTATGGAACTTTCAAATGGGAAAAGTTAAAAATTGTAGTTGATTTATGTTATACTTACAGTGTTTTGTCTCCTGTACCATGTTGTCTGTCAGTCAGCTCCTCTTAGAATCCAGCTTTCAAGAATAATTTATTTCTTTGTTTATGCTGAGCCGTACCTACCACATTTTTGGCTAAATAGTAACATTTATATTGTAGAATGAAAGTTACAATAATCCTAGCATTTGATATAAAAATTTATCATTCAAGGAACAACTTTACTCTAATGTATAGTGACCATGTACAGTATTTTGTTGATAAAATTTAAATTCTAATTAATTATACAGTAAACTCCTGATAGGAACATAGGAATATAGGAACAGGAGCAGGCCATCCACCATTCAAGCTTGTTCAGCCATTTATTTAGATCATGCCTGATCTGTACCTCAACTAATCCTTTCAATTCCAATTTCCCGCTTTCTCCCTATATCCGTTAATTTGAACGACCAAAAATCTATCAACCTCACTCTCAAAGGTGTCGATGGATCCTTTTGGGGGATAGAATTCCAGATTTTTACCACCCTCTGAGTGATAATAATAATAAATAATAATAATCCTTGATGTGATATAGCACTTTTCACATCTTATCGACTTCTCAAAGCGCTTCACAAATTATACTGTAAAGTGATTTGAATATACTGTAAAGTGAATTTATATTTGCTGGTGATAACCCATCACTCCAAGTGAAAAAAGCTCAGTGAGGAATTATCCCGAGTTAGACATACAAATAAATACATAAATAATTGTGGCTGGGATATTTACGACAATGATAACTAAAATGGTAATGACCAATTACCTGAGTCGAGTTATTAGAAGCTTGTTGTAATTTGTTGAGTGCTTTGAGACATTTTTACCTTTCAATGCATAGTGTTATTCAAGTACAATGTATTTTCTTTTTTATAAGAACATCTGCTATGAATTTATGCTACTATGTAATGTCGTTACATAAACGGTCGCATATAACTTGTTCCATTTTAGAACCTATATACAGTAATTGCTTTTTCTCCATTCAAACAGGAGTTTTTTTTAAACAAAATTAGATTATAAGGGAAGCACCATGAAGCAGACAGCATAAACTGGTTTAAGAGGCAATTCAATGCAATCTGGAAGGAGAATGGATTGAGGGAGATGTTGAGAGGCATGAAGCTGAAGAAAGGAATTGATGAGCCATTTCTGCCAAATGCGTAAAAAAAAACTTCTAAACTTCAATTTGTTTTAGGGCTTGTGAGTTAGCAATGTAAGTAACATTGATATTGTAATCAATGTAACAATTGATAGCACTTCTCACTTGTGCTATCAACTGCTGTCAGGTCAAAATGTTTACAATGAAGGTATTAATGTGGAGTCCTGTAGCTTAGTCACAAGGAGAGGACTTGGGTTCGATTCCCATCAGGGCGTAATATGAAGCAAGTTTCCTTACTCCACACACCTCTGTTGACCCAGCAGTAAGTAGGAACCCTATGAAGCACTTTGAGATGTCTCGAAGATGAGGTGCCATATTATCAAATGCAAGGATTATTATTATTCCTAAGGAGACTTGGTAACTCGAGATCAGCAATACATGGAAGTAAATATGCCAGAAGGGGTACAACAACAACAAAATTACACTTATATAGCACCTTTCACATCAAGAAGACATCCCAAGGTGCTGGACAGTCATTGTTTCGAGCTGGGGTCGGGGACGAGGAGGGCTGAGGGAAAGGGAAAGATTTTGGGTGACCGATGGGGCCGTCGAAGAAGAGGTTATTGAGGCGGATTTGAAGGAGGTCAGGGAGGGGGTGAGGCGAAGGGACTGTGGGATGGAGTTCCAGAGGTTGGGGGCAGAGTGGCTGAATGCTCGCCCGCCAATGGTAGGACAGAGGGTTGGGGGACGTGGAGCAGGCCGGAGCCTGCTGAGCGGAGTGGGTGGACAGTCTGGTAGGGGATTAGGAGGTCGCAGAGGTAGGGTGGGGAGAAGCTGTGGAAGGCTTTGAATGTGAGGACCAGGATCTTGAATTGAATCCTCTGAGTAATGGGAAGCCAATGGAGTCGGGCGAGAATGGGGTCATAAAGCTTGCAGCAGTGGAGGACACAGGCCGCAGAGTTCTGGATTATCTGCAATGTATGGAGGGAGGAATTGGGAACACTAACAAGCAGGGCATTGGCGTAGTCAAGCCGGGATGGGATGAGGGCGTGAAATCAAACTTAAGTTTTCCATCCATTCATGATTGGAGACATTGTTTATTGTTTTGTAAAAATCCTGCCTTAATTGTACATACATGGTTTATATATAGAAAGATACATTTGTTCAGAAAGGTAATGGAAATAGTGTAATGTTGGCATTAAATATGAATATGTCCTTGTGAACTCATCAGTTTTGTGCTCTGGGCTATGGAGAAACTGACAATCGTTTGCCTGTTGTGTTGTTGATCTTATCTCATAAAAAATGCAGGAGCTGTGCCATGCACCACGTAATGTCTTCTATTAATTGGCAGCAGTTTAAAGAACGATTAACTGATAGGCCAATGCCCACATTTACATCTAAAGTATCATTCCCACTCAGCCTTTTCTAAGAAAAAAGCTACTGAAAAATAATAATAATTATAATAATCCTTGCGTTTGATATAGTGCTTTTCACTTCTTCTAGACGTCTCAAAGTGCTTCATGGAATATACTGTAAAGTGAATTGACTGTACTTTTGTCGTCAAAACGTGACAGCCAATTGCACACAATAGTGTCCCGTAAACAGTCATGGATTGAAGGGAGGAATTTTTTTTTGAGGGATTATTATTAGGCGTGTGGAGTAGGGAAACCTGCCCAAAGTTTCACCCTAACGGGAATCAAACCCAGGTCTCTCACCTGCAAGGTGAGTGCTCAAACCACTGAGCTACAGAACTCCACAGGACAATAATATCTATTATCTAAATTATGGTCATTTCAAAATGTATTGTTTTTAAAGGATCTTAGCGTGAAAATAAATTTCAGGTATGTTCTTTTGATTCTGTGACTTACTTCTCCGAATACATTTGTTGTGATCTCCCTTCTCCCCTCTTCCTGGCTCGGTGTCCAACCCCACACTTGGGCACCGCTCCACAAAGCTATTGTACGCAGGTTGTTGATGTGACTATCAAGACCATCAAAGAGGATTGACTCTATTCTGACATTCTGTGGCCAAGTATATTAACTTGGAGGATAATAATTATTTAATCATTTGACATCCAACAAGCGTAGATTTTAGCCCTCACCAGGTGGATGACAGGTACCAGGAACGTCTTGTTCAGTTTTGGGCTCTCAGTTTCAATAAGGATGTTCATTGCTCATTCACTGGATTAGTACCTGGGGTGAAAGGGGCTCAGCTTTGACAGGTCTTGATTGGTCGTGCCTATCCTACCTCTGCAAACTCATCAAACCACACCAATACGGCCACTACCTCCTGCTTCACAACCCTCAACCCACCCGTCCTACCATCAACAGTCTATCTGTCAGCCTTTCTACACCAATCTCTGGAACTCCACTCTTTGACTCACCTCTTCCCTCGCCTCCTTCAAGGTCTGCTTCAAAATCTTCATCTTTGACTATGCTTTTGGCCACCTTTTCCCTCCTCACTTCCACCTCCACCTCCTCAACCTCATCTTAGATGCAAACCATGGACTCTCCAGCACCTTGGGAAATCCTCCTGATGTGTGCTATACAAGTATAAATTTGTAATGCATTGTAAACTGCCATTACATTCCTTAGAATCGAGACAATGAATTGAATGAGGTATTTCAAATAATTTTGAAAATAGTCAAGCTAGCTCATGAATAACTCTTTCCTTCAGTAGAGGGACACAAACAAAGAGTAATAATCTTAAAATTAGAGCCAGGAAGGTTTGAAATCAGATCAGAAAACATTTCTTAGTACAGTGTCGAGAAATTGTGGAATGCACTGCCCCCAGAAGGCCGTGGAAGCAGGTTCAATCAGGCTGTTTAATAATAATCCTTGCATTTGATATAGCACTTTTCAATTCTTCTGAGTCATCTCAAAGTGCTTCACATATTGTAAAGTATAGTTTAAAGTGAATTGACTGTATATTTGTGGGTGAAACACGGCAACCACGTGCACACAGCAGTATCCCACAGTCGTGGATTGAGTGACCAAATTGTTTTTAAAAAAGGGAGTTGAATAATGTAATGTAAGGATTCAAAAGGGTATAATCAAGAATTGGACAAATGATATTAAAAGTGCCATGATCTAATAAACTGTCAAAACAAGTCAATAGACTAAACAGCCGCCTCCTTATCCTAAATTAGTCATTTTTATATAGATTTCATCATTCAATTACAACAACTTTTATTTATATACCCCTCACCCTTCACGTGGATAATGTCTTGGTACACTGTACAGTGGTAGGATTGGACACTAAAGAAGATGGATTGTTGTGGTGAAAGAGGTAAGTTTTTAGGCAGGATATAAAGATAGATAAAAAGCGGGGTGAGGCAGAGGGTTTGAGGCAGAGAGTTCCAGAGATTAGAAGTGTAATAGTTGAAGGTCGATAGTTGCTTAGAGAGGTCAACAGCAATAACAACAAAATTGCACATATAACGCCTTTCACGTCGGGAGGACATCCTAAAGCACTGAACAGTCAGGTCGAGACCCAAACGGGAGGGGAGGGTTGGAGTAGGGGGAAGGGGAAGGAGAGTGGGAAATGGGAAAGAGTTGGTGGGGCAGCCGAAAGCGTGGTCGAAGAGGAAAATCTTGAGACCAGTCTTGAAGGAGGAAAGGGAGGGGCTGCGGGATGGAGTTCCAAAGTGTGGGAGCAGAGCGGCTGAAAGCCCGGTCGCTGATGGTTGGGTAGTTAGGGCGGTGGATGCGGATCAGGCCTGAGTCTGCTGAATGGAGAGTGTGGGCAGGCTGATAGGGGGCCAGTAGGTTAGAGAGATACGCGGGGGCAAGGCCATGAATGGCCTTGTAAGTGAGAACAAGGATCTTGAATTCGATCCTCTGGGTGACGGGGAGCCAGTGGAGACGAGCGAGGGTGGGAGTGATGTGGTTGCGAAGCCTGGTACGGGAGAGTATACGAGCTGCAGGATTCTGAATGATCTGCAGCCTGTGAAGGGAGGAGCTGGGGAGGCCGATGAGGAGAGAGTTCCCGTAGTCGAGCCTGGAAGTGATGAAGGCGTGGATGAGAGTTTCGGTGGCGTGGGGAGGTAGTGAGGCAGTGGCGGAGTCTGGTAATATTACGGAGGTGATGGAAGGCTGTGCCCATCATGGAGCGGATGTGGGGAAGGAAGTATAGTTCAGGGTCGAACAAGATGCCCAGATTCCTGATTGACTTTGAGAGGTGGAGAGAGCAGTCTTGAACGCCTGAGGCACAGAGGCGCTGACGTGAGCCATTCAGGAAGGCTTCCGTCTTGTTGATGTTGAATTGTAGAAAATTTGCCCTTGTCCAGGACTCAATGTCCGACAGACATGCAGGTCAGGGGAACATGTAGCAGGCCTGTGCGAGTTGAGCAAAAGTGATAGTCAGAAGAGGGAGAAATGAACAGTGTAGAGAAATAGGAATGTACTTTGCATGAAGTGATTGTGTATAAGGATGAGGATTTTAATATCAATCTGTTCGCAGAAACTGAGCCACTGGAGCACAGTGAGGTTTGGTGTGATAGGCATGTAGAGTTGGTGAGTGTGAGGATTTCGGCAGCGGAGTTTTGCATTGGCTGGACAATTCAGGGTTAACCATGTAATTCCTACTAACCCCACTCCCAACCCCACCGCTTCTCTAATCCCACATTTTTGCTTTTTACCCTTTCATATCTTCATTCTTTAAATGCTTATTCCTTTTTAAACATTGTAATTGATTTGGCTTTCACTATTTGGTCTGAATTCCTCTTCGCTCTCTCTGCGATAGTGAATGCCAATGTTATTATTAAACTTTTCATCATAATAACTTTATATCCTCTCATTCCTGAAATCATTCACATGATTCTGCCCTGGTCCCAGAAGAGGGCCTCAGCGATTAGCCTGCCTCAGTTGGCAACCCTCTTTCCTCTGATTCAGAAGGTTGTGGGTTCAAGCCACATGTCAGGACGCCCAGCTCAATGTCTATGACACTCCACTCAAAGTAGTGTAGAAATGGAGTAGTGTTGCATTGTCAGTGATTCCATCTTTCAGATGAGAGGTTAAACCAAAGCCCACTTTGTTCAAGGAAATGTTAAAGATCCCATGGCAGCTAGTCAAAAAGAGAATAGAGTTTTTCCCTGCAAACAAATATAAAATTGCTTATTCACTTTACGACTCTTTGTAGGAGAATACTGTGTGCAAATTGGATGCCATGTTCACCTGCAAATATAGTCACAGTAGTGACTATATTCACAGTAAATATCAAGATGTTTTGATGATGTGGTAACTTGGTAAGATACTATTTCAAATTCAAGAATTATAATAATAATAATCCTTGCATTTGATTATTATATTTTTGAGACATCTCAAAGCATTTCACTGGATATACTGTAAAGTGTAGTGACTGTATATTTTGTGGGTGAGACACGGCAGCCAATTGTGCACATTATTGTCCCACAAACAGCTGTGGATTGTTTGGTTTGGGATAATTTAGGTTGGACACTGAACGGTGATATGGAGCAAGAGCTCCCCACATCTCCCTCACCCCCATTCCAAGATTAGTGTCCTCAGGCTATTGATAACTTTTGTTTTTAAAAGTATCAATACATTATGCTCTCTACACTGATGAGTTTCAGCACTTATAGCTCAAGGCAGATGTAAACAGCTATCTATCATCCTTTCTTTCTTAATTTTGTTTCCATCTTTGGATATACAGGGGGAAAAAGTCCCCAAAACCAATAAGAAAGTGAGTAAAGTTTTATAGTAAAGTAAATTATCTGATCATTGAAACTTCAAATGGTAAAAAGTAATTTATTCCTTCCAAATCTACTTCATCCTCACTCCAGAGAAACCTTATCATGGAATCCAGTCTCAGATTCATAGAAATTACAATACAGGATAGCATTCAGCCATCAAGCCTCCGCTGGTTAAACCATACCTCTTGGGAATAAACCTGCAGATATTTATTGATCGCAATAAAAACAAAATACTATATTCGTTCCCACTAATATGAATTAAAGGCTGGCCTTCTTCCTCGCACAGGTGATTTTTTCCCATCTTTCCCAAACCCACAGTACGGACATCATTTCCATGGATTCCCATCATTCCCATTTCCCATGGAAAATGTCTTTAGTTCAGTGAGCACCTGTCTCTATAACCTCCTACGTTATTATCAGGCAGATGTGTTTCCTGTTTTCTGATCTCAGTAATCAAGATCTGTAATCTTGTTTCTGCAATTGGCAACTTTCTCCACATTACCTTCAGACTTTTTCACTGCTTTCATCAAGACGTATCTGATCATGATCACCCTGCCCTCCAGCACATCATCAAATGACCTGTTTGAGTGCTGATAGGATATTTTGCTATGGAAAGCATCACAGCAGAATGGGATGTACCCTTACAATCGCTTACCGGTTTGATTTGGCCACTGAACGGTGATCTGGAGCAAGAGCTCTTACTGACATCTCCCACACCCCCAAGATTAGTATCTTCAGGCTATTTATAACTTGTTTTAAAAAAAGAGGAAAAGTATGTTAAAAGATTTAGAAAACATCAAATTAACATGTTGTCTTGCATTATGCTTAACAATGTGCTTTGAAACCAATGTTAATCTACCTATATCAAATACTTTCTTGTCTCTATCTAGTTGAAAACACAATGAAATCTAAAGTGACTCAACACCCTGTGGCAGCTCAGAGTTACTTCATGTAGAATCAGCCTTGCATTTGTCAGTTAAGTCTGCTTCTATTGCTACATTTATGTAGCGCTTTTTATGTCAGAAGCATTTCTCGAAGAACTTCACACAGCTGACTTACTGACAGAGTAGTGACTGTATTTATAAGTGAAAGTAGAATCTGTCTAAATAGATCTTTCAATCCAACTAGTCCATGCCAGTGTTTCTATACCACACAAGCTTCCATTGCTTTCTGCCTCATAAATGCATGACAGAAGAGTAAAAGAGTACACACCTCTTCAGTTTCAATGTTCCTTTTAAGATCTGCTTTGACACAACAAAATAATTTGTTGTTCTCCCAACGTAAAAGGCACTTATACAAATGCAATCTGTTATTGTTGCTTTTGCTGTGTTTGATATGTTACACTTGGTAGGTTGCCCTTTCATTAAATGATAATTTTCCTGCAGTTAATTATGCAAAAAACATATGAGCACAAAATGTGGGCTTGAATGTGCAGGGTACACTGCACATGTTTTAATATTTAGTTTAAAAATCAGCCTAGATGCAGCCAAAAGCAAATGTGGCTTATATAAAGAAAGTATCCTCAATCTGGAGAATGAGTCTCAAGTGACTTCTGAGCCTCAAACCTCTGGCACATTCCCACCCTGAGTTCCTCCAATGCAGTTTCTGGTTTTATAGGGATCCTGTAAGGATTTAATTGAATGGAAACTGAAATAAACATTAAAGGCAGTACACCCCAGCTTGGGTCCAAATCCCTGACTGTCCATCGCCTTGGGACATCCTCCCGATATGAAAGGTGATGTTGTATAGCGTCTTTTACTTTAGGAGAATGTCCCAAGGCACTGGACAGACAATATTTCGGACCTGAGCTATACAAATGTAATTTATTATTGTACAATCCTACCCTGATGTAAAGTAAAAAACAAGGACTTAATAATGTATAGTATAGTAGCCAACAATAAGAGTGGGGTTATTTGTTAAACAAATAAGCAAGATAAATGGAGCACATGAAGCACACAAGAGGATATGGTTCTGAAAGACTGATAAAGTTTTACCTTGGCATAGTCTATATGGAGCAAGAAAAATGAACATAATCTTTTGGAAACATTTGAGGAGATCTGTATAGGCAACAGAGGAACAACGCAAAGTATTTCTATAATAAAGGTGCTGAAAAGCGATTTAATAAATTAATCTACACACATTTAGGGAATGGGTTCCATTAGAGAAACTGAAAACCTGTCAGAGTTTTAGTAGGACATGGGTTCATCATCGAATGAGATGCTAATGTTAGTGAGTCCCAAACATTCACTTAGTGGAGGTGGTTTACTTTCTCAATAGAGACCTAACATGTGCGCATGAGCTGATTGCGGCAGCCATTATGTACCACACAGCCTATACTGTGGAGTCCTGCAGTTCAGTGGTTAGAGAAGCCCTTGCAAGCGAGAGACCAGAGTTCGATACCAAGCAGGGCAAAACCTTGGGCAAGTTTACTTACTCCACACACCTGATAATAGTCCCTAACAAAAAATTTGGTCATGTCAATCCACACTGTTTATTGTAAAATTCACTTTACAATAAATTCTGTGAAGTGCCTTGAGACATGGAAAATGTTATATCAAACAGGGTGGGAAACTAAACAGTAGTTCAGATACGGGAGGGGTAACAAAGCGGACAGGGGTAAGGGTAAGACGGGAGAAAAGTGCAGAGGAGGTAATTTGTGCCTTGGAGTGCATGTATGTAAATGCACGAAGTTTGAGAAATAAAATTGGTGAGCTGCAGGCTCAGGTTGCTGCGAGGCGATATGATGTTGTAGCAGTAACAGAGACTTGGCTCAAGCATGGGCAGGAATGGGAGTTAAACATTCCTGGTTATAATGTATTCAGGAGGGATAGAGAAGGGAGAAAAGGGGACGGGGTGGCAATTTTAGTTAAGGACTCAGTGACTGCCTTAGAAAGGAACGAGGTGGAAGAAGGACTAAAAACCGAATCTATCTGGTTAGAATTGAGGAATAAAAAAGGTGCAGTTACACTGTTAGGGGTATAATAATAATAATAATAATCCTTGCATTTGATATAGCGCTTTCCACATCTTATCAATGTCCCAAAGCGCTTCACAGAATATACTGTAAAGTGAATTGACTGTATATATTTGTGGGCGAATCGCGGCAGCCAATTGCGCACAGCAGTGTCCCACACACAGTCGTGGATTGAAATGACCAATTTTATTATTGTGTTTTTTTTGGAGGGATTATTATTAGGCGTGTGGAGTAAGGAAACTTGCCCAAGGTTTCGCCCTGACCTGCCTGGATTCGAACACAGGTCTCCCCAGCTTGGTTTCCCCAGCTTGGTTTCCCCAGCTTGCAAGACAAGTGCTCTAACCACTGAGCCGCAGGAGCTCAGTGGTATACTATAGACCACCAAATAGTGGAGAGGAGATAGACAAGCACATCTGCAAGCAGATCACGGAGAAATGCAGAACTAATAGAGTAGTGATAATGGGTGACTTCAACTATCCCAACATAGACTGGCAGAATAGTAGGGTAAAGGGCAAGGAGGGAGAAGAATTCCTGAAGTGTGTGCAGGACAACTTTCTTGATCAGTATGTTTCCAGTCCAACGAGGAAAGAAGCATTGCTGGATCTAGTTTTGGGGAATGAGGTAGGGCAAGTTCAACAGGTTTCTGTAGGTGAGCATCTTGGGAATAGTGACCACAATATCGTTAGATTCAGAATAATTATGGAAAGGGAATCACAGGTGAGGACACTCAACTGGAAAAGGGCTAATTTCAATGAGTTGAGGTGGGACCTAGCCAAGGTGGATTGGAAAGATAAATTGGCAGGTAAGACAACTAACGAGCAGTGGGCAGTGTTCAAAGAGGAGATAGTTCAGGCACAGGTCAAAAGCATCCCCACAAAGGTGAAATGTAAGGCATCCAAACCTCCCTGGATGACTAAGGAAATCGGGGCCAAAATAAACCCAAAAAAGGAGGCTTATGATAAGTGTCAGGCTCAAAATTCAGAAGGGAACCAAGCAGAATATAGGAAGTGTAGGATAGAACTAAAAAAGGAAGTTAGAGGGGCAAAGAGACTGCATGAGAAACAATTAGCGAGTAAGATTAAGGGGAACCCTAAGGTTTTTTATCAACATATTAAGAGTAAAAGATTGGTCAAGGATAGGGTGGGGGCCAATTAGGGACCTAGGAGGAAATCTCATTGTGGAGGCAGAGGGCATGGCTGATGTACTGAATGAGTACTTTGCCTCTGTGTTCACAAAAGAAAAGGATACAGCCAATGCCATAGTATTGGAGGAGAGGGTAGGAGAAATGGATAGAATAATTATAACCAGAGAGGAAGTTCTAAAAAGGTTGACGTCGCTCAAGGTGGATAAGTCACCTGGTCCGGATGGGATGCACCCTAGGTTACTAAGGGAGGCACGGGAGCAAATAGCAGAGACTCTGGCCACGATCTTTCAATCTTACTTGGACACAGGGGTCGTGCCAGAGGACTGGAGGATAGCTAATGTTACTCCCTTGTATAAAAAGGGGCAGAAGGACAATCCTGGTAACTGCAGACCAGTCAGTCTAACGTCGGTAGTGGGCAAACTTCTAGAGTCCATAATCAGGGACAAGATAGATCTTCACTTAGAAAGATATAGGCTAATAAAGAACAGTCAACATGGATTTGTTAAAGGCAAATCTTGCCTTACAAATCTGATAGAATTTTTTGATGAGGTGACGGAATGGGTGGATAATGGTAACGCAGTTGATGTAGTTTACATGGACTTTCAAAAGGCACTTGACAAAGTGCCACATGGGAGACTTATTAGGAAATTAAAGGCCCACGGCGTAAAAGGGACAGTGGCAGCGTGGATCCACAATTGGCTGCAAGACAGAAAGCAGAGAGTTGTAGTGAGCGGCTGTTTTTCAGACTGGAGGGAAGTGAGCAGTGGTGTGCCACAGGGATCGGTTTTGGGACCATTGCTCTTTATAATCTACATCAATGATCTGGACTTGAGTGTAGGGAGTACAGTTTCCAAGTTTGCAGATGACACTAAGTTAGGGAGAATAGTAAATAGTGAGGAGGATAGTAACAATCTGCAAGAAGATATAGACAAATTGGTAAAGTGGGCAGACACATGGCAGATGAAGTTTAATGCAGAGAAGTGTGAGGTGATGCATTTTGGGAGAAGAAATGAAGGGAGGCAATATAGGCTAGATAGTACAATTTTAAATGGTGTGAAGGAACAGAGAGACCTGGGGATTTGTGTTAGTGACTCGTTGAAGGTGGCAGGACAGGTAGACAAGGCTGTTAAGAAGGCATATGGGATACTAGGCTTTATAAATAGGGGTATAGAGTACAAAAGTCAGGAAGTGCTGACTAACCTCTATAAAACTTTGGTGAGGCCTCAGCTGGAGTACTGTGTACAATTCTGGGCACCACACTATAGAAAGGATGTGAAGACATTGGAAAGGGTACAAAGAAGATTTACTAGGATGGTGCCAGGATTGAGGGACTTCCGCTATGAGGAGAGGCTAGATAGGCTAGGGTTATTCTCTCTGGAATACAGAAGATTGAGGGGAGACCTAATAGAGGTTTATAAGATCATGAGGGGTTTCGACAGGGCAAATAGAGAAAAACTATTTCCACTCGTGGGCGAATCTGTGACTCGTGGTCACAGATTTAAAATAGTTTCAAGGCGAAGTAGAGGGGAGCTGAGGAGACATTTTTTCACTCAGCGAGTTGTTCGAATCTGGAATGCATTGCCTGAAAAGGTGGTGGAGGCTGATTCGATAACAACTTTTAAAAGGGAATTAGATCTTTATTTAGGGAGAACAGGTCTATTAGGCTATGGGGAGTGGGCAGGTCAGTGGGATTGAATCGCTCTTTTCAAAGAGCCGGCACAGACTAGATGGGCCGAATGGCCTCCTTTTGTGCTGTAAAATTCTATGAATCTATAAATGCAAGGATTATTATTATACTCACAAGAGTAGCATGTGACCATGGCAAAATCTCAGATTGTGTGTTTGCAATCATTTAGGGAACTTTACAGAGGTCATTAGAGACCTTAAGGAAAATGTAAAGAGCAAATGATCAGTATCACAAACAAAAATGCCCTGTTACCCAACCAGATTTACAGAATTACAGTCACCCTCTGTTGAGCTCAACATAGAATCATAGAATTTTATGGCACAAAAGGATGCCATTCGGCCTATCTCGTCTGTGCCGGCTCTTTGAAAAGAGTAACTCAATTCCACTGCCCAACTCTCCCTCCATAACCTGACCAGCTCTCCCCCCCCCCCTCCCCCCCCCCCCCCCACCACCCCATAACAGACCTGTTCTCCCTAAATAAAGATCTAATTCTCTTTTAAAAGCTGTTATTGAATCGGCCTCCACCACCTTTTCAGGCAACGCATTCCAGATTCAAACAACCCACTGAGTGAAAACATTTCTCCTCAGCTCCCCTCTGCTTCGTTTTGAAACTATTTTAAATCTGTGACCACGAGTCATAGATTCGCCCACCAGTGGAAACAGATTTTCCTTCTTCACCCTGTCGAATCCCCTCATGGTTTTATAAACCTCTATCAGGTCTCCTCTCAACCTTCTCTGTTCCAAAGAGAATAAACCTAGCCTATCTAGCCTTTCCCCATAACTGAAGTCCCTCAATCCTGGTACCATTCTAGTAAACCTTATTTGCACCCTTTCCAATGCCTTAACATCCTTTCTATAGTGTGGTGACCAGAATTGGACACAATGCTCCAGCTGAGGCCTAACCAAAGTTTTACAGAGGTTAGTTAGCACTTCCTGACTTTTGTACTCTATACCTCTATTTATAAAGCCTAGTATCTCATATGCCTTCTTAACGAAGACGTCTGCCTTTGTTTACCTGTTCTGCCACCTTCAAAGAGTCACTAACACAAATCCCCAGGACTCTGTTCCCTTACACCCCTTAAAATTGTACTATCTAGCCTATATTGCCTCCCCTCATTTCTTCTCCCAAAATGTATCACCTCACAATTCTCTGCATTAAACTTCATCTGCCATGTGTCTGCCCACTTTACCATTTTATCTATATATTCTTACAGATGGTTACTATCCTCACTATTTACTATTCATCCTAACTTAGTATCATCTGCAAACTTGGAAACTGTGCTCCATACACCCAAGTCCGGATCATTAATATATATTAAAAAGAGCAGTGATCCCAAACCGATCCCTGGGGGACGCCACTGCACACTTCCCTCCAGTCTGAAAAACAGCCACTCACCACAATTCTCTGCTTTCTGTCTTGCAGCCAGTTGTGGATCGATGCTGCCACTGACCCTTTAATGCCATAGGCCTCTACTTTCCTAACATATCTGTTTTCTGGTTACAACAGCTAAATTCACGATACAGGAACTTTCCTGGCACTGTTGTTGACTTTTACGTAAACACATAAAGGAATTATATAATCTCAGAATGAATATAATCTTGTTCCCACATTACGTGCTCAAAGCATTTTTTTAATCAGATCACTTGAAAACCTCTATGAACTGTCGTTGCTTCTGGCAATTCGAGTTCTGGCAAAGATATCTTCTATGAAACAAGTTAGTTGTTCTTGGAACAACTGCGTAAGTGAGATCCTAGAAAAGATAATCAGAAAATAACAAACAAAACCAATAGAATTTTACCCTGCCTTATGTTCTTATCAGTAAACCCAAGGGACATGGCCTGCAGTTGAAAATGATTAAAATCAGAACAAATCTACAGAAACACTGTTTCAGTGAGCAAATAGTTGAAGCAGGAAGTGTTGATTCCTTCAAAGACAGATTAGAACATATGAAATGCTGGGCGAAAAAAGACCAAGGTCCATTTAGTTTGCCTTGCACATGCACGTGTGACCCAAACTACTTATGTACTATATCCCATAATGTTATTGCTTAAAAGAAAACAATCTAATCTGTGTTTCAAAGAATCAACGCTTCCTGCTTCAACCATCTCCCTAAGAAGCCTGTTCTACAACAACCATAATAAGAAACAAATTATGTTCGTATAGTGCCTTTCATGTTGGGAGGACAGCCCAAGGCACTGAACAGACAGTATTCTATACTGAGTTAGAGGTAGGGTTTGGGAAGGCAGTGGGAGAAAGAGGTAGATCAAAAGCACGGTCAGAGGGCTTTGTGGTGGGTCTTGAAGGAGGCAAGGGATGGGGCAAAGTGGACAGACTGTGGTTTGGAGTTCCAGAGGGTGAGGGTAGAATGGCTGAAGGCCTGCCAATGGTAGAGCAGGTGAGGTGGGGAACATGAAGCAGGCCAGAGCCCGCTGAGTTGAGGAAGCAGATAAGTTGTTAAGCAGTTAGGAGGTCACAGAAGTAGGGGGAGCAAGGCCATGGGAGGGCTTTGAAAGTGATGACCAGGATCTTGACTATATCCTCTGTGTAACGGGAAGTCAGTGGAGTTGGGCGAGGGTGGGGGTGATATGAACACAGAGCCTGGTGCAGAGGAAGACATGGGCTGCCAAATTCTGGATGATCTGCAGCTTGTAGGGGGAGGAGTTGGGGAGGTCAACATGTAAGGAGTTTGCATAGTCAAAACCTGGATGCTATTATTGCATGTATAGGAGTTTCAGCAGCCTGTGGTGTGAAATGGTGGTGGAGCCGGGCAATGTTGTGGAGGAGGGGGAAGGCAGAGCAGGTCATAGCATGGATGTGGGGTAGAAAGGATAGTTGAAGGTTGAACAAAACACCCAGGGTTCTGGACAGGCTTAGTAACACAGAGTGTACATCTAGGGATGGTGATGCAGTCAGCACCTGAAGTATACAAGCGCAGACCGGAGCCAATCAGGAGGGCCTCAGTCTTGTTGACATTCAAATGGAGAAAGTTAGCTCTCATCCAGGAATTGATGTCTGACAGAAATTTTGTCAAGACAGCAGTGGACCTGGAGTCAAGGGTGGAGGCAGAGAGATACAGTTGGGTGTCGTATGGATACATGTGGAAGTTGACCCCATGTCTGAGGTAGTTTAGCGTTTCCCTCAATTTTGGATTTGAGTAAGTCCAGCATTGCCTCAAAGTTAGCATTAAAGATGAGGATGGGCGAGGTGTGAGAAGGTGGTGGGAGGAGTCGTTGCTGGAGAAGACAAACCTGGTGTTGTCCTTGGCCTCCAAGATTGTCTTGGAGTAGAAAGATTTAGCGGAGGTGAGGGTGGAATGGTAGGAATTGATAAGATCCAGTCACATCTACCAATGGACCAATGGACCGTTACATTTGATTTAAACCGGATGCATTTAGCAGCACACACCTGTGCTTTAAGTGAGTGGAGGCGACTGGCGTATCATAGTGACTTATGTGAGTAGGCGATGATTCAGGAAGTGATGGGTGTAGTCAAGAGTGTCAGAGAGGGAGATGTGGAGGAGAGTGTCCGAGGAGGATAGGTTGTTGTGGGAGAAAGCCCTGAGGGAGTGGAGTTCGAATGACTTCAAGTCAGCAGAGAAGATGGTGGGGGAGATTTTTTTGCCAGGGTCGGTGGGAGATGGAGATGGGTTGGGTGGCACTGGGGAGAGGGACTGAGCGAGATGAAGTAGTGGTCCGAGATGGCTTCGTTGGTGATGGTGAAGTCCAGGACAGTGATGCCCCGAATGATCACCAGGTTGAGGAGGTGATGCCGTACGTGAATGGCAGGGTGAATGTGTTGAAGGATGAGATGAGGGAGAAGAAGTTGACAAAAGTAGAGCAGAGGGTGTGAAGTGGATGTTGAACTTGCCTAGGATGAGGAGGCATTCAGAGCAGAGAGAGGGGGAAGATAAGAGGGTGGAGATATCACAGAGGAAAGTAGGGGAGGGCTTGGGAAATGCAATAGATAAGGAAAATATTGAGGGAAAGGTTAGAGGGGTGATAGAGGGTGAAGTGCTCAAAGGAGGAGAAGGTTCCAGAGGAGTAATGGGAGAGGCTGAGTGTGGAAACCTGGAGATGAAAGCCACACTGCCACCATGGTGGTTAGGCCGTA
The DNA here is from genome assembly GCA_035084275.1 of Hydrolagus colliei. Lineage (NCBI taxonomy): Eukaryota > Metazoa > Chordata > Chondrichthyes > Chimaeriformes > Chimaeridae > Hydrolagus > Hydrolagus colliei. The sequence continues at coordinate 61,170,226 of CM068744.1, read as the reverse complement.
AGGTATGTTGGAAGATGTAGCTAGGTGGTGTCATCTCTGTCAGGGGGAAGGTGTCACCTGGAATGACTCAGATATCAGTGAGGGTGAGATTGTTGATGTTTTCGTCGATGATGGTGAGTGTCTTATTGCAAAGAGAACGGACATTTTGTCGGACTTTACGGACGGGACAGCTGGAGGTGGAATGTGGGGGATGACGAGGGGAAAGATTGACGGGTGGGTGGCGAAGTGGATGAGGGACGAGAAGCTGGTTCTTGCAGATAAAATGGAGGATGAGACAGACAGTGGCTGCTGCTGGACAGCCAGCGATATCGGCCACAGTGGGCCCGATGGAGGATTTGCAGACTGGAGCAGAGGGAGATAACAGTGGAATTTAATATCCCTGGTTTATTCTATATTCCTTAATATCCTTGCAAAGTATTTACTCATTCATTTTTAAGCATTCCCCTCAATTCCACATTAAATTTTATAATTATAACAATGAAACATGTTATATGTTCTTGAAAAACTGCATTAGTAAGATAATCAGAAAATATAATCAGAAAAATAATTTTTAAAAATCCAAAATTTCTATCTACATGTTCAAGTGGACATTAAAAATCTCACAGCACTTGTTGAAAGAGAAGGGAGTTTATCCTGATGTTCTGTCTGCCAATCATACAACTGGTCATTCACTCCATGGCTGGATGACATCACTGTGTACAAATTGCCTGCCATGTTGGCACATAAAATACACAATCACACAACTTTACCGTGAACCTTCTTTAGCAAAGGCAAGCATTATTATTATAAATTTCTGTGAGATAAATTGGCTGCCATTAGACAGAATTTATTTATTATTTATGTATAATAATAATCCTTGCATTTGATATAATGCCTGTTACATCTCAAAATGCTTTGCAAGCATCTCTTCACAATAATTTTCACTTCCCAGTTTATGGTATTCAGCCAAAAGTTGATAAGTTGTCCTCTGCCCTATTTCCACCTAATTTTTGTGTAACACAAAAAAACACTAGTGCCCCATACCAATCTCTCTTCACTATGAAACCTGTTGCATTGTAGAGCAAAAAAGTTGGGGTTCACACTTGTGACTTTCCATATAGTGATTCCAGATAAGAGATATATTATCACAGGGTCATTGAGCTAAGACCAGGTGCCTTTTGCTTGAAGGCAGGAAAAATTATAATAATAATAGTCCTTCCTTTTGATACAGCACTTTTCATGTCTTCTAGATGTCTCAAAGCGCTTCACACAATATACTGTAAAGTGAATTGACTGCGTATACGTGGGCAAAATGCAGCAACCAATTGCAAAAACAGATAATTATGTCATTCAAACCTGTCTTGACATCCTGAGCCTTGAGAATCACATCTGCTCAGATAGTCAGAGGGTATTTAAATGTCTGTTATAAAATAAATATGTACATTAAAATCAGACATGTTGCAGTGAACTGAGATACTGACATAATCAGATGATGCATTTCCACTGCTCACATCTGGTTTATCATGTAATTCAAACTCCATTCTTTGTGAACACAATTAATCCATTTCTATAAGCATTTAGTACATCTCTTTGTAGTCAAATTAAAGGTCAACCCAAAAGATAGACAGGGACCTGAAATTCAGTGTTATTCAGATGAAACAATGGTCAAATTTACATGTGAAAGTTGAGTATGTACAGAGATACAATTTTGATATTTAGAAGCGCTGTTCTTTCACATTTGGGAAGTTAAATTGAAACTTAGTTCCTGGGTGCAGGCGATTCTCTTTCCTTTGCACTTAAAAGAGTTTGAAATAAATATTTTATTTGATTCCATAGGCAGCCATTTCCTCTGTGTGGCAGGTTTTGCAGGTTCCATATCTCAGGGTGTTTACCAGTCTCCTGCAGAAGCACTTCTGAGATCAGAGATGGAAGTTCACATGTTGAAATGGGACTCAATTTTCAGAAAAACAATTGCAAATGTCGTTAAATTTGCCTACATTGACTGGAAAGTAATTCCAGACTTCTGGACATTTTGTTATAGACCCTATAATGACTGATATAGGTCAGGTGGTTGGAATTGTGGATTAGTGTGTGACCTTGTGGTTTAATATCTTGCCATCCTCTGACAGTGTAATATCCATTCCTTGTGTATCAGTGGAGATGCCATCCATTCATGAAAGAGATCAAGCAGTAGTTGTTTAATTCTATGTGGTTGTATTAATCTGAGGAGACCAATATCAGGCTTCAGGTAGCACAAACACTAGATTTCTATAGCGATTGACAAGCACATTGGATCACCATCCTTCACCTGCACATAGCAAATTAAACAAGTCAGAACATATCTTTTACTGAATTCATCCACAGGCCTATTAAGTTTCTTAAGAAGGGTGTTCCTCAATGAGATTTGTACTATGCAATGATCTGCTACATTGAAGTTCATGGATAGATGAAAATGAATTATCATTTATCTGGTGTCAAGAATCTTAGAGTTACTGCAATTTAAGGAAAGGGAATATTTTGAAATGCATATCCCATTTACATTCACTGAAATGGTGGTGGATAGGAATAAAACAATGACCCCTGTTATCTATGTTATGAATATAAAATGTGAAAATAGTGTTGATATGTGAAAATGCATCTAGATATGTATGTAAACACATTCATTCATAGAATATCTCATTTCACCCCTCAAAGCAAAGCCATGTGTTTTTATTAACTCTTGCAGTGTGAGGCTTACAAAGGCATAATGCAATCATTTGTTTCATTCCAGAAAATCATTGTGGCCCCAAATATGTATATTAAGAGAATGTGCAACAACAACAACAACAACAATATGACAGTTATGCCTTTCACAAAGAGAAGACGTCCCAAGGCACTTGACAGTCAGTTTTTTGGACCCGAACTGTTGGTCGAGATCAGGAAGGATGGAGGGAAGGAGGAGAACGAGGGTGATCTGAAGCACGGATGAGGAAGAGGGTTTTGAGGCAGGTCTTGAAGGAAGCAAGGGAGGGGGCAAGGTGGAGGGACTGCGAGATGGAAATCCAGAGGATGGGGGCTGAGTAGCTGAAGGCCCACCCACTAATGGTGAATCGGACAAGGCAGGGGATGTGAAGCAGGCCAAAGCCTACTGAGCGAAAGGAGTGAGCAGGTTGGTAGTGGATTAGGAGGTTGCAGAGGTAGGGGGATGGAGCAAGGCCATGGAGGGCTTTGAAGGTGAGGAACAGGATTTTGAACTGTATCCTCTGTATCCGCTGGAAGCCAGTAGATCTTAATATAAAACAACCTTATTAGGAATTGGATGCACATTTCTGTAAGAGAGCAACTTTGAATAATATCCGTTAATATTACAATATATGAATATTACTTTCACATAAAACATCTCCTGATGCTGTAAGATTCTGAATATAAATCATAGTGTTGTAGGTTCAGTTTATTTTAGGTCATAGAGTATTTAATAAGGTCAAGAATACCTGGAATTTACAACCACTTCAATAAATAAATCTGAAATTCTGTCCTGTTCTGAATTTCTTCAAACCATTTACTCACCTGCATTTGAGCATGTTTCTTAATTAGCATTGCTACCTGTTTGAATTGTATTTAAACCAAATTTTCTGTTGTGAAATTAACATATTGAGTATTGTGTCTCTCACATAAGTAATATTCATCCTTACTTTTGTTGCAGTGCCTTCATGTCAGGCGAACTTCTCAAAGCTACTGAACAGAATTCACTGTAAAGTGTTGTGACTGTATTTTTACTTCCACTTTGTATCTGCTAATGGCTTCTCCTCCAGCCCACACATCATCACCTGTGGCATTCCTCAGGATTCTGTCCTTCTTCCTCTCATCTTTAATATTTCCATGCTCCTGCTCAGTGATATCATCTGCAAACAAGAGGTTAACTTCAACATGTGTTTGGATGACACCCTACTCTCTTTGCCTCTAGGACCACTGCTGTACTGATGGCTTGGCTATTAGATATCAAGTCCTGGAAGAGAGCCAACTTTCCCCATTTGAATGTTAACAAAACAGAGGCCCTCCTGCTTGGTTTCCATCAGCACCTCCTTACCTCAGGCACTGATAGCATTACTATTCATGCACTCTCCACCTCACTGAGATATCATGAAACCTTGGGGTCTTGTTCAACTCTCAACTGTCTTTTAAAGCACACAACTGTGCATTGACCCCTTCAGCCTTCCAATAACATTGACTGCCTCCACCTTTAATTCTCCTATCAGGCTGCCAAGACCCTCATCTATGCTTTCATCATGTGCAGGCTTGACTGTGCTAACGCCTTGCTAACCAGACTTCTCAGCGTTTCTGTCACAAGTTGCAGATTATTCCCATTCTGCATCTTATGTCCTCTTCCACACCAAGCTCCATGAACCTAACATCCCCATCCTCGTCGTCACTTTTAAGACCCTCCATAGTCTTGTTCCTCCCTATCTCTGCAACCTGCTAAACCTTACCACCTGCCTGCTCCCTCTGTTCAGTGGGCACTGGCCTACTCCATATCCTCCGCCATGCATTTCCATATCAAAGTGTTCAATGGTGTCACTGCTCAATGATGAATATCCGTGGCACAGCACTCCGAGTGCCTGTGCACATGCAATGTTTGTGCTTATACATTTGGGGATACAGTATTTGTATTTTGGAAGTTTGAATAAAAAATGTTTATTTTAATTTCAATAGAAAAATTACTGTATTCATAGATTATGGAAAGTACAATGCAATTTACATGTATATAGTGCCTTTTGCATTGGAAGGATGCCTTATACTGGAATGGGAGCCTACGTGGAGCATGTTTTGACTCCTGATTATGTTGCTACTCTACATTACCACAACGACAAAATTACATTTGTATAGCACCTTTCACGTCGGGAGAACGTCCCAAGGCACTGGTCAAACAGTACTTCGGACCCAAGCTATGGATAGGGATTGGGAAGGGCTGAGGGCAGTGGGGGAAGGAGGTTGATCAAAAGCACAGTCGTAGAGAAGAATTTATAATTACAATTATAAATTGTAGTGACTCAGATGCGGCAGCTTTAATTTTGAGCTTTTTTCCTTCTGCAATCTAGCTCAGATTGCTCAATTAACATCTCTTAATTTCACATGAGGACCCCTGGTAAATTTTGCATTTGTCACATCAGAAAGCAATGTAACCTCTCCGAATGTCATTATTTTTCACTGGTTTGTTGTGCTGTGGGTGTACCTTGCCTGTTTCATGATGTTCATGAAATGGAGTAATGGATTTTACTCAATTTTCTAACGACTGACCAAAAAACAGTTTTTTTTTATCCTACAAAATTGATTGAAACAAAGTACAGCAGCAGGTCATGCCCTGTCTTAAAAATTAAGGGTGAATTTAAGAAATGTTCTGAAAAGTTATATTATTAAAGTAAATCTACACCTAAGTGGAATTTCTCCCCAACTTTGTGAAGTATACTGAAGCTTGGGAAAAGTTAGTGAAGAAATTGGTCAAATGTCAATTATTTTAATTGAATTGGCTGTAAAGGTAATCCCTTAATTGCCACAAGCATATCATTAATCCATGACACACCATCAACGTATCAAACTCATAATAATTCTCACATTTGATTTAGCGCTTTTCACGTCTTCTAAACGTCTCAAAGCACTTCACAGAATACACTGGAAAGTGAATTGACTGCATATTTGTGAGCAAGACTCGGCAGTTAACGGCAGACAGCAGTGTCCCAGAAACAGTCATGGATTGAAGTGACTAATTTATGATTTTTTTTCATGCAGGATTATTATCAGGCATGTGGAGTAAGGAAACATTTTGCCACCGTTTCGCCCTGCCGGGAATCTAACCCAGGTTTCTTGCTTGTGAATCATGTCGTAAAGATTCTGCCTCATAGCTGATTGAGGCAGAATGAGAATTGTTCATTGAGTCTGGTGATGTAGCTTGCAGTTATGTACAGTATTGATATTTTGGGCATGGCACACCACTTGCATAAACCTGGAAACTGACAATTTATTATTGAAGTAAGCGTAGATATTATGTATACCTGCATTCAGTGCTACAAGGTGCCACTGACAATCAAGCTATGGCAATTTAGAATTGCTGCTCTATTTAAGGAACATGTATGCACTGGGATGTCCTCTTCAGAAGAGCATCAGTGACCTTCTGTAGGCAATTTGTCATGATTGATTGACAGATCCCTGATTAATCCTTGAGTAGATCCTGGAAAGAGGTAGATGTTCATGACTGGTGTCACCTTCACATATTCTGTTAAAACTGCTGCAATTACAGGTGGTGATTGTAAATAATTCTGCAACTCTCCCATTCAGGATAATCACAGTTTGTCTGTTCATCCCAATGTTTCTCAGCAGTATATTTATTTACAAAGCCAGAGAAATGCTGCTATAATCTTCTCACTAACTAACATCTCACCTTTCGCTTCTTCTCACTGTACCATTAGCTGTTACTACTTTGAGAAGAGAGAAAAAATGTATTTGAGCAGCTGCTGCTTAACTAAATTTAATCTTAATACCTGCAGATAGTTGAATTTATTGAGAAACCATAACTGATTTTACAACATTTTGTACCTAAATATTTATTTATTTGTTAATGATGCACTAGGATGATAACTATAGAGTGGAGTAACACAGATTGATTGCATAGCATTGCCCCACTCCTCAGTTCTCAATTTCAAAATCATTGTTACAGAAAGATCCTGATTGGAGACAGGCAACTTGCTGCTCAGAAAATGGACAATTAAATTGACATCTCTTAAATCTCAATGATGGGTGATTCTGTTTTTCAGAAGCTGCCAAGAATGACTTAAGAGGAACTGCTTTCTAAATACAAACCTGGAGACATTTAAAACCTACAAACAAGATGTGCTGTGTTTTTAAAGCAATAAAGCTACTTAAATGTTCGAGCAGGAAGTTTCTGGACTTGGAGAGTTTCCAACAACAGTTCCCTAGAATAATACCAGGGATTGAAAGGATTTAACTATGATGAGAGGCTGGGTAGACTGGCGGTATATTCCTTCAAGCAGGTTAAGGGGTAATTTGATGAGGGTATTTCAGATAATTAAAGGAAATGACTGGTTAGATCATGGACAAATATCCACTCTCGTAGAGGGATCTGTTACAGTCAGATACAGCCTTAAAATCAGAACAAAGAAGGTTAGAACTGAGGGTTAGAATGCTCCACCCCAGAAAGAGATGTACTTAATAGGAATGCAGTATTTAAACAAGAGATAAACTGATACTTGGGTTGTGGAATTATAAAGTGGGAGTCATGGAAGGTTAGGGTATTGGCATTCAAAGCACAGTGATGGTTGCTTGAAATCGGTTAACTCTACAAAGAATAATCAAACTTCAGACCTTCCAAGTCATAAGGGACAATGTCACATTATTCAATGCATTTTATCCACCAGGATGAAGATATATATGGTACAGTACATCAAGCATAATATTTGAGAGTAGAATCTGAGTTTTAATAATAATAATTCTTGCATTTGATATGGCACTTTTCATGTGTTCTAAACGTCTCAAAGCCCTTCACAGAATATACTGTAAAGTGAATTGTGGGCAAAACGCGAAAGCCAATTGCACACAGCAGTTTCCCACAAACAGTTGTGGATTGGAATGACCAATTTTATTCTTATGTTTTTATGAGGGATTATTAGCAGGCATGTGGAGTAAGGAAACTTGCCCAAAGTTTTACCCTACTTGGAATCAAACCAGGTCTCTCATTTGTAACACAAGTGCTCTAACCACTCAGCTACAGGACTCCACAGGTTTTAACTCAAGACTTGGTGAAATACTATATAATGTCACTCAAACCCATGAAACATGTTGCTGCCTTGTTTTTCTTTATCTGTTTCACTTATTTTACTTTTGCAGTAGATATGTCAAAATTGTAGAACTGCTCATTTAAGAAAACAAGCGAACATTTACTCGGAGTCTGTTTTGATTCATCTCAAAAATCCAAGGCTGTGGTTTTACCAAGGCAAAGCAAGTAACCTTGCAATTGGGACATTTTGCCATGAACAATATTTTCCAGCTGTACTTCAAGGTTTCATGTTTTTTTCTGAAACATGTACCATATTAAGGTTGTTAAAGTTGGAACAAATAACTGATTTTAAAAACTTTATAATCCGTCTCTATACTTTTGCATGAACCGGGAAAGTATTATCCTAGTTTCAACTGTACAGTAGTTGATAATAATAATCTTTACATCTGGAAGGCTTCACAGGATATATTGTAAAGTGAAGTGACTCTGTGTTTTGTGAGGTAGATTATTTTTAGCTTCCAGAAAGTATGCAAAAGCAGACCACCTTCCCTTCATTTTCCCTTCTTGTAGAAAATATTATCTCTCATCAGCTGATAATAAAACTGCACATTTTCCTGCAGTTTCTAATTCCTCACTTTTGCACCCTGCCCCACCACTCAATTTGAGGTTTAAGTTATTGGCATTTACGTTTTATTCTTCTAAAGAATGGAATGAAAAGATAAAATCATACTAAATCACTCAGCCTAAACCTGGCCAAAAAGTAAATTTAAATCTTTGAAGATTAATCTCCCCAGGTGGCCATCAAGGAAACATGCCAATATTTAAGTATTGAAAATCAGACAACATGTAATGTTTTCCAATTCTGTTGATATTTTGAATATATTTTGGATGAATACAACAATAAATTGCATGTATGCTTCTTAAAGGATTTTAAAATGTAATTTTACAAAAACAAAGTTCGGGAAATGTGAATAGAAATACAGCGGACTAAACTGATATAGGATTATGATGTCGGAGAGATAGGGGAGAGCAAGGTTAGGGAGAGTCTTGAAGGTAGGAACAAGGGTTTTGTACTTGATTCTCTGAGGAACATGGAGCCAGTGAAGCTAGGCAGGAATGGGGGTGATTGTTTCCCAGAGCCTGGTGTGGGAGAGGACACAAGCTGCAGAATTCTGAATAATCTGCATCTTGTGGAGGGAAGAGTTGGAAAATCCAGTGGACAGGCAGTTGGCGGAGTCTAGCCAGGACTAATGGATGTGTGGATCAGGTTTGTGGTAGGAGACAGTGGTGGAGGTGTGGAAAGGCAGAATAGGTCACGGCATGAATTTGGGGTTTGAAGGATAGCTGAGGGTCAAACAAGTCACCGAGATTTCGGATCGGTGAGGTGAGGTGAAGAGTGCAGGGATGAATGGTAAAAGTGTCAGTTGTTGAGGTGAGAAGATGCTGCCAGGAGCCTCGCAGGAGGGCCTCTGTCTTGCAAACATTGTGCTGGAGGAGGTTAGCTCTCATCCAGGACCCGATGTCAGACAATTGGCCAGGATATCAACGGTCCTGGCATCGAGGGAGGATGAGATGAGATAGAGTTGGGTGTCATCTGCATACATGTGGAAATTGCCATGCCTGTGGATGACATCGCTGAGTGTGGAGGGAATATGCATAGATTGAAAAAGAGGGGACCAAGTACAGAGCCCTGAAGAATGCCACACATGAGTGCAGGGGCTAGAGGAAAAGCCATTGGTGGCCACAAAGTACAGATGGTGGGAATGGTCGGATTGGAACTAGGCAAGACCAGAACCATTGAGGTGGAGGTAAAAGGAGAGGCGGTGGAGAAGAATAGAATGATCAATAGTATCGAAAGAAGCCAAGATGTCAAGAAAGATGAGGAGACAAAGAGAGCCCTGATCGCAGGTGGACAGAATGTCATTTGTCACTTTGACCAGGGTTGTCTCTGTGCTGTGAGCAGCATGAAACCCAGATTGGCAGGTTTTCATGGAGGGACTGCTGGGAGAGGAAAGGGTGAGGCTGGGAAGCCACAACTCGATCCATGACCTTTGATAGAAAAGAAAGGTTAGAAATTAGATGGCAGTTAGAGAGCGGGACTAAAGGTTTCTTGAGGGTAGGGGTGATGATGCTCTCTTTAGGGGGATGGGTATGGTGCTAGTAGACAGGGAGAGGTTAACAAGGTCCCGAACAAGGGGTCGAGTAGGTGAAGCTGGGAGATGAGAAGGGGTAGCGATTGGGACAAGGCGACAGGCGATGGGTTTCATATGGGAAATGATAGAGGTGAGTGCAATGGGTAAAAAGTGTGGAGGGAGCGATGGGGGTGCGGCTGCAAGGGGAGCACGAGGTGGGCACAGGGTGTTGGTAAAGGGGCTAGAGACAGTAGAGCAGATCCCCTCAACTTTGGACTTGAGGAAATCCATCATCTCCTCACATTTGGTGTTGAGGATGGCAGAAGCATGGGAGTGTGGACAAAGGAGATAGTTTATGGTAGATACAAGGAGGCTAGGGTTGTCCTTAGCTTCCAATGTGATTTTGGAATAAAAGGATGAAATAGATGAGGACAGGGCAGAGAGGTAGCTGTTGGTCCAGTCCTGCTAGATCTGATGGAGAATCACTAATTTGGATTTGCACCAGGCATATTCAGCGGAGCACACCCGAGATTTGCAGAAGGAAGTGACTGGTGTACCGGGGGGATTTGCACGAGTTGGAGGCGGTGAGGGAGATGATAGGGGCAAGCGTGTCAAGGATGGCCGAGAGGGAGTTGTTTGGAAGGGTGACCAGGGAAGGTAGGTCATTGCAGGACGAGGGATGGAGGGTTAGTAGTTGAGTGCTACTACTCAAGGACAGTACTCCAAGGCAGCAGAGAGGGTATGGAGGGGGATTTTTCTCCAGCAGCGATAGGAGATGCACGTGGGGTGGGTGGCAGGGAGGGTGATGGAGGAGTTAAGGGTGATGAAATAGTGATCTGAGATATCTTTGTCAGTGATGGTGACACCAGAGATGGCACGGAGGTGGTAAGGTGGTTGGTGATCACCAACTCTAGAAGGAGGCCATGGATGTGAATTTGGGAATTAATGTGGCGGGAGAGATTGTGAGAGGAATGGAGTGAGGAGAAGTCAGTAGATGTGGAGCAAGAGGTGGTGAAGTGGAGGTTAAGGTTGTCAAGATGATGAGGCATTCAGAACAGATACAAAGAGAAGACAGAAGGATGGAAATGTCAGAAAGTGGAAAAGGAATTGGGGTGATGATAGGTGAGAAGGATTTTTAAGGAGAGATTGGAGGGATGGTAAAGAGTGAGGTGCTCAAATAAGGAGAAGGATCCATAGGAGTAAAAGGATAGACCTACTGAGGACCTGGAGATGAGTCACACCACCCTTGGGTTGGGATCAGGGAGGATGGAGTAAAAGGTGGGTATTTTGTGTGACCAATGGGACAATCGAAGTGGAGGGTCTTGAGGCAGGACTTCAAGGAGGCCAAGGAGGGTGCGAGGCGGAGGGTCTATGGGATGGAATTCCAGAGGTTAGAGACAGAGTGGCTGAAGGCTCGCCCGCCGATGGGTGGGTCAAGGGACATGGAGCAGGCCGGAGCCCGCTGAGCAAAGTGAGCGAGCAGATTGGTAGGGGGTTAGGAGGTTGCAGAGCTAGGGTGGGGCAATGCCAGGGAGGTCTTTGAATGTGAGGCCCAGGACGTTGGATCCCCTGGGTGATGGGGAGCCAATGGAGTCAGGCGAGGATTGGGGAGATGGGCTCACGAAGCTTGGAGTGGTAGAGGACATGGGCCAGAGTTCTGGATTATCTGCAACCTATGGAGGGAGGAATTGGGAAGCAGGACATTGGCTTAGTCGAGCCTGGATGTGATGATGAAGGCGTGAAGGAAGGTTTAAGTGGCCTGATGTGGAGTCGGGAAATGTTGTGGAGGTGACGGTCATGGCTTGGATGTGGGGGAGAAAAGACAGTTGAGAATCGAACAAGACACCAAGGTTCCTGACTGACTGTGAAGGTTGATGCTGTCAGTGCCTGATGTGTGCAGTACAGTACAATGATTCAGGATAGACTGAATGCATTCAAGGATGATTATTATTGTTATTCGCAATTGTATCAACTGAGCATGATTTGACACACACAGTTTCGATCATGTAATTAACATGTTTGCAACTATGAAGTCACACAAGAAAGTATTTTAAAAAGGTATTGTTGCATATTTTGTGTGCATCATTCAAAAGCCCCCCAAATGTGATCTATTTTAGGGGCCCACCTGATCCCTCAATCTGATTTTCTTCATTCAGATGAAGTTTGCGATCTTGTGAAGTTTTGCCCACAAAATATATTCTGGGAAGCGCTTTAAATCTCAACAACATGATACGGCGCTAAAGCATACTCAAGGATTATTATTATTATCGCTAACTGTCGCATTCGTCTAAAATAAACGCAGTAGAAATTCATGGCAGTAGAAATTCTGCTGCCATGAAAGCTGCTGCGTAAACATGAGGTTTACAGCTACTGTATTAGCATCACCCCCAGTGTTCACCTCCAGCAACCCACCTGCAACCCACGTGACTGCTGGGGTTCCGCGGGCACTAGGACCCCGGGGCTGGGGGGCGGGGATTGTGACAGAAGGAGCCTCTTTAAAGGGATCCGCCGTCTCCTTCCCTTCTCTCCCTTAACACGGCAAAGTTGACTTTCTGTCGGAGGCTGATTTATCTGCTTGTCGCCCTGGCCGGGGAGCAGCGGCCATGGCGCAGCCGGAGGGCCGAGCGTTGGGGCTCAGCTTGTTGGCGGGAGCGGGTGTGGGGGCGGCGGCCGGTGTCACGCTGGCGATGTTGTGGTACCGGAGGGAGGGGAGACGCGGCTCGGGGCCCGGGCGCAGCGGCGGCTCCGAGCTTCACAACGACCTGAAGGCGGCGGCCCTGGTCCCGGGCTGGGGCTCCGCGGGGCAGCGACAGGCCGAGATCCTGGCCAAGCTGGAGACGCTGCTGGGCGGCCTGGAGGAGGTGAAGAGCGAGGTGGTGGGTCTGAGGGCGGCCCTGGACTCGCTGTCCGGCCCTGAGAGCTCCCGAGCCAGGCGGGGGGTCAGAGGCCCCGGCCCGGAGCCGACGGCGGTGGCCAGGAGGAGGAGGAAGCGGAGGAGCCAGGCTGAGGATCAGGCTGAGGATCAGGCTGAGGATCAGGGTGAGGATCAGCGTGAGGCTGAGGATGGAGATGGAGGCAGAGCTGCAGCAGGTGCCAGCCGATCAGTCAGCTCCGAGGAGCTGGAGAGTGAGGGAGGGTGAGGTCACATCGCTCTCTTCTATCATACCTGTGTATATTTATATTTATTTATTTATATTTTATATTTACATGTGTGTGTGTGTCTCTCTCTCTATTCAGTAAGTGTCTGCATTTTAAATGTCACTTCCCTCCCCCAAACCCCCTGCACATCATGTCAAAACGTCAAGGGCGCCATACAAATAAATACAAGTTGTTGTTTGCTGTAGGCAATACAATTATATGACATTGCATTTAGGCAGTTTAAGACCACCCAGGCGGGATGAGCTTCAAGAATTTTAAAGGATATCATCTTGTTTTGCTCTACTGGGGAGTCCTGTAGCTCAGTGGTTAGAGCGCTCGCCTTGCAAGCGAGAGACCTGGGTTCAATTTCAGGCAGGTCAGGGCGAAACCCTGGACAAGTTTACTTGCTCCACACGCCTGATAATAATCCCTCAAAATAAAACAATAATAAATTGTTAATTTTTAATCCACGACTGTTTGTAGGACACTGCTGTGTGCAATTAGCTGCCGCGTTTCACCCACATATATACAGACAATTCACCTTGCAGTATATTTTGTGAAATGCTTTGAGACGTCTACAAAAGAGATGCGAAAAGCGCTATATCAAATGCAAGTATTATTATTATTGCTCGGGTACACCTGACATTTACAGGTTTTGACAGCTGGGTCTTTACTCTGCATGGTTCACACCGATCTATCTATACATTATTCAACAGAGGCTTTGTGGGGTGGGTGCCTGAGGTGCAGCATGAATTAACTAGAGTCTTCATTACATATCAAAGGTGCTTATGGCACAATATCTGTTATTGTTAGTCTCAATGTCCTGATTGTTGCTGTAAAGTGATGCCCCGTCAGAAACAAAATCTCATAGTAGCTTTATTGTTGCGTACAAAACTGAATCCTCTTATTCCAAATTACTGTAAGTAATGTCTCAATGAAAAGGAAAGCCCATATGGTTTGAGAATTTGTAGGGGATGGAAACCTAGCATTGCATTTACTCGAGATTCGGGCAAATTTTAGAAGACGTGGAAAACAGCTGCTATTCTAAGATTTCTTAGATGCACCTTTGCTCCCTGGAAATGTTTGCATACTTCAGTATTGCATCCACAACCAGCAGGTCTAGAAGCTCAGTTGAGCACCTCCTCAGAGTGCACTAAGGGAGTTTTAAGTGAGAAAACTCCAGGAACCTGTCTCAAGTGTCTATCCTCGGTCCCTCACCCATCTCTGCAGTGGCCAAGGGAGGATTCAATCGTCTGTCCTGATAGAGAACTATGGAACGTTGCTCTCAATTCTCCCCTCTCTTTCTCTCCCTTTCTCTGCTCTTCTCATTCTATCTCTCAATTACTCTCACACACCATCTCCCTCTCAGTTTTTCTTTCCCCCCGACCGCCCTCCATCACTCTCACTCTCACACACACTCAATTAATACAATGAACATAAGAAATGCAAGACAAAAAAAAGGACAATGTAGTTCGCCTTCCACACCTTCCTGGCGGTCACATGCACATGTCCTAAAACTACTTGTGTAGTATATCCCAAAATATTATTTCCTAAATGCAAATTATCTGGGTTTAAAAGAATCAATACTTCCTGTTTCAATCATCTCCCTCCGGACATATTCTACAGGTTCAGCATTCATTCACAGGTATTATTGTATGTTCAATCATACAAAAATATCCAGTTGTTTTTGTAAGTTCAGTTTTATCACCCAAAAATATCTCAGTATTGTGGCACCTCCAATTCTATTATGGCACATTCAGTTCGATCACCCACAATTATCCAGCCATTTATACATTGACTGTTTAAATCGTAGTCTCGATCTTCTTTAGAACCTAGAATATAGTTTGCGACTTCCATGTTCCAGTTAGTTTATTTCTTCTAACTCCAATTCTTTCTTCTAATTCTCTTTCTGTTGTGATCACTGTTTACACACTTGGTTATGTGATCTTTCACCTATTGTCTTTTGCAAGATAGTTCCTTTGTATTAAAAAAGCAACACAGCTCTCGAGCTGGAAACTATTTTCCCATGAGTACATGACTGATAGGGATTGAAACAGTTTGTTCTTTATAAAGAGTGTTTTGTTTCTTCTGCAAACCAGCTCCCATCATATAAATTTGATTGTATGTCTCAAAAATAATTTGTGATATTATTTAACTCATTAATTACGGAAGCATACAGAGGGTGGGGGAAACGAAGGTGAGGTGAAAAAAAAAGAAATGGCCCCTTTATGCCCACCTGACTCAAGGCAGACAGGACCTGATTTCAGTATGATTTTAGTGTGTAAAGAATAAGCTTGAATTGCTTAGCAGGTGAATTAGGTGCTGTACATTCAAATTGATGATACAAAAATTGTATCTAGCAGGTCCACATATCATTGAATCATAGAATCTTACGGAACAAAAGGAGGCCATTCGTCCCATCTTGGTTTTGTTTATACAGCGTATGCCAAATGCAATTGTTTAAATTTTTCCAAGAACAAAATGATTTCTAGGTAATGCAGCAAATACTAATGACAGAATGTTTGTTCATCCGTGTACAATGTTTCTTGTAAGAGATAGATGAAAGAGAACATACTGTTGTAGTTAAAATGTCAAATCTTGTGCTGGTAAAAGTAACAAATAGTTTGGTGTAACATTTGTAATTTGGGTTTTATCTGAAACAAAGGCTGAACACAACCTTTCCAAGAATGGCTGCTTAACAATTTCAAGTCAGTTTTAGAAATTTATAATTTAATAATTTACTGAAAACATTAATAGAAACTCTTTGATACCATTGTTCTGTAAATGTTTGTACATGTGGTATTAAAACAAATAATCGTTCAAAACACCCTATATAGTTGAAGTAGGAATGAATAGTTAGTTTCTAAAGTGCCATAGACTGCACTAGTCTATTAAAAAGCCTCTCATAGTTGTCATTAACATAAAATTATGTAATTTCACGATAAACTGGATGTTTAAAGATAAATTGATTGGGAAATGATGATAATAATTTGGCAAGGGTTTGTGTATTTGCCGATATGCCTCAAAGCGCTTCACTGTGTACCTCACAGCGCTTCACAGTAAAGTGGCATGACTGCGTGTATCATGCGGGTGAAATTCACTGTGGTATTTTAAAGCATGCAAATCACCTGGAATTGGTCAAAATCATTGAGTCGTGAGGATACTTAAGTTTGTTCTTTTGCAATATCAGTTTAGTAATGGCATTACTAAGTTGCTTAAATGTAGAGAGTATTAAATGAGTTGCCCATGACATGGATCAATGAAGATGAGTCCTATAGATTGGATCTCTGTAGTTGGATTAGCATCTCTGTGGGTGGCATAGTATAAATTTAAATGATGAGACTTCACACAATGAAATGTTTTGACAGGTCCAGAACCCTGCCTGGTATACTGGTGGCCGAGCAATTAGATGTTATACCCCAATCTCTGGAAATCCCTCTGTCTTGCCCATTCTATCTGATATTAAGTCCTGCCTTAAAATTGGCTTTTCAATCCAGCCTAGGGTAATGTATACCGCCACCCCCTCCCACTCCCTTGCTCGGTATCCAATCTAGTCTTTGTGCTCTTAAGACATTAGGCAGGATACTGCTTAAATGCAAGTTGCTGTTTTTTTCTTTTGCTTTGACAAAAAGCTTTTGTGGTTTGGCCCATTGCAGAGCATCTTATCACCAATTTAAGTTTTCACGGCCTCAGATTATTTAACACCATAAATTCAAAATACAGAATAAAGCAAAAAAAATCATTTCAAATTTGTGTAGATTTTCTGATCAACTTTGTGTAACACGACATGGCTTTTCCCCAGCATGATTGTTGACATATTAGCAATAATTGTGAATATTGATTTGGTTGCTATCTTTTCCTTAGTTTCCAACTTTGGTTCATCTGGGATCCTTTGTTCGGGTTTTACACGTTTTTTGAATTGATTATTGTTCCTCAAAGTTCTCCTGCATTTTTAAAAATTTCACAAAGGCTCCTCTATCACCTCTTCATCATCCTTGCATCCTCCTGTGTTATAATCACTGTTCAAATTAACAACTCATTCTCTTTCAGGATCTCAAAACTCTACAATTCCTAAGTCTTTCCTTCCTCCTACAATTGGCTGTTTTGTAAGCTTAAGATCATCTAACAACTCCATCTAGACTTGCCTTGTTCTCTTGTCTGCTTTCTTCAGTTACTGACCTTGACCCTTTGCCTGTTTCTCAATTTAAAACTGGAGAATTGAGTGTAATCTGCCACTTGCTCAGATTGTATTGCAACATTTCAATCACCACGATGCATTCAAATGTTTTATTGGCTTCGCTGCAGCAACTGAAATGAAATGGCCTTATGCATTGGAACTTGTAGGGAGGATGTCGAAGGAATGTTGATCCAGCAAGAATATGGAAGGAAAAGGGAAATCGTTGCATTTTTATTCACCAGAAAAGCACAGATATGAATTAAAACAATAACTTAGCTATCAATGGTGAAGCAATAATACTGTGCTTTATTTTCCAGTGCTGAATATACATTCCAATGGCTATTTGAGAAGCACGGGGTCTCGGTGCAGAGTTTGCATATGTTATCTGTAAATTTATGTGATTACGATTTCAAAGTTGGGAAACCTGGTTTGTTAATGTTTTATAAATTGTAGAAAGCAGTAGTTAAATCCATTCAAACTTAATTACATTATCCAGTTTGATGCATCATTCCCTAGTCCGCACATGTATAAAAGTAGCCCCTGAACCAGTGTTTTTGTGAGCCATTAATCTTATAATGTTTGTATTTTTTGTGTGTTCTCAGCAACCCAGAAAATAAACTTAAAGTATCCACCTGTCAATCGTGTAGCATTATTTGTATTGCATGTTTGCTTATGTCAAAATGCTGAGTTTTGAGCAAAGAACTAATTCTTGCATTGCGTCTATTTGCTCAACAAGATTATGTCACAGTGATTTATGTCACAGTATCATGAGCTGAAGAGTATTGTAAGGCAGTTCTAGAGCATGCAGTATTTAACAGATTTCATCTACTATCCCTGTAAATGGACCCTAACATTTCAATTCAACTTTAGTTTAATTGTCTTTGATTTGGAGTCCTTTTCCTGAAACATCCCCTACCCCTGAGGTTCATGGGAGAGGTGTGACACGCACAGGTGGCTGAGAACTAGAGGGATTTGTTCCCTCCCAAATCTATCGTTACCTCTTTAAGCGGAGCTGGGAGGGGAAAGACCGGAGGATGACCATCATCCTATCATCTACATCCTATCATCCCTAACCTGGACGTCTTCCCAACATGATAGGCGCTCTATAAATGTAATTTTGTTATTGTTGTTGCTCCTCTCCCAATTCATCAGTAGCTACTACCCACTTTTAGTCTTGCATGCTGCTAATTGGGAAGTCCTCATCTCTGATTGGGCTATAGACCTGTCGGTCAAGGCAACAACAATTATAAGCCCTTATATGACTTTAAATACCATGCACATAGCACCACCCCCCCCCCCCACCCATAATATTCACCTATGGTGATGGCTGATTGTATGAATTCAGGAGACATTGAGTGAGTGGAATGAGCTTTAATCCGCATCTGTTTGAGACACATCTGAGATGTAGGCACTGAATAATAAATAGTGCTCCGGTTTTCAGGGAAACTTTATTGTGTTATGAAAATTGCTTAACAATGAATAGCTTAAGTAGAAAATTAATTTGTGGCTTTGTGGTATGAAAACATTTTGTAAAACATGGAACATTACATGAGTTCAGTTGAATGTTCCTAAAACAATGTTGATCTCTTGTTACACACAAGTGTATCTAATGCTACTTTGTTCAAAGTGTTTGTAATCATATTCATCCAAAATCCTCATTACAGGATTGTCACACACATTGATAAGAAGTAGATGTGCAGATTTAGCAAAATATCCAAATGCTCAAGAGGAAACTGGTTTATGTTTGGCAACTCCAGTGATTGCAATTTTTCTCTTGAGTTCAGATAGCCAGTTCACTTTTGTAGTAGCAGTTCAAATACTGGGACTCCTCAATTAACGTCGGGGATGTGTTCTTGAAAAGTGCGATTTTAATAGGGTCCATCGATATGGAAATTTTCCGATTAAATATATCGATGGGCTCATATCGAGACATACCGAAATATAGATATTTTCGGGTTTTCCGTACTGCGCATGCGCGCGCGTTCTAGGTGTGCGCGCATCCCAGTTGCGCGCGCATTCGGGGCCTATCTTCTCAGGAGGTAAATATCTTTGTCTCTCTGTGTCTCTCACTCTCTCCATCTCTGTGTTTTTCTGTCTGTGTGTCTCTGTGTCTCTCTCCCTCTCTCACATCCCCCCCATCTCTATCTATCTGTATATTATCACATCCACCCCCTCTCTCCCCCCCCCCCCCTGTCATCTCTCTCCCTCACCACCACGCCAGCCATCTCTCTCTCCCTCCCCCCCCCCGCCGTCTCTCTCTCCCTCCCCCCCCCAGCCGTCTCTCTCACCCCCCAGCCGTGTTTCTCCCTCCAGCTGTCTCTCTCTCCCTCCCCCCAGCCGTCTCTCTTCCCCTCTCCTCCCCCCCAGCCGTCTCTCTCTCCCCCCCCCGCCAGCCGTCTCTCCCCCCCCCAGCCGTCTCTCTCCCCCTCCCCCCAGCCGTATCTCTCCCTCTCCCCCCAGCCATCTCTCTTCCCCTCTCCTCCCCCCCTAGCCGTCTCTCTCCCCACCCCAGCCGTCTCTCTCCCCCTCCCCCCAGCCGTCTCTCTCCTCCTCCCCTCAGCCGTCTCTCTCCCCCTCTCCTCCCCCCCCCAGCCGTCTCTCTTCCCCCCCCCCCCCCCCCCCCAGCCGGCTCTCTCCCCCGCCCCCCAGCCGTCTCTCTCCCCTTCTCCCCTCCCCCAACCCCAGCTGTCTCTCTCACCCCCCAGCCCTTGCATACCTGTATATTGTATTCGAGGACTGTGAATACAATATGGCGGCTTTGCACCTCGGTCTGTGCATTGTGTATAGAGATGAGCAGTCTGGTTCTTGTAGTTCAGTGTGCTCGCATCCCGATTTTTTACCTTGATAGATCGTTTTTTCGATATATCGATATTTTTTAAATGTCTATATGCGCATATCGATATGAAAATTATATTGGGTTTTAGCGATATATCGCCGAACCCTAGATTTTAATTCAAACAAAGTTTAGCAAAACCTAAATTACCATAGGCCCTAATGCTATAAATAGGGGTTACGTTCCTTCGGTACATTCTGGACTAAATTTTCTTACACTAATATTAAATAAAGAGCAAAAACAACATTACTAGTATTGAAAATTGAAATGAATGTTTAATAAATATATAAATTAGATAAAAATACAATTAAGAGAACACTTGCTCGAGATGGTTTATGTGGGCGGGGGCAGTCATTCAGATGAAGGCGCAGGATTATCTAGCTCTTGCACAGATCCCCAGAGCCCCTCCCTCCCTCATGCCGCATCACCAAACATCTGATCACTGGCACTCATTTGCGCCTTCGTACATATTTTCAAAAGTTGTCAAAATGTATGAAGGAGCAAACTCGAGCCAGCGATCAGCTGTTTGGAGCCGCGGAGGGATGGTGGGGCCCCTCTGGTGATCAGTCCAGAGGCAGATAATCCCGCCCCTTCGTTTGAATGACTTCACCGCTTCCCGCCACTCCGCTCCCGCCCACTGACCACATCAACCATCTCCAGTAAGTGTTCTCTTAATTGTATTTATTATCTTATTTATATATTTACTAAACAACTAATATAAAATTGAATCTGCTAATATACCTTAAATTAATCCAATTTACTAATTATTTTTTCTAACTATGAATTCATCAACAATGACGTATAGAGAGGAGTTCCAGTATTGGATTTTTTTTCAAAGTTTCCACCTTTTTTTAAATTATGTGGTTGGAATCATTCGCATTAATTCAGTTTATGGTTACTACTGCCACAACATTTTCTGTGGGTTGATCAACATACAGTTGCATACCTTGTGAACTTTTGAGTATAGAGCAAGCTTGTTGTTATAGCTTCTGATGGGTTCACGTTTAGCAGTGGTGCTCTCGGGGTTACCTGGCTTCCAGTGCTTAAAACGTTCCAGCTCATCAGATTATGTTAAACATCACTTTGTATGCACTAAGCATCCATACAATGAATGTACAATTGTATGCAAAGGAAGTGACTTAATTAGTGACGTGATCCCCTAACAGTAGGCTTTTTAAAAATAATAATCCTTGCATTTGATGTAGCGCTTTTCACATCTTATACATATCTCAAAGCGCTTCACAAGATATACTATAAAGTGAATTGACTGTATTTATGGGTAAAACACAGCAGCCATTTGCGCACAGCAGTGTCCCACAAACAAACATGGATTTGAAATTTTATTATTGTGGTTTTTTTGGAGATTATTAATAGGCATATGGAGGAGGCAAATTTGTCCAAGGTTTCACCCTGACCTGCCTGGATTTGAACACATGTCTTGCTTGTAAGACGAGTGCTCTAACCGAGTGACAGGACTACACAATCTAGATCTAGACTTACCTTATTTTAGTAAACATTTCATGGTACAGCATCTAGAATTTGGCAATCTTAATTTGGAAACTGTATTTCTATGTTCTTTTAAGAATATGTTCGTTTCAGAATATGTTGTTAACCTGACTCAATTTATGGCCTATTTTTGTAATAAATATCAATCATACTTGCATTGGGTAAGGCACCTTTCATGTCAAGAGGAAGTTTCAAAGTGTTTCACTGGATATTCCGTGAAGTTCAGTGACTATTGTGAGTGAACACAGCAGCAAGTGTACACACAGCAGTGACCCACAAACAGCAATGAGGTGAATGATCATTTTTCTTATTTGGGGAATTGTTGATCAACAACAATAGCACAATATTTATAGAGCGCCTTTCACAGCGGGAGGACGTCCCAAGGCACTGAGCGGTCAGGGGTCAGGACCCAAGATTGGGGCAGGGTAGGGGGGAGGGGAGGTGGGAGGACGACAGAAAGCACGATTGAAAAGGAGGCCTTGAAGAAGGCAAGGGAGGAAGCAAAACGAAAGAACTGTGGGACAGAGTTCCAGAGTGTGGGGGCAGAGAGGCTGAAAGCCCAGCCACTAAAGGTAGGGTGGGCTGGAGACGTGGAGCAGACCCGAGCTAGCTGAACTGAAGGGGAGGGCAGGTTGGTAGGGAATCAGCAGGTCGGAGAGGTAGGAAGGGGCAAGGCTGTGGATCACATTGGAAGTGCGGACGAGGATCTTGAAATCGATCCTCTGGGGGATGGGGAGTCAATGGAGTTGGGTGAGGGTAGGAGTGATGGGGTCGAGGAGCCTGGTGCGGGAGAGGACACGAGCTGCAGAGTTTTGGATAATCTGTATCTTGTGAAGGAAAGAGCTGGGAAGGCTGATGAGGAGGGAGTTTCCACAGTGCTCATTACATGGAAATTTTCATATTGGTTTAACCAGATAAAACTGCAAAGTGCTATCTGTCCAGCTTTCCACTGCTTATCCAGCTAGGACCTGGATATGGCTGGGATTTTGGGGGGCTTTAGCTTGCAGGGTTAAAGGAAGCTTGCAGGATTGGAAAGAATCCTGGTATTGGAGGAGAGGGTAGGAGAAATGGATAGAATAATTATAACCAGAGAGGAAGTTCCAAAAAGGTTGACGTCACTCAAGGTGGATAAGTCACCTGGTCCGGATGGGATGCACCCAAGGTTACTAAGGGAGGCGCGGGAGCAAATAGCAGGGACTCTGACCACGATCTTTCAATCTTCCTTGGACACAGGGGTCGTGCCAGAGGACTGGAGGATAGCTAATGTTACTCCCTTGTATAAAAAGGGGCAGAAGGACAATCCTGGTAACTACAAACCAGTCAGTCTAACGTCGGTAGTGGGCAAACTTCTAGAGTCCATAATCAGGGACAAGGTAGATCTTCACTTAGAAAGATATAGGC